>CM042087.1:16570636-16882259 GCA_023512835.1 Taxillus chinensis
GTCGGGGGAGGGGATGGAGGGTAGGCTAGCACGGTCGACGGGAGAAGAGGGAGGCGATGACGCGTTCTGCTTTTGAAGAGTGAACGGGATATCGTTATGTTGCGAGGAGAAATGATTTACCCGCAACAGAGGTGGAGTCTCCGGACACGATTGACAACGTGAAGGCGAAGATGCAAGACAAGAAAGCATCCCTCCCACCACCAACGTTTGATCTTTGCAAGGTTGGCGGCTCGAGGACGGCCACACCCTCGGCGACTACAACATCTAGAGGAGAGTCCACCCTCCACCTCGCTCTGCCTTCCACAAATGGGCGCCAAGAAGCAAAAAAAGACCTAGAACAAGCCCAAGAAGGTGCCTAGTAGTGTTGGTGGTGGGTGAGGAGGTAAACGTAGCGGTGTTGGTGGTTGGGGTGAGGCGGACTGTCAATGGCGGAAGGGTGGATGGAATGCAATTCTAAAAAAATAAGACACAATTTTATTGTTTCGGTATTTGAAAATCATTTGTTTTCGAAAATTTAAATTATAAATAGATATCAAACAAAAAGACTTTGCTTTTTTTGTATTAAATAGCAAAATGATATTGAAAACGCTTTTCTTGCCGTTGATTTTTGATGAATATTCGGAAAATGGGGAAGTCTATAAAGCGGGGCTCAAATCCATAAAAAATGCTTTCTCTGCCTGCGAAAATTTTAACTTCAATATAAAAAATATAATTAAAATCGTTCTCTCGTGTTTTTCTAAAATCGTTTATTTTTAATTATATAATTTTTTAAAATACATATATTTAGCAATAATCAACTTCTCCTTATTATTCGTTCATTGAGAATAACGATAGGTTCGTGTGTACGATTTATATATTCTTGTATTGAATTTATATTAAAATTATATAATTTAAAAATAATTTATGCTTGGTATGAAAAAACTTTTTAAAAATAGTGTTTTTTAAAATTAATTCATGGTGGGTTTAATTAATAAAAATTTTAAAAGTTTGTTGTCTCTTTTTTAATAAATTAAATTTAAATTTAAAAACATTTAGAACAGTTTTTAAAATAACTATAAAATTTATTATTTATTTATTAAAAAAATTAAATTTAAAATTAAATAATTTAATTTTATTTGAATTTGTAGTGTTAGAAATAATAATACGATACTCAAAGTTGTCACATATTGAGTTTTAAAATTATTACATTTGATAAACATAAAAATTTTATCTTGCTCTTCTAATCGATATATTTTGAAAGTTTAATGTTATATTTGAAAGTTTCAAACTTGAAGTTTATAATTGAATTTTTGAACATGTAATTGAGATGTAATTATAGGTTAATTGGATCAACTTATTTGAGAAAGTAGATTTGAAAAGACCATGTGATGGATTTTGTATGAGAGTATCTACAATTTTTTTGCAATTTTATTCCTATTTTAGGGATTAATAGTATATAAATTGCTTGTTTTTCAAAAACACCAAAATATTTCATTCTTTATTTCTATGTATATTTTATTCTGAATTTAATTTATATTATTTTTTCTCTTATCCTTTCATTTATTATCACTAATGAAAATATTACAAGTATAATAGTATATATTAAAAATTATAGATAAAATATTTATGAATGAATAGTAAATCCCTAAATATATGAATTTATTATTTATTTTTTATTCTATATACAATTTTAAAACCTAATGAAATTTATATATTGTAGATGCTCTAACAAAATAAAATTACATTAGCACACATATTCACATTTGCATACGGGAATAAAGAGTGATCAATTTTCACCATTTATGGATTATGTAGGTAACAACGGATATTAGGTTCCAAAAAGCTTGGAGTTGAGAAGATTCATTGTGGACTTTTGATGGATTGCCCTATATTCAGCTGTTATACATATACATTCATTATATATATATATATATATATACATATATTATAATTTTTAAATGTATATATATATATTAGATTAATTATATATGACCTACACCGATTTTATAATGATATATCATCGGTACATTTAAAAAATTATTTTTGTATGATTTATGACATAAATTTTGTTATAGTTGTTTCATGTGTAATTATTATATAATAGCACTGTTGTGTAGTTCAAATTAGTTCCTAAAATTGGTAGTTTCGGCCATAACCAAAATGCGCTGGATATTCCTCAATGTCCCGGCTATTCACGGACGTGAGAAGCGGAGATGAATAATCATCTTCTTAGGGGCTGAATATGCATAGCAATCAAGGACGCATACCCGGGCCGAAACTAAGTTCCCACTCACGGCCCATGTAACAAGCTACACCAAGTAAAAAAGTGTAAAACAATTAGCTCATAAGGACCCCGTTGTATAACCACTCATCAACAGACGACATTTATTTATATTTATTTATAATGTTATACTATTTTATATGGAATATATTTTTTTTTAACAAAAACTTCATTTTTTGATCCAATTTGGATATCATTTATAAATTACCATATATAATACAAAATTTCTCCTCCGATTTCTTCTAATCGAGTTTCTCGGTCTGTCATTATACCTTTCGGGGTAGAAGAATTACAATACCTATACCACTTAAAATTCTAACAATTAGTTGATAGTTCGAATATATTCATAAACCGAGTGGCTAACTTGTTTTAAATTAAAAATTTTCTTCGATATGGTTTTTGCCTATTTTTTATACCCATTATATAATTTATTTCTAATATTAGTCATCTTTTTGTTTGTTAGGTTTCAGAACAATTTAGATTAGGAAACATGATATATAGTGATCAATGGAAAACTTAGTTCATTGTTGCCCTAATTTGAAGTGAGGACAATGGAAGTTAGTTCTCATAATAGTTAACTGCCTTTAATTGAAGTGTCTTAATTTGGAGTCAAATGAAAGTGTATAAAAAGATACCTTACTAAATCAAATTACTTTAATTTATGAATTTAATTTAATAATGAACAATTAGAAAAGAATAATTAGTTAAATGCGAAGCTAGCTCAAGTGGAAGCCTGAGTTTTAGGACTTAATAAAACCTAAAAAACTCCTTAAAAAGACAAGTTAGACGGATTTGCAACAGGATAATGACGTATTGCAATATCACTTGTATAATATGTTTTTTAAAATTACAGCACATATGGTTGCGAATTTGGCGTACTTCGAGAGAACATATACGCAATTTGCTTCATTTTTCGCGTTTTTGACCTCTATAATAATTTGAATGAGCTATTCTTAGGATGGCAATATTGGCCGTCCCATTCAGATCGGCCAAATATAACCAGTCCCAACAAGGCATTAGATTAGGACCGGATCTTGCTCATTTTGTTCCGATCTGATATTTTATTTTTAAATAAATTTAAGTTAAACGTCTTGCTCTTTAGTTTTGAACTATTTAAATTATTAAATTCGAAATAAGACTATGTATGTTTGGTCGGACAATACCTAATTTTAACCCGATCCGTTACCATTTCTTGCTTAGTTAATATTTTTTTTGTAATACGGTATCATTGTAATTAAACCGTGTTGTCCTATACTTTCCATTGTCGGGGTGTGATGGACCTGAAACGAAAATTGAGGGCACGGACAGTCACCTGACGGTAATTTTCTTTTATAATAGTTTTAACGAGCCCTGTGGACAGCTCAGCTGATATTTTCGTGTATGCGTGCCGTCACAAGGATTTGTCCTTTTTTTTTCATAATAATTTTAAGGGTATGATTACTTACTTCGACATAAAGAACATGTTTAGCTGTTCACATTGTTAAAGTTCAAATTAAAATCGAAAGAAAAAAAAGATTGGTATAAGATATTGCTTAATTATTATCTGGTATAAGAGCAGTTATTGACTTACAGTATTTATTTTCATTGAAAATTGTTGTTGTCTCTCCTTGGAAAGTATTTTTAGATTGTATTTATTATTATTGTTTTCTTGAAAAATGTTGTTATCCTCTCATTTATTAGCATATTATTTCGATTTTTTTTCTCAATTAAAGCTTTTAATTTGTCCTTTGAATTAATATAAGCTATATATAGATATATGATAATTCTAATAATAATATATGTGAAATTTAAAAAATATTTTCAAGTGTTATGAATATCTCCGATACAATCCCTTTGTGTTCTATAATATAATATATATTATAAATATATATTATATACCTATAATATATATAGATTGATGATACGAAAGCACAAGCGCGTTTGGAGGTTGTGAATAATATGACCTGAGACTATTTCTTTCGGGAATTACCCTATGGCCCATGTTAATTAATCCAGCGCGTTTCTGTAATTTACTTTGGGGTGGTTAATTTTTTACTATTATTTTCTATATATTATTTTTGGTTAGGCAAGGGCGGTTGAATTAGTCCCTAACATTATTACCAGTTCACTAATGACACATTCTACGACGTACACATATAAACCAACATATTTAGGCAGTCCACCCACGAAAGCGCGCTGAAGCAGCAAAGAAGAAGCATTCAAAAACTCAATGCAAGAATTAATCCAACTCACAGCATGATGATCTATATATATATAGCAGTAGCAGCAGCACTCAAAAGCATTCATTGATTCAGCAACTACAAGGCTGATCTCTTCTCAACAATTATTTCTTCATTTCCTTCTTAATTAATCATTAAAAATAGGATGAAGAGTTACACGGCTCTCCAAGCCCTCGTACTAGTATTATTCTGCTTTCTACTCCCAGCACTAGCTAGTCTTGAACTGGGTTTCTACTGGTCAACTTGCCCAGCTGCTGAGATAATCGTGAGACAGGCCGTACAAAGGCCGTAGCCCACAACCCCGGCTTCGCCGCCGGTCTCATTAGGATGCATTTTCACGACTGCTTTGTTAGGGTATGTACTTATTAATTTGGTTATATATATATATATATATGTGTGTGTGTGTGTTGGTGTGTGGGTGTGTGTGTATATATATGGGATTGTTCGACACAATGGCAAAGCAGACAACATTAATTTCTTCTTATTTTAAGCGTATGCAGCTAACATTTATATGCGTGTGTGTTTTGATTCTACTCAGGATGTGATGGTTCCGTGTTACTGGACTCCACGCCCGGGAACACCGCAGAGAAAGACAGCCGAGCCAACAACCCCAGCCTGCGAGGCTACGAGGTTATCGACGAGGCCAAGGCCCAAATCGAGGCCTCATGCCCCAACACGGTCTCCTGCGCCGACATCCTCGCCTTCGCTGCCCGCGACAGCGCCTTCTTTGCCGGCGGAATAACCTACGCTGTCCCCAGCGGTCGCCGGGACGGTGTCATCTCCTCGCTGCCGAGGTCACCCGAAACCTTCCTGCACCCTCCCTCAACGCCCAACAACTGATTGATAGCTTCGGTCGGAAAGGGCTGTCGGAGGACGAGATGGTGACGCTCTCCGGCGCCCACTCCATCGGCGTCGCTCACTGCTCCTCCTTCTCCAACCGCCTCTATTCCTTCAACGCCACCCACCCGCTGGACCCCTCCACGGACCCCGCCTACGCTGCTTTCTTGAGGACCCGGTCCCCCAACCCAGCTAGTAATGCTGGAGGTGGTGGGTCGGATCCGACGGTATATTTGGACCCAACGACTCCGACCCGTTTGGACAACAAGTACTATTGGGACGCGGCGAGGCACCGGGGTTGCTGACGTCGGACCAGACACTGGTGAGCCACGCATCCACGGTGAGGAGGGTGAGGAGCAATGCCGGGAACGGCCACGCCTGGGGTGCGGTTTGGTGCGGCCATGGTGCGCATAGGTAAAATCGAGGTGCAAACCGGCATGTGGGTGAATCCGGAGGAACTACCATTTTATTAATTAATCGCTCGCGTCATGTAATGATGGATGAGTTTCATCCATATTTTCCCCAGAGCTATTCAAATGTTTGAGTGATAAAGATGTAAACTGTTCTTTTTTATTGATGACTTAGAATTTACTTCTGTTTGCTTTTGGAATATTTCACTTGCTTGTGTATGTGCTCTCCCGTAATTGTTTACTCAACCTGATGAAGATTTGTGTGAGTAGACTGAACTTCTACTTGTAAGTTTTTAGGCAAAAATTTAAATGCCGGGTGAAAATTAGTATGCGTAAAATATATGGTAGATTATTGAGTGCAAAAAAATTTATCATTATTAAGTACAAGATACTAACGTTGTCTATGTAATCACCCTAATTTTACTTGATAGGGTCAAATAGAGTTTTTGAGTTATCATTTTACAAATGATTTTCAAACAAAAAACATAACATTAAGAAAACTTAAAAAAACATGAAATCACCACACCAATCAACTTAGGTATGTGACTAATCACCTAATGCACGAGCATGATTTGAAAAAATGACATCTAATAAGACTCTTTATATGTTGAGGAAAATGAGGTGGAACGTAACTAGAATCTCCAACCACTAGATGATTTTTTTTATTGATTTATTAGACAACATATGATTTCATTTCCTTCAAAGTTTATTTTTATCTGGTTTACATTTGATTGTGAAGATGTGAACTTAATCATAGCTATTTTTAGGTGTTGAATTTTAAATTTGAAGAATGTACGATGAATCTTCAAATAAGTAAATTTCTCATAGTAACTTTATTCTCAATTTTTTAGATTTTACGGTTTAGATTACTTAATATAGTATAATTTTTTATGTAAAATTTATATTTTTTTAAAAGTATATTTAAGAGGAAATAGTATGAATGTTATAATATATATGTATTTTATCTTCAAACCTTATTTTTAAAAAACGAATGTAAAATTTTATGTAAATTTTTATAAAATTTTAAAACTCATTTCTAGAGAAATTATTATAAAAAAAAACCTCTATTTGATAAAAATACATAAACATAAGGCAATTGGTATGCTGGGCTAATGGGCCTTCGCAGGATTGGATTGTCGTGTTACACAGAAGCCCCTAGGTACGCTATAACTATAATAATCCTCATACCGTGCCGTCGCCGTCTTAACCCTAAACGACGCGACGCACAAAGCCTGGGGAGAGAGAGAGAGAGAGAGAAAGAGAGCCACACACTACTGCGGCAGCCGCCACAGCCGAGAGGCAGGGAGTACACTATTGCGCCAGCCAGTCGGGAGATGCAGATCTTCGTCAAAACCCTAACCGGGGAAGACCATAACCCTAGAGGTGGAGTCTTCGGACACGATCGACAACGTGAAGGCGAAGATCCAAGACAAGGAAGGCATCCTCCCGACCAGCAACGTTTGATCTTTGCCGGTAAGCAGCTCGAGGACGGCCGCACCCTCGCCGACTACAACATCCAGAAGGAGTCCACCCTCCACCTCGTCCTCCGCCTCCGCGGCGGCGCCAAGAGCGCAGAAGAAGACCTACAGCAAGCCCAAGAAGATCAAGCACAAGCACCGCAAGGTCAAGCTCGCTGTCCTCCAGTTCTACAAGGTCGAGCGACTCCGGCAAGGTCCACCGCCTCCGGAAGGAGTGCCCAACGCCGAGTGCGGCGCCGGGACCTTCGCGGCCAACCACTTCGATCGCCACTACTGCGGCAAGTGTGGCCTAACCGACGTTTACCAGAAAGAGGGCCGCTCTGGCCGGGTGTGATCGATGTCGCCGTTTGTCTTATCTTATCTGCTTTAAACAAATGTTTAAGGCTCCATTTTTTGGCGTTGTTGCTTAGTTATTCTGATTCACATGACTTTTTATTTGTTTTAGTTTGGGTTTATTACTGTTAGGTTGTTCTCGTCTATTATCTTCTTTTTTCTTTAATACTATGAACGGTTCTTCTTTCGGTTATTAGAAGTTGGATTATGTGGATTTCATGTTCATTCATGCACTTGAATCAATTTATTGTTAGTTTTTTGACTTTGGTTTTTCTATATACGTGACCTTCTATTGTTGACGGAAAATATCTGTCTATATCCCTGTGTTCTATGTGGATTGGTTCATAGATGTGATGGATTGTTCAAAGGAGAGCTCTTTTATGAGCTATTTAATTCAGTAGCTATTAGCATAACAGCGTGATCTATCCTTATTGTTGAAAATGCAGTGTCTAGTTTGGGTTGATTCACAACCCATCAAATTGGCTGAATTGGGTATTCGAGTGGTCAGATGGATTCTTTTGTTTGGTTTATCTGTTTATATGATAAGATTTTGACTAACGTGGATATCATTATTGGCAATACATGGTGGAGTGACTTCCTTTGGCTTTGAAGCTGTGGAACTCACTTTTAAATTCTGTTATTATTTATAGAATTCAATGTTGGCCCCTCTATCAATTTTGGAATTCGTTTCAAAGCGTTTTAGCATTTATGTTTTCCAAAAAATAGTAACTAAAGTTTGTCATTATAATACTGGTTGCCTCTCCATTAGGTATTTTCCCTTTGTTTATTTAGTATTTCATACTAGTGGAATCCAGTGTTATTCTCATTTATATGTTTGCCCCCAGTAGGTTCTGGTCATGGTATTCATTGGATTGATTGCATGACATCAAATTAGCTTAGTCCGTTTCCAATTTGTTCAAATGGGTTTCTATGGTTCTTATATAACTTAGTTCACCTGTGGACCATAACGGATCTAGTGGAGCCAGCTGGGTTCATGGTCTCCAATTTTGAATATATATATATATATATATATATATATCTAAAATGTTTTGTAACTATGTTTTTTAGTTTTATTAAATTTTAATTTTAATTATTAATATGATATTTTAATAATTATAAAAGTGATAAATAAATTATATGATTTTAATGTTTCGAATTTGATTATATGAGAATTTGAAGGGTATTTTTATTTTTATGTTTGATTTAAATGGTGTTAATTATAATTTGAAATAATACTTAAATGAGAATTACATTATTTTTAATAGTTTATATTAGGTAACCGATAGAATTATGTATAGAGAATTCGTTTGCAAGTAAGTTGGACATTTACGAGTTACAAGTATGATTGTTATGAACCTAGTCGTAGGTTGCCTCTGGTCGAGGTTCAGAATTTCAAAATTAATTTAATGTCCGTTTTTCAATGATTTCAGTTGTGATAGTGTTCTCTTTAACTGTATCTAAAATCTCAAGGGAAGTTTCATAAATTATGGAAATCTTTATGAGGCTTTCGTTAAATTAAATAACAAATTAGAGAGCATTGCATGTATGTAGACCAATGCATGAAAGCATTAACATACTTAGGATTCAATTTTTCAAATCATTGAAAGTCTTATTTTGTTATTACCTGAATTAGCTTGAAAATGTCATTAGTCTGATTAATTCAACCCGTAGCCTTATATGGTCTCGTGTTCGTTTCGAACTTCATCGGCCTTCTTATGAAATTGATTTACCTAATTAATCTATATTGTGTTTGGTTCAGCAATTGCTCTTAGGCAAACTCATCTCCTCCCTAACCTTCTATTGCTTTAAAGTTTATTATCATCTCCTCCCTAACCTGCTATTGCTATTGATTTACCTCCTCATTGTCCTACATGACATCCTGAATTTGACTCAAAATTTGAGTTCCAATATGAGCAGCAAAATATGAGCCTAGTGTTAGAAGCTGAGGAGCATGTTGTCCCTGCAACTTTGGCCCAGTAGATGACTCTTTTGGCTCATCTTGTATCCTAGTATTCCTCATGGGTGCCATTCTAGACTAACATAGGCCAACATTTATCAACAATCATCTACCAGACAACATAATTAGATAAACCAAATAAGTCAACAATGATGATTGCTGTTTGCTGCCATGTATGATTTTTTTATGGTGATAGTCAACTCTTGGTCAAATTGGCTTATAAATCTCCTATATATGTTGTTTTGGCTTGCATTCAGGTTGTCATTATGTAAATTATACAAGTATAATGATTGCTGTTCACCACGTTAATCTCTCTGTTATTCAAATTTCAATCCATTTGTCTCTTTTTCAGTAGTTGAACCGTATAATGAAATATAAATTTATTTCTGTCTATGTTTCTGATTTTGAAATCGTATTCTAAACCAGTTAAACTATACAATGATTTTTGGTTTTATTTCTGAAAATTGGTTTTGGATTTCTAATTTCTGTTTTTCTTTCTTTTTTGTTGCACTTCTATTTTTTTTCAGCAATCTTACCACCATACAGTTGTGCGATATAGGTCTAATTTCTCCTTAAATTTTCATGCTTCTTTGGTTGCTTATGTTGTTCTGTCGTCAGCATTCTTGCACCAGTGATTGTGGTTATAGTTCTTTCAATCCTTCTCTAGCCTCTGCAAATAGTGTTCATCTGCTTGTTTTTTCGTTGGCAGAATGACGACTGAAGCTAACAATGTAGTTATCATTTCAGGTTATTTTTTTGAGGCAATTTTAATCACCACGTGTGAATTCCTTGAGCAGGACTGCTTTTGTTTCAGGTCATATGTCCAATCGTCAAGGGAGGGGTTTAAGATTCCGGGGCATGGTGGGGTCTGGGGTGGGGAGAAAGGAGGGAAGTAAGGATAAATAAAAAATATGATAAATATTTTTAAAAATAAAAATATTCTTACTTTTTAAATTTAAATCTACTCACTTTTCTTTTAATTTTAAATAAATTAATATTAATATTTTATAAATTTCAAAATTCTTAGCTGAGAAAACAATCTAATCATTAAAAAAAAATCTTAAATGAAACATTCTTTCAAAGGCAATATCAAATTACGCTATAGACTTTGTAAAAAAAATATAAATAAAAAAATAATTTAGAATATAGCAATACTATTTATTTTTTTCCTCAAAGAAAAGAGTTGAATTAGAGAAATGCCCTTACATTTATTTTTATATGCATAGTACATTCCCTCAGTCGCTCGGAGTTCATCGTCCAGCTTGATTAGCCAATGGCCACCAGCAAAACAGTCTTTTTCATCATTGGGTAGCATCAGTTGAACGCCTTGAATTTTCGGCACACATGTACATAGAACATCTACTTTTGTAGCAGTACAAATTGACCAAATGGCTAGCAAGCTAAGCCATCTAATGCCTTACAAATGAATTTGGAAAAGATCTTGAGAAGATTGAAAACTTTGCTTTCACAAGCAGTATATAAATTCAAAGAAGGAATGTGAACGAGAGCCATGGCTATATACCTGCAGATGAAAGGTGGTTTACATGAATCTATACCGTCTAACCCATGCAAACATGACAAAAATGGAGTAAGATGTTCACCACAACGGCGCTGATGGTTTCGAGAGATCGAGGAAAGGGTATGGCCACCTGGAAGAAACAAAGTGAAATATAAGATTTCGCATAATACCAGTGTTTCTTGAATTGAATCCCTTCACATGGAACATAAGACGGAAAGAATGCTTACCATGTAACAACTCCGCAGATGTGAATGACCCGTTGGAAAACACCGTAGATGGAGGTCCAGAGCACAAAGTTTGCGAGCCCAAACCAAGAAAAATGGCTTGTATGTGAACAGAAAATTACATCAAATATATTGTGCAAATATCATAACTAGAAGCCCAACAAGCAACCAAGAGTCAACCTAATTCTCGTTGAGCAATGTACAGGCCCAAACAATTCGGTTTTAATAGCCTATCACTTCAAATTATAAGGACATATTTATTTTGTCTGTTTTTATTGTCATTTTTAAAATATAATAATTATTTTTTTTAATTCAGAATATAAAAAAATTAAACAACAAAAAAATTATTTTTGCTTTTTATGTTCATTTTATTATTTTCAGTTTTATATTTTCTGTCAAAAAAAAAAAAGGAAGCCCGAATATGTTTTTCATTTTATATTTTCATTTTTATTTTCAGTTTTATATGTTCATTTTAAAAACAAAAATAAAAAATAGTCAGTACAAACATGCCTAATGTTCTTTCAGTTTTATTTTGTTTTTGGTTCATAATTAGCAATCCAATGGGCTGGGAGGGCAGTTCTCGTAATGTTTCAAAACCACTTTCACAAATAAACAGTGATTGTGATTTGTGAAATTAAATTCCATCTTTAGAGATTTGATTACTCACAAGGCTATTAATACTGGTATCAATGATAAGGAAGACAACATTGACCGAATGCATGCATGCTATCACCTGCAGAGCACACAATAAATATCACTATGTGAGAGAATGCCATATTGGTACACTTTAAAAAGGCTCCAGAGAAGAAGGAGCAGTGAGATAATAATCTATTTCCACCACAAGTCTACAACAATATAAATACATGCGAACTGAAAAAGGACTTCTTAAACAAAAATGTCATAATTCATTATCATTGTTGTACTGTTATTTGGCTGTTGATATCTCTCGGAAAATCTTTCAAAAAAAATCTTAGCCATATATGTCCCCAAGTCCAAACAATAAAAGGGCATAAACAGACAGGCAGATTCAATCTTTATATTCTACAGCATGAAAATGTAGACTGCAATGCCATTCTAAAATTTCATATAATATGAAAAGGGTGCTCATAAGATTAGACTCACCAGGCTCAATTTAAAAGTTACATTTACCAGCAGTGGTACAAGTATACACCAAAATACAATGTCGGTTAGTATAGCAGCACCTGCACAAGTCTGATAAATATAAAACAATTAGCCTCAACTATTATCTGAAAAGGTTAGATGTAAGTTCATATAGGTCTAAACATGTAATTTTCATCAATCACCTTTTAGGATTGTGGATCCCAGCGCAATATTATATCATTTCTGACGAACATTTTTTGTTTTATTGACATGATTCAATGAAAAGGTAGTAGTTACAGTTAGATGCCAGGAAATGAAATTAGGGAGATTAACCTGATATATGGCATGCATTAGGGTATCCCCAGAATCCTGCTCTTAGCTGACTATCCACCTGGTTGTAATAGCTTTGACACTTGATGGTATTATTGGTATCCTGGGTCTTAAATTCATTAGTTGCAGCATCTGTTAATTTGCTCTCTTTTGATTCAGGTTTCAAAAGTTCATCTTTCACGCTATTTTTCGAGTAGGCTTCTTTGAGCACATCCAACATCCATAAGCGGATATAATTGTCCCAAGCTGCTGCGTAAAATGGCACACTTGAAACAAAATCTACATGAAAATGACTGCATGTCAAATCCTAAAGTTCATCATTTTACTTTGTCGCATGTAGGCATGCATGAAACCAGAAGCAACTAAGAAAGCTGCTGCCTCAAAACACAGGATGAAAATGTGCAGTTAGGACGATTGACATACCGCCAAAATAAACCATAACCAATGCAAAAGTCCACCTGCATGTAAATTAGATCCAAATGAGCAGGAATTAGGCAGCAGCATATCTGTTTAACCAAATATACACTTAGCATCTTTACAAACAGAAGAAATATAAACTACAATACCAGTGTGAAGTTTTATATTCAAACAAGCATTCTTATGTTGATTTCCAACCATTTGTGCAATATATAAACTTGTCATCCATTCTGCCAATGAGATTAAATGTATAAATAGGGAGGGAATGGAATACTACGTACCAAGGAACCGCTAATGATATGGTCATAATTAAATGGTAATAGTAGCACTTAATTTGATAAAATCGCTAATCTATGGAATACCCATTTCAATAAACCAAATGTTTCGGACATATCTTATAGGGTCACACGTCCGGAATGGAATATGGGTATTACAGCCAACCTAACAGTACTTTCATGTTACTTTCTAAGTCCATGTGCTATCTATGCGCGTAAAAAAATCATAGATCTTCCGTCTACAACCCAATAATGTTCCCATTTCATTACTTTTTTAACAAAATTTGAACTAGACAAAAACAAAACTTACCCTCAAATCCTATAATAAATTACCAGAGGTTGGGAAAAGAAAAGATCGTCGTACTGGGTATAGAAGTAGAAAACGAAGAGGCCGGAGTCAGCAACCACTCGATAAAGAAAGCATGACAGGACAAATAACGCTGAAAGCGGGCACAGAAGCCAAACAGGTTGAGGTTTCTGAAGCAAGGCAGCCACAGATGATCGAATCTCAGGGGCGGGGGCTTTGGCTCTTTTGTTGAAGATGACAAAGAGATGCAGCTAAGGGGCCGGCGAAGGAGAGGGCGCAGACGGCCACCTGCCATCGGGCCAGTAGTCCAATCCGAGGCGGTCCCGGTCAAACCTCGCCATTTTCTGATTTCTAGTGGCAGTCAGAATCGGAAACTGAAACCTAGAAAAGAGCGCGAGGGGCGGGACTTGGGAGGCGACCAAAACCGGTCAGGTCAAATGGCAGTTTGTATTTTTATTAAAATAATATTATTTAAATTAATAAAATTTTAATTTAAACAGTATTATTTTAATAAAAATATAAAAAAATATTCTTAATTTAATAATTTTATTTATTATTCAAAAAATTTTTGATTACTGCATAAATCTTATTTGTTATTTTACCCGTGACAATTTCAACTACTCCAAAAATCAAACAAAAGTCACCTAAAAAATACATTAAATCAATTGCAACAGTAATCATTTCATCGTGATTAAACAATTTAGATTACACTTTTATTTAACTATTTATTTATTACATATCATACCTATTACAATTAAATAAAAAACATGAACCAAGTCTTTCAATCATAATCAAGGGCTATGATTAGACTTATGTTCATTATATATTTTTATCATATATATATATATATACTAAAATGAAAATGTGATGCAAATTTTGTAAGAACTTTAATTTGAATCGTAGATATTATAACCAATAATGGAATTAAATTCTCATTTAACTATAACTCAACTATAGTGATTCATAGTTACGCAACTATAATTAAATAAAAATTTAATTTAGAACATTAATTGTATTATACAACCATCTATATCAAAGTTTAGACAATAAAAAATTAATATCACGTTTATTATATAAATATTTGATATCATCCAAACAAGTCAAGTTATTGGGAATTGATGAATGTGACACCTAACTTTAATTTCATGTTAACCTTTGGTATCTTGTTATCTTTGTGTTTGGGGGTGTAAAAGCGAGTTAACCTAGCTCCATTTGTTGCTAGTGGGTTACAAATTATCCAATCCGACCCATGCGAGTTCGTAGGTTGACATGTGGATCACTATTTATAAAAAATATTAAAAAAAATATAAAACCATTTAATATACAATTGAATGAGAGAAAGTAATAGTGGATAATTTTGTAATATATTATAATATTTCATTAATTTAATATAGTTTAAATTTTATTTTACAATTGTTTATATCTTGAGTATGAGTATGCTAATATTATGATATTCACTTATATAATATAAAAAATTTTATTATATTATATGTAATGGGAAATATATGTCATTAAATCTCCTCATATATTTATAAAAATAATATCATTCGCATAAAATATGAAATATGATTATTTAGTTAAAGTTTTATATTATAATATATGAATTAAAATTTTAAAAATTCATGATAAAAAGAAATAAAAAAAAAAAAAAAACCCCAGAGATAAGCTCACGTCCGCATAAAACAAACATAAATAGATCGTTTAAACTCGCATTTAAATAGATTTAGAACTACTAGCCGGCAGGTCCGCTCCATGCCTAAGTGCCTGAAACCATTTTATCTGAGTTATCTCATTTTAATTAATTCTAGAACTTCTCACTCACACTAATGAAGTCGGTTAGCTCACATGACATCATAGGGCTAAACAAGGTTTAAAGTCAAAGGAAAAAAAGATGAAAGGGTCATTAATTCAGGGAAGACCCTGTGTGGGTATAGATTTATTTTTTTAAATTTTTTTACAAGAATGATATTGATTTACCTGCAAGTAGATTTTTTAAAATAAAAAAGAAATATGATAAATTTATATCCGATCTATTTTGTGTAGGCCTCTCACGTACATGCATGTTGTAGTATTTAATTTATTAGCTTAAGATTTAAACGGGTTGAATCTATGATTTGATTAGAAATAATGGAATAATACCATAGATATGTTGGAGAGACTTGTGCAAAAGATTCAAACTAAATAAGATTATTAGATTTTTTAAAAGACCTAATACTATTTAAGCAATGATTTGAGTTTTATCAAATAGTGAAAAGTTATTTAACTATTAAATGAAATTGATTTAAACCCAACAAATAGAATACCTGGGTTCATAGATTCACCTATGATAAACTTTATTTCTTAGATAATTGAATCAAAAATTATCAATTTTCTTTTTTGGTCCGATATCTCTAACTAAATTAAACCTATCGATATCAATGGTTATAAATTGTTGACAATTTGCAATATTCAAATATGAACAATTAATTATGCCATATTAATAGCCGAACCACTGTTGCTTTCCGAGGCTAAAATGGTTATCATGGCTAGATCGTTGGAAAAGGGAAGGAATCGGCCTTGTTCAATGAGATCCTCAAATCCCTCCCACCAATCTACAAGAAGAAAAAAAGGTTATGTGCCCTCAATCCTACAATATTCATTATGCGAACAATTAATGAATTAAGTGGCACATTCAAGAGAATAGTTAGGAAAAAATATGTCATCAACTTTTACTATCATATAAATTGATTTACTCTTAAATAAACATGTTCATGCATCAAATCAATTAAGAAAAATATATCATTAATCCACAGAACCCACCATAAGGATTATGGGATTTAAAATAATGTGTTATTGGTTTATGATTCTTTGGATGCTCGGATTCACGAGATCACATAAACACGAAAAATACAAGAATAAAAGAACATATTATATATATATATATATATATAACAAATCAATGAGACCTGCTTTGTATCGATGGAGTTGTATGAATAGTCACCGATTGATTTGTGAGAGAAAGCCAAGGTCACTATCGGGTGAGTTTGAAATCAGGCGGGAGCGTTAAAGCATGTATTTAGACTTGTATCAATAATGGGTTGGAGTCAAATCAATTGGGAGAGTAAAGAAAGCATTAAATCATTCAAAGAAACAAAAGTGGAAAAAAAACCTACAGTAGACAACATGTTGCTATAAACTGATCCGATTGCGGATTAGGTAATCAATTTTTTATTATAATTAATTAACATATATGAGTGATCGTTTGATGAAGTGGCGGTTGTTATGGATTTAAGAGGCCATCATTGTACTTGTCCATGGGATCGGGTTTCTGGCGCCTCTCGACCATTGCGGCATCTTGTGCTTCTCTATTCACGATCCGCTAAGTTTAGCTTTGAGGGTTGAAGCGCCGTGGGCGGATTCGCCACCTGTCGGCTCATCGGGAGAACGGCTCCGATTCCCGACCAGGTTGTGTAAGGATGGCCAAATCCCCTTGTGCAACGTCAAGTCATCGACTGGCGGCGTGCTCCCGATTCAACGGTCGGCACGTCCGGGACTCCGAGGGTTCCATCCGTTTTCCTCCACCAATTGCACGGAACCTTCGGCATGGCAGCACCTTACGCTTTCGGCCACCCCTCACCTTTACGTAGCACGAATACATTCTAAATGGTGCCACTGAGAAACGTCCCGCCAGCACATGCTGCTCGGATCGTAACATTCTCCTCCTGCCATCCTCGCAACGTCCTCGTTGCGGCTTGTTTTTCTCGACTTCCCGTGGGCGATGACATGGTTACCTCGACGCCTTCCCTCTGCCAATGTCGGCTGGTTGGACATCAGCACGCGGGTTGCACACCTTTACCAAGATGCTCTCCCACTCGCCCAATGTCCAAAGGATAGGAGGCTTCCAAGATCGCTCGGCCGCTCCTTCATTACTCCTTGTCTAACTCTGTATCACACTCTAGGATACTCGACTCCATGGACGCAAAGCATGCAAGACACTATTAGTCGACTCACCTTTGTGAGCTCCCACCTTGGGATCACGCTCTCGCGAAGTGTCGTGAGTCTTCGGGGATCCGGGCCGGTTGGCTTTGATACCACTTGTCACGACCCGAGCGGCGTGTTGTTGTCGGGACGTTTCTCGATGGCACGAGTCGGGGAATGTATTGCCGAGTCTTTACGTAAAGGAGAGAGGTTGGTTGAAAGCGTAGATGGTCTTGTGACGAGTTCGGCTTGGTTCGTGGAGAAAATAGATAAACCCCTTGAGGAGTTTGAGGACGTGCCGACAGGTTGAATGCGGGAGCCTTGTGTCCGAGACTTGATGTTGAAGGAAGATTTGACCATCATTGCGAGGCGAGTGGGAGGCTGGGCCGAATTCTGTGAGGCCCGGTGGCGAGGCGAAATCGATCTATGTCTTCAACCTCAAAGGCTAAAGTTAGCGGACCGTGGATAGAAGCTAAGTGCCGCAATGAGTTGGGAGGCGCAGAATATTCCCATGACACACCGGCCAAACAAGAGACACAGATGAAGGATTTGCTGCGAGAAGACAGCAATGGTGACCACATGGATATCCTGGTATTAGGGGAAATTAAACAAATAAAAAACATTAAAACTTTAGGTATAACTTTCCTAAAACCGTTAACACGCATTCACGCAAACGTGTGCTTGGCGTGGTGTTTGTAACTTGAAGGGTGGCGATCGAACACCCCTCCTTTTATTATTATTAATTTATTATTGATTAGCCATTGTAAGCGTAGTAGTTAATCCCGTATTCCCGTTTGAGAGTGAACTTAAATAAAATAATAATAATAAAATCCGGCTCAAACCGTAAACAACAGTCCTCAAGTTTAAGTTGTAGGAAAACACGCAATTGGAGGTCACATAATTGCACGTCGGCGTGGTAAGTTCCATTACAGTGTTGACTTTATTTTTAATTTTAATTTTTTATAAAAACCAACATGGTAGGCAACATAATAATTTAAAATAAACATAAGCAGCCAATCCAAACGGTCGTGTTTTGTTTTATTTGGCTATTATTTTTCATTTTTTATTTTATTTCGCCGGCTACTAAGATCCTTTGACCGCCCATGACACCGCCGTCAACCGCCAGGTGCCGAAGCCGGTGATGTAAGCTAGTCATCGGGAAGCAGAAACAGCGTCGCCTCCATACACGTGTCCTGTCTTGAGCACTATCCCCTTTAGCTAGAAAGCGCCGCCGTCCCCTCTCCACCTCCTCCGCCGTCCACCCGTAAAGCCCACAAGATAATGGCGTCGCCACCCCAGACGGCGATATGCTATTTCACCCTAATCCCATGCGAGCCGAGTTCGGCGCAAGCCGCTTCACCAACCCACGACGGCGTGCTTCGACGCCGTGTAAGCCAATCAGCGCTATCCCTCCGACCGAAGCCGCCACGCTAGCCGTGCAAATGATCGACCCTCGAAGGCTGAAAGCTGCAGCAACCATGGCCCTCGCCGCGTGCTTGATGGCCGCAGCGGTGCCACGGAGGTTAGTATTAAAGATGCTGTCGAGATCGTCCATGTCGAGTCGAGGATTCCCGACTTCGGTCCGACGATGCCGCGTTGCTGAAGAGGATGTCCAGGGCGGCCATGGGTTTGGAGTGCGTGACCGCGGCGATCTCCGCTTGCTTCTCGTCCCTCACGTCGCAGCTCGTGGACCTGGCTCGGTCGGAGCCTATGGACGCGGCGACGGCGCGTCCCCCGTTGCCCTGGACGTCTGGCCCTGAATCGCAACGGAGGCGCCGTTGTCGGCGAAGAGGCGAGCGGCTTCCTCCACCGATGCCACTGGCGGCTTTGGTGATGGGGGCCACCTTACCTACTGTATTAATGAATGAGACATGCGGTCTTCATAATTTACGCGTGCAATGAGGCTATAGTATATTTATATAATGTGTAGACTGTGGACCTTCTTATTTTCTTATATTCTATTTATTTTTGTCTAGGATGTTTATTTGGAAGTGGGATCAAAATTTCTGGACGCTATTCTTTTATATTAAATAAAAACACAATCATATTTCTTATTCAACTATCATTTATTCTGAATTTTCGGATCAATTTTCTTTTTTGGAAAACAGGAAGATTCAATAAATTAACATCACTCCTCATGCTGGATGCCATGCCTCCTGCTCCCTTGTTGTTACTCCTGCAAACTCACTCAAATGGCCCTCTCGTCCACAGCTCTTGCGGTGCCAATCCTTCTTGGGACACTCCCTCTTGACGTGGCCTTGCTCCCCACAAGCAATAACAACCACCGGGGAGACCTCCTACCGAACCTCCCTCGCTTATTGCCACCAAAGGTGAAACTCCCTGGGTTCACCGATGATTGACCCCTACTGCGGAAGGAACTGCTACCTCCCTCCTCTGTCTTAAGCCTCTTGGGCCCTGAATCACGATCAAACCCACCCCAGCATCGTCGACCCTTGATGGGCCTGCCTCTCATCATCAAGCTCCCTCTAAGCTATATGGGCTGTCTCAATAACCTCATCATAAGTCCTCAAACGCAGAATCGCAACTCTTTGCCTAAGGGTTAGCCTGAGACCCAAGGTGAACTTGTGGGCCTTTAGGTCCTCCCTTACCACAGTCTTGGGAGCAAATCTACTCAAGCTCCTAAACTCACGCTCATACTCGAGCACCGTTCTTGATCACTGCTTCAGCTACCGAATTCCTTCGTCTTTTGCCATCTCAACGACTCGGGAAAGAACTCTGTCATCACTGGTTTTCGTCCGGGCCCTTTTGGGTTGAGCTTAGACTAAACCAATGGTGAGAAGTTTTAAAGTCGCCACTAACTGTTTTTGGGGTACAGTTGGATACCCTCTACTTTGAGTAGTTTAAAGTGTGTGGTTTGCGTAATCAGAGAAAGGTTCAAGAGTTGGTTACGTGTAGGGAAGGATTAGCACCCCTACGACGCCCTTTCGGTATCTAATTTAGGAGGAGGAGGTTTTTCGTTTATTTATACTGCAATGACTGGGTTAAATTTTCTAAAAGTCTATGATTTTTATTTGGCTAAGTTATTTGTTAAAGTAATGGTTAAAATGGATTTATCCTAAATTTCTAAAGGGAATCCTAAAAGTTTTGGGTTTTTATTTGAAGTGAAGAATGAGAGCCTATTGGTTGGTTTTGGTTTTTTCGTTTTACTTTTGGAAATTGAAGTCCTAAAAATGGTTTTTATTTTCCCTTTTTTTTTGTTTTTTTGGGTTAGAAAACATACATTTTTTTTTTATGTTTTATAAAAAACGTTTGGTTTTGGTTTTGCTTTGTTTTTTTTGTTTTTTTTGTTTTTGTTTTTGGAAGGTAAAACATGTTTTTTTTGTTTTAAATGGATTAGGAAAACGTACGGGTCTCATGTTTTTTTGTTTTGGAAAGCATTTTGGAACATTTTTATTCCACAAACGTTTTTCTTTTTTGTTTGTTTTCTTTTCAAGGAGACATTTTGAACATATTTGGAAAATTTTTTATAGAAAAACATTTTATAGAAAACGTATTGGAAAAAAACATTTTGTGGAAAACATTTTGTAATTTTTTGTGTGTTTATTTTTTTAAACACATATATCAAAATAGATGGGGAGTGTGTGAGTGTGACATCCACAAAAGAAAAATAAAAGCACTTTTCTTTTCTCTTTTTTGTCATCTTCTCCCTTTGCCCTCTCCCTTTTTTTTGTTTTTCTTTTCTTTTTACTATGCCTTACATATTACAACATACACATATACAAAGGAAAGGGAAATACAAGGAAAACACCATACAACAAGGAAATACAAGGGAGATTAAGAATTACATCAACATTAGTACAAGTAAGCTGAAAAGTAATGAAGAGATGAGAGCTAAACCGGCTTTGAAGCTTGCAACACCAATCTTCGTTTGAGCTCTTGTTGGTGTTGACAATCACTTGCTTAGAACCAACAAGATCCGACGAGGTTTGTGAGGAGGGTTTTGAAGATTGCGGTGATGTATTTTCCGGGTTTGAGATTTTTTCTTGATTGGGTGTTGGAAATAAGGAGGGTAGGCGTGAGAAATAAGGGACTGGAAAAGGATTGGTGTCTTCTGTGTCTTTTTGCTTGCTGAACACGCAGAAAAAGAGGGTTGAGTTGATTTTGTGTTTTTTTTTTTTGCTGAAAAAGAAAAAAAAGGAAAGGAGCTGGAACGAGATAGGAGGGAAAGGGGATGAAGGGGTGATGTTTAATTGCAGAATAGCAGGAAGACTGGGCGTTTTTTTTAGGATGGATCTGAGAGAGGATGGCAGTTAGGGAGGCGTGGGCGTTACCTCTCCTTTTTCTTTTTCTGTCTTTTTCTTTCTTTCTCTCTCTGTTTTCGTTGGAACGAGATTGGGGCAGAATTCTCTTTTTTTTTTTTGACTCTGGGCATTTTTTTTTCTGTGTTTGCATTGTTTTTTCTTTTTCGAATAGCCCCTTTTTCAATGATGATCCCTTCTCTCTTCAACGAAAATAGGCTCTCTCGCTGCTGGGACGGACGACTGCATCTTAAAGGACTACAGAAAATTTTGGCTGGACTCATTAATTGCTACAATAAATGTTTTGTCGGGTGCATTATTATTCCCAACTCTATTAATTTGCAGATCAATGTCTGGTCGGGTGGACAGCATGTGTGGAAAAAGGGGAGCTCGTGATTGCCCCTTTTTTAATGTTTTTGTTTAGCGCATGTGACCAACAGGTATTCAAAATAATGCTTTGTCAGATGGCCAGCACATAAAACAAGCCTCGTGAACGACCAGTGAAGAAAAAACAAAACCAGCGAGAAAAGCCATCAGCGACGGCCAAGGGGTCAAAGGGTCGAAGTGTCGGCAGGTCGGAGTATCAGCAGGGTCGAAGCTTCGGTGGGTCGAAATTTCGGTGGGGCAAAGGTCAATGGTCAACGGTTCGAAGTGTCGGCAGGTCGAAGGTCAACGGTCAACGGGTCGAAGGCTTACAGGCGTCCGAGTCAAGGTTCGAAGGTCGAAGTGTCGGCAGGTTTATAGGCTTCGAGTGTCCAGGGTCGAAGGGTTGAAGGCTTACAGGCGTCCGGGTCAAGGTTCGAAGGGCAGAGTGTCGGCAGGTTTATAGGCTTCGAGTGTCCAGGGTCGAAGTGTCGGCAGGGTCGAAGCTTTGGCGGGATGAAATTTCGGTGGGTCGAAGGGTCGAAGGTCGGAGTGTCGGCAGCGGGGCTTCGAGGGTCAAGGGTCGAAGGTCGGAGTGTTGTAAGTCCTGGCGTCGTAAGTCCTGGCATCGCATCTTCACAAGGTTCGAAAGTCCAAAGGGGCGAGTCGAAGGTTGGAGTGTCGGCAGCGGGGCTTCGAGGCTTCGAGGCTTCGGGGCTTCGAGCTTCGGGGTTTCGATGCTTCGAGGCTTCGATGCTTCGATGCTTCGGGGCTTCGAGGCTTCGGGGCTTCGAGCTTCGGGGCTTCGGGGCTTCGAGCTTCGGGACTTCGAGGCTTCGAGGTCAACGGGTCGAAGTGTCGGCAGGTCAATGGTCAACGGTCAACCCCGAAGTTTTTTTTTTTGGCCATAACTTCTTCGTTTTAAGTCCGATTTGAGCTCGGTCAAGTGCGTTAATCTCCACTTTTCATCCTTTATCACTTGGTATTAGTCTTGGGGCGCTTCAAGGACTTGTAGCAAAAACCATTCCTTGGAAGTATGGGATCATTGTGAACCTACTCAACAAGGTATATGGCATAAGCAGAAAGGTATATCAAATGGGGTTAGTATGTCCAACCCGGACAAAATGGGGTCCAACAGCTGCCCCTCTTTGTGCACTGTTTGTATACAAACAGCATACAAAGATAAAAGGGAGTCATTTTGGACGGGTTGGAGCACTTACCTGGCTTACCTTGCATAGAGGAAGAATAGAATGCGGTGGTCTGTCCCCGAGAGGCCAAAAGGGCTTCACAGGTCGGTGGACTTGGATAAGACTTTGATGAGGCATCTGAGGCTGCCTACGATGTAAAGATATCGGAGATTGCAAGCATCAACGATAAGTGCGAATTGAAGATGAATAGCCCACACCAATGATAGGCTTGAACTGAAAAATGGAAAAAGGCCCACAACAAGGATGGGTGTGAACTAAAAATTGAAAGGCCCACTGCCACGATAGGCTCGAATTGGAAATGAAGAGCCCACAGCAACAATAGGCTTAAAGTGAAAATGAAAAAGTGAAAGGCCCACTGCAACGATAGGCTCAAATTGAAAAATGAAAGGCCCATTGCAACGATAGGCACAAATTTGAAAATGGAAAGCCCACAGCAATGATAGGCTTAAATTGAAAATGGATAGCCCACAGCAATGATAGGCTTGAATTGAAAATGGAAAAATTGAAAGGCCCACAACAATGATAGGCTCGAATTGAAAATGGAAAACCCACAACAACGATATGCTTGAACTGAAAAATGGAAAAAGGCCCACAACAAGGATGGGTGTGAACTAAAAATTGAAAGGCCCACTGCCACGATAGGCTCGAATTGGAAATGGAGAGCCCACAGCAACGATAGGCTCGAATTGAAAAATGAAAGGCCCACTGCAACGATAGGCTCGAATTTGAAAATGGAAAGCCCACAACAACGATAGACTCGAATTGAAAATGGATAGCCCATAGCAACGAAAGGCTTAAAGTGAAAACGGAAAAGCCCACAACAACGATAGGCTTAAAGTGAAAATGGAAAAGCCCACAGCAACGATAGGCTTAAACTGAAAAATGAAAGGCCCACTGCAATAATAGGCTTGAATTAAAAATGGAAAGCCCACAACAACGATAGGCTTAAATTAAAAATGGAAAAGCCCACAGCAATGTTAGGCTTAAACTGAAAAATGGAAAGCCCACAGCAACAATAGGCTTGAAGTGAAGATGGAAAGCCCACAGCAACGTTAGGCTTGAATTGACAATGGAAAGCCCACAACAACGATAGGCTTAAATTGAAAATGGAAAGCCCACATCAACGATAGGCTTAAACTAGAAAGACTTGTTGGAGACATCAATTGGTATTTGGGGAAATGCTTTTATGGAATTGGTGAGTTTGGGAAGTAACCCAATTTAAGCTCCCTCTACGAGTTCACTCAAGGAGATCGCTCTACGAGGTGACCCAAAATGGGAAAAGTTTGTCAATTGCCAAAAGGATGTGTTTAGAGCTTGGGGAAATTGCAAGGGAAGAGGTGTACAGTTGAACAAAGAAAGCTAGGATAGCTTGATGAGAAGCTTGCCGAGTATGAGCTCTTAGGATCTTCAGAGACGGCAACATTCCTGAAATTGCAAAGTATGCTGAATGCATGCAAATGATGCATAGAATGCAATGTGATGTATGCGGGGATGCATAAACCTGTATGGCTAATGACCCAATATGTGCTGAGGGTTCATCTCCCTGCTGCTGGAGAGTTTAGATGACATCCAATTTGTTGGGGAACAACGTTCTCTTTAGATGGAGAGTCCGATCTGTCTTTGCTGGGGAACTCCCTTTTGTGCATGAAGGGTCTACTGAGCTTCGCCATAGTAGGGAGCTTGACTTGACGGCTTCTCTGGGGATAGTGATCTTCTGTGGAGATATGCGTACTCGGAGTTGGGGAACTTAATTTGTTTGGGGATTTTGAGCTTGGCCCTACTCATAAGGCAATGCTAGAAGAGCTTACTGGGGATTTAAGATATTCTATTTAAATGTGAAATGAAGAGGATAAAATATGATTAAAGAGATAAAGAAATTTTTGCTGGTTTAGTTCCACAAAACATATTTATATCATAAAAAGTGTCCTATTGTTATAATCTGATAAACAAAATCACAAGTCTCTAAAAGCATAATGTACAAATTGGATTCGAGCGTGTCGCAGGTTTGACCAAGTCTTTCACTGTTTGCAGCCGCTGTTTTTGGATGATGTTGTCTCTACTGCTTGCAACGGACCCTATTTGTTGTGGTCTTGATCCTTTCAGATTCTGACTAATTTCACCCTTCCAGATTGATTGTTGGCTTTGTATTTTACCCTTGATGCCCTTTCAGGTTTTCACCAAGTCCGCCTTTGTTTTTTTTCTTTTGTCTTTTGTTGGAGCTTTGTATTTTACCCTTGGTGCCCTTTCGGGTTTTCACCAAGTCCGCTCATTACAGGGATGGGAATCTTGTGGGGAGGTATGAGAGCTAAGCATAAAACTTTTTGACGGCGTCGCTATTCACTGGATTAGGAAGCTCGTCTCCGTCCATTTTGGCAAGGATCAATGTGCCTCCCGAGAATGCTTTTTCCACAACATATGGGCCTTCATAATTGGGAGTCCACTTGCCTCTATGGTCATGTTGAATTGGTAAGATCTTCTTAAGGACAAGATCACCCTCTTGAAAGCTTCTGGGCTTCACCTTTTTATTGTAACTGTTCATCATTCTCTGTTGGTATAGCTGTCCTCTGTAAACTGCTGCCAGGCGCTTGCCCTCAATTAAATTCAACTGCTTATAACGACTTTGGGACCATTCTGCTTCTTCGGGATGAGTATCCTTAAGTACTCGAAGGGAAGGTATCTCCACTTCGACCGGTAGAACTGCTTCCATGCCTTAGACCAAAGAAAATGGAGTTACCCCGGTCGATGTACGCACTAAGGTACGATAAGCATGCAAAGCGTATGGTAGCTTCTCGTGCCAATCTTTGTATATTTCAGTCATTTTTCTGATAATGTTCTTGATGTTCTTGTTGGCAACCTCGACTGCTCCATTCATCTTTGGGCAATAGGGGGTCGAGTTGCGGTGTTGAATTTTGTATGTTTCACACAACCTCCCTATCATTCGACTGTTCAAATTGGCAGCATTGTCCGTTATGATCTGCTCGGGAAGCCCATATCGGCATATGATGTTGTTCCGCATAAATCGAAGTACCACAGCCTGTGTGACATTAGCATATGATGCTGCTTCCACCCACTTGGTGAAGTAATCAATGGCTACCAAAATGAAACGATGACCATTAAAAGCTTTTGGAGATATTGGTCCGATAACGTCAATGCCCCAAAGTGAGAACGGCCACGGGGAAACCATCACGTGTAGTTTGGATGGCGGTACTTGGATCTTATCGCCATAAATTTGACACTTGAGGCATTTGCGCACATATTCAATGCAATCTTTTTCCATGGTAACCCAATAATAGCCCATTCGCATGATTTGTCTTGTTAACGCGTGTCCGTTTGCATGTGAACCGCATTCCCCTTCGTGCACTTCTTTCATTACTTGTGTCGATTCTTCTTTTGCCACACACTTCAATAACACCATGTCATGGTTTCTCTTGTACAGAATCGAGCCATCAAGATAATAGTTGGAGGCTGACCTTCGGATATTTCTTTTATCAAACTCAGAGGCCTCAACTGGATATTCTTGTTTAAGCAAGTATCATCTGAAATCCTCAAACCAAGGTTTTTCTTCAGTATTTCCTTCAATGGCCATGCAATGTGCAGGAGCATCTTGTATGCGGATATCAAAAGACTGAACTTCCAACTTTGTGTCTAGCCGAAGGAGGGAGGCTAGAGTTGCCGATGCGTCCAGGGGAGCTGATTGTATTCCCTGGGCATATGCTCAAATGTGATGTCTTCGAATTGCTCGGCTAACTCTGCAACGTGCTTCCGATATGGGATTAATTTGTGGTTTCGAGTCTCCCATTCACCCCTTACTTGAAAAATGATGAGTGCCGAATCGCCGAACACTCGTAATTTTTTGATTCCTTTGTTAATGGATTCTTGAAGTCCCATCACACAAGCCTCATATTCTGCTACATTGTTTGTACAAGGGAAGGTTAGCTTTGCCGCCATGGGAAAATGTTCGCCTTTTGGGGATATCAGGATGGCCCCAACACCGTGACCTAAAAGACTGGAGGCTCCATCGAAACACATCGTCCATATGTCTGATACTTCGGCCGAAATGATGTTGATGTGCTCATCTGGGAAGCCAATAGTCATGGGCTCAAAGTCTTCCAGCACTCTATCTGCCAGATAGTCGGCTATCGCACTTCCTTTTATGGCCTTTTGAGGTATGTAGATGATATCGTACTCCGATAGGATCAACTGCCACTTGGTGATTCTTCCAGAAATGGATGACTTTTCCAAGAGATATTTGAGCGGATCATGCCTTGAAATCAGCCAAGTAGTATGATAAAGAGTGTATTGCCTCAATCTTCTTGTTATCCAGACAAGAGCACAGCACGTCTTCTCCAACGGTGTGTAGTTTTCTACATTGATGGTGAACTTCTTGCTGAGGTAATAAATGGCCTGCTTCTTCTTGCCTGTGGAATCATGTTGCCCCAAGACACAACCCATTGCTGACTCCTGAACGGTCAAGTATAAGATCAGAGGTCTATCCGGTACTGGTGGGACCAAAATAGGTGGATTAGACAGGTATTGTTTGATCTTGTCAAAAGCTTCTTGACACTTGTCATTCCAAATTTCGGGGTTGTTCTTCCGTAAAGTCTTGAAAATGGGTTCGCATGTGGCTGTTAATTGGGAAATAAATCGGGCAATATAATTCAGTCGCCCTAGGAATCCTCTAACCTCCTTGATGGTCCGTGGTGGCGGCATCTCTTAGATAGCTCGAACTTTATCTGGATCGATTTCAACTCCTTTTTGGCTCACAATGAAACCCAACAGTTTTCCCGACATGGCTCCGAAAGTGCACTTTTCGGGGTTCAATTTCAACTGATATTTCCATAGCCTATTGAAGAGCTTACGGAGTACTTCGATATGATCTTCAGTGCTTTGTGATTTGGCTATCATGTCGTCCACATATACTTCGACTTCCTTATGCATCATGTCGTGGAATAGGGTCACCATGGCTCGCTTATAGGTTGCCCCTGCGTTCCTCAGACCAAAAGGCATCACATTATAGCAGAAAGTGCCCCAAAGTGTCGTGAATGTGGTCCTCTCTTTGTGTTCGGGGGCCATATGAATTTGATTATAGCCCGAGACCATCCATGAATGAGAATAGGGCATGTTTTGCTGTATTATCCACTAAGGTATCAATATGAGGAATGGGAAGTTGTCTTTCGGACTGGCCCAGTTCAGATCTCTATAGTCGACACACATGCGTACCTTGCCTCCTTTCTTCAGTACTGCTACAACATTGGCCACCCATTCTGGATAGTGGGAGACACTTAGGAAACCTGCATCCATTGCTTTTTGACTTCTTCTTTAATCTTCAGTATCATCTCTGGTCTCATTCTTCGCAATTTCTGCTGTACTGGCTTGCACCCTGGATTCACGGGTATGTGATGTTGCACTATATCTATGTCTAATCCGGGCATATCTTGGTATGACCATGCAAAAATGTCGATGTAGCTTCTTAACAGCTCGATTAACTTCTTCCTGATGTCGGTAGCTATCAAAGACCCCACCCTCAATTCTTTTGGTTCAGCTGTTGTCCCCAAGTTCACTGTTTCTACTGGGTCCTCACTTGGGATGGATAAGCGATCATCCTTTTCCAATAGACGTATGATCTCTCCCGGTAGCTCAGGTGTCTCCTCTATCTCATTCTCGTCAGCTTCGAACACGGGCTGCTCCCAGTTTGGACTTTGGTCAAACCTTTGGCATCTCGTTTCGCTTTCGCATACTATGTTTTCATTGACATTGTGATACCTGCATATAAGAGAATGACAAGTTGGTAACCAAATATGATATGCATATGTTATGAATGGAATGCGCCATGAAAGATTTTGCAAAACACATTTTATTGGAAGGTTTAAGGAAAAACAAATGTTCATAGCTTCAAAGTACATTAAAATAGAATACATTAAATCCCGGCGACTCGTAAGCATTACATTATGGGGAGGTCCAGGCTGGTCCAATTGTTCAATGGCTGGTTGGGATCCCCTCGCACTAACTGAACCATCTCGCTTGGTGCATGCTCATTTATGTCCAATAGGCTACAGTCCCCGTCTTGGGCTCAGGTTGGCTCTTATGGATAAACCCTCCACTTCGAAATGTAACATTCAAGGGGGGGAAGCTTCTCCTTTCTTTAGGTAATGGTCTTTTCTACAACCTTGCCATTCTGATTTCCCTTTTCTTGGTAGCTTCCCTTTGTCTGTCAGCTTTTTTAGGGACGTAGCCTAGTCCAAACTTTTTGGTATTTTCTCGGATGGTCAAGAGTTTCTGAATCTCTTGAGCTGTCAGGCCTAATCCTTGCCCCGGTTTGTACCCCTATTTGATCATAGCGGCTGCAACCATTTTTGCTGCCTTCGAGAGACGATGGTCTGGGGCAGAAGCGACATTCACCATCTCAAAGGCCCGATAGGAGCATTCTGGCACATCTTCGTTGCTTTCAATATAAGGAACTGATGCAAGTTTGGTGACGAGGAAACTTGTCTCTCCAGAGATGCAGATGAGCTGGTCCCCCATTACAAACTTCATCTTTTGGTGGAGACTTGACGGCACTGCCCCTGCCATGTGGATCCAAGGTCTTCCCAACAAACAGCTATAATATGGAATGATGTCCACCACCTGAAATTCCACCGTAAAAGTAGTTGGCCCAATCATGAGTGGAACATCCAGAGTTCCCACCACGTCACGCTTTCCTCCATCGAATGCCCGTACCTTCATCATACAGGGACGCATATAGGACGCGTCAATTGGAAGTTGTTGCAGTATATGCAAGGGCATAATGTTCAAGGCCGAGCCGTTGTCAATGAGTACACGGGCTATGGTGTGCTCCTTGCATTTGACCATGATGTGCAGAGCTTTTATGTGCCCCTTTCCTTCTTGGGGTAGCTCGTCATCTCCAAAGCTAATGACGTTATTCAGGATGAGGTTACTAGTGAGTCCATCCACATTTGTGACTGAGATGGTTGGAGGAACGTAGGCTTGGCTCAGGACTTTCAATAGTGCTTCACGGTGAGGTTGGGAATCCATCATTAATGAAAGCAATGAGATGTGAGCCGGTTGTCGACTTAGCTGATCCACAATATTATACTCACTCTGCTTCATGAGCTTCAGGAATTCCAATGTCTCTTTTTCAATGACTAGTGCTTCTTTCTTTGTTTTGTCAGCCATATCAGGGGCATAAGCCTTACCACTCCTAGTTATCTTCTCTGCTGCGGTGGCTCCCCGGACTACTTCACAACTGTAATTCCATGGGACTACTTTATCAGTTTTATAGGGAAAGGAGCAGGAACACCTATGGTGAGGGGTGCAATTCCATGCGGTAGTTGTGGGATTTTGGTTCTCTCCCCCTTGTCTGGCATGAGACTTGAGGCATGGATAGTGAGAGGCTTGATTCCCTGTGGCAGTAGCGGGATCTCCGGAGCCTTAACAGTTAAGACAAGGGGTGTTGGCACCCATGGCTATTTGTGTGAATCGTCTTCTTGGATCATGTGGCTTTGGTTGTCCATTCATCCTCTTGAGAATTCTATCATCCTTTGGTCCATGAGTTTTTGCACCACCTCGGAAAACTCAGTACATTCTGCGACGTCATGTCCCCGTGACATCTTGTCATAAGGGCATTGTTTTTCCCCATCTGTTCCTTTTCCTGCCTTTGGCGTGTCTTTAGCAAGTATATATCCATGTTCCTGTAACAGAGTAAACAAATGTGTTTTCTCCATTTGTACTTGGGAGACTCTTTCCAGCCATGCTTCATTTTCGATACTAGCAACATTATTGGAGTATTCTGGGAGAGGATTGTTGTTCACATTTGGCGTCCCAGATAGTGCGGAGAAATCCAGCCATTTTGCATCCTTTAATGCCTGAACCTTCCTTTTGAATGTTATACAATTCTCGATATCATGTCTAGCTCCACCTGCATGATACTCACATCTAGCATCTGGCTTATACCAGGCCGGGGGAGGAGTCTTTTTTTCTCCCAAAAGTATAGGAGTTACCATCCTTGCTTCTAAAAGCTTGGGATATAATTCGGCATATGTCATTGGAATCGAGTCAAACTCCTGTCGTGGTCGGCGAGAAGCCTGATTCGCTCCAGCTTGCTGGGTCTGGGCCCTTGGTTGCCCCTGTCCTTGGAATGAGGCTCCTGGTCCTTCCTGAGTTGCTGGCCTTGGTTGCTCTAGGTATGGCGCTCTCGGTTGAAATGAGTTAGGTACCATTGAGTATGGAAATGGGACTCCTCCTTGCAGCAGGTATGGCATGAATTGGGGAGGTGGTGCAGGTGCAGCATAAGCAGCCATCGGTGACCCTCTGTAGCACCCTGGCGCTTGGTAGAATGTTGGTTGTATCGGCGGGTGCGATGGGTATACCAGGTTGGTTTCATTTTCCTTCTTTTTTGCTGGTGGTTGAAACCATTTTGATGCCCCAACCGCATCACCCTTTAGCTTTCCGCCTTTAATGCCACTTTCTACACGTTCACAGGACGCGACCAAGTCTGCGAAGCTGCTGGAGACGTTACCGATCAACTTCTCATAGTTGACGCCTTTTAGTGTGTTGATAAAAAGAGTAGTGAGTTCTCTTTCGGTAAGAGGAGGTTGAACCTCCACAGCGGCCTCTCTCCATCTTCGTGCACAATCTTTGAAATTCTCCTCGGATCCCTTTTCCATGGACTGCAGGGTTAGTCGATCCAGCGCCAGCTCGGTGACATGTTTGTACTGTGCCAAGAAGGAAGTAGCTAATTCCTTCCATGTCTTAATGCGGTTTCCATTCAGTTGAAAGTACCAGCGAAGGGATGCCCCGGTTAGGCTTTCCTGGAAACAATGCATGAGGAGCTTGTCTTCACCAGATAAGCAGCCATCTTTTGACAATACATGGCCAGATGTGTCCTCGGACATCGGGTCCCGTTGAACTTTTCAAACTCTGGCATTTTGAATTTTGGCGGTAGCACCACTCCAGGGACTAAGCATAAGTCTTGTGGGCTGGTCATGCCATAGCTGTCCATGCCTTCTATGGCTTTCAATCTTTCCTCGAGTCGGCGTAGAGCGAAAGACTCAACATTTTCCTGAGGGGCTGGGGAACCCACTGCTTCCATTACATTTCCTGGTACAGGCATAGTGAAATGAGTTTGATTTGGGGTTGGAGGTTGTGCCATAGTAGGATGGTATGTGGGCGCCTGGCTTGGAGCCAGGTTGGGTGACTGAACGGCCTCTTGTCCCTGTTCTTGATGGTGATTGGTAGTTCCCCCTGTCGGAATTCTTCCTCTTTCTTCAGTCAATTTTGTGAGCATTTCCATTATTGTAGACATTTGTCCATGTAAGGTTTGTTGTGACTGTTCCAACCCCATGAGTCTGTTCTTTGTTTCTTCTGCTATTGGCTGCGGTTGAGGTATTTGATTGCGCCGAGATCTGAGATTGTAAGAGTGCGCAATCCTAGAGGAAGGCAGCTACCCACCTGGGTGCAAGGGAATTTTTATTTGATTTTTCATTTGATATGCATGTATGCATGAATGTCTATGCAGAGGGTTAAAGAAACAAACAACTTTATTGCAAACAAAACACAAGATACAAACACTCAATACAAACATACAATGCTGAAATGCCATGTAAAATGAAAGCTATCACTACATGATCCTAAGGCATTCTTCCAGTCATCTCCTAAGGAGCATGGCGCCTCTTCCTCTGGGGTGGTCACTCACCCGCTTCCTCCCTCTGCTTTATTATGGTCTCGATCTGTTTTTCCCTCAGCTGCAGCCTTTGAAGAGCTCCTTGGATCTGCTACCTTAAAGTCTGATTCTCCTGGAGGATAGCCTTCATGTCTGAAGTTAGCTGTGGCTTGTGTTGTGCCCTCCAAGATATGTATGCTGGGTGAACACCAGGTTTTAAATTGTTGGGTTGGATCTTGTGTGGTGTGGACCATGCTTGATACATCTTCTTGCCTTCTTCTGTGAGCATGGTTCTTCTGTAAGTGAAGTCACACTCTTCCATACCAAAGAGCACGGGAATAATCTGATGACGCCCCACTTGTCTTCCCACCTGTAGTGGTGCATATGCAGTTCCTCCCCAGGGACCTAAAAGTGGAACCCAATTGTAGTCCCCGCAGCTATATGTCATGGAGACTACCGGCATCCAAGGAGCAGTCCAGGTAATGTCAGCTTCTGTGAGGTTCTCCAACTTCTTTTTCCAGCTTTCAAAGTCTTTTGGTAGGCTCCACTTGCTGAGCAAAATATCTAGTAGTGTTGTGGCTGGTACTTGATAAACAGCAGGGAAACGATGAACACTACAGGGGAAATGGCCTTGCAACTAGGTACATAGGAGAGGTAAGCACCCCATGAACTGTCCCGAGCCTTTACTCCTCAGGTAAGTAAGAGATCGGATGGTTTCAGCCAAGATAGCAGGAGTAGCGTCACATCCTTTGAGCACCTGCTGGACCAAATCTACAATTGCCCCATCGATGTGGGCCGGTATCCTCGGAAAAATGACTAGCCCATATATAGCTAGTGTAAGCAGTTTATGTGCCTCTGCTTCTGTTGCAGTCTGTATTATTTCTTTGATTGTTGCCCATGGAAGATATTCTCGCCCACCGTAGGTTGTGACCGCCGGTGAGTCCTATACTCGCTTTCCCATAATCTTAGCAAAGGCCCTTCGACATGACCTTCTGGGCTCAGCTAGATAGATCTTCATTTTGTTTTCCACGGGGATGTCCAATAATCTTCTGTATTCTTCTATTGTGGGAGCCAGATCTATGCCGTTGAAGTCAAAGCACCGCCGTCGAGGCTCCCAGAAATATATGGCTGCCCCAAGCATATCCGGACGGCCGGAGCTCGGTCACATGGAGCAAATCCCCAAACTGTTGTATGTATATGCTTTTCCTTTCGTCCGACCACTTGCCTCCATATTGTCTGCACCTCCTTAGTGTAGTCCAGCTGATCTTCTATGATAACATGTTCTGCCTTGTGGGTTTCCCCTGGCGGAAAGTCCCCAAGGCGAAGTTGAATGTCTCCAGATGCTTGGGCCACCACTGCGACAGCCTCCTTGTCCTGAGGGCCTTTTAGGAGATGACTGAAAGTTTCCATGCCTATATGAATGCCATGTTATGCATGATGGCAGGTTAGGATGACAGGTTAATATATATCAAGGCAGTTAGACAGGATAAAGAATAAGCCAATAGTAAAAAGGCTAATATGTGCAGGGAATGACTTAAGGACTACCCTGCAAAACAAGGGTTAGCATGGAATGAGCAAACAAAGTGTGGGTCAATGCCCCTGATGGGCTTCTATTGCTACACCTATCTTATTTGTTGGTTCCCAAACTTCCTCAATAGAGGGCTCCGTACACCATGGGATTTACCGGAGGGGGATCTTAAAAGGACGTGCCTTGAAAGAACCTCAAGCTTGAGTGAGGAGTCCGAGGCCCCATTGTGGATAATGATCAATGCGTTGGGGACCGTACTGAACCTCGCTAACCTAAATTGTGCTAAACCCGGGTATAGGGTTATGCATGAATGCAACAAATATGGAAAGCAGTAAATCACAACTATCATGATAATTAAAGCGTATAAATAAATCACAGTTTAAACGATCACCGTATAAAAATAAGTAAATCACAATTATATCTAAAAAAACAACTTAGCATGACAGTTAAATATATACAATAGTACAATTAAATCTAACCTCCTAATCCTAGTTCTAGACCTAACTCTCTAAAGTGTTCATTATCCCCAGCGGAGTCGCCAGCTGTCATCACTGGTTTTTGTCCGGGCCCTTTTGGGGTGAGCTCAGACTAAACCAATGGTGAGAAGTTTTAGAGTCACCACCAACTATTTTTGGGGTACAGTTGGATACCCTCTACTTTGAGTAGTTTAAAGTGTGTGGTCTGCGCCATCAGAGAAAGGTTTAGGAGTTGGTTACGTGTAGGGAAGGATTAGCACCCCTACGACGCCCTTTCGGTATCTAATTTAGGAGGAGGAGGTTTTTCGTTTATTTATACTGCAATGACTGGGTTAAATTTTCTAAAAGTCTATGATTTTTATTTGGCTAAGTTATTTGTTAAAGTTATGGTTAAAATGGATTTATCCTAAATTTCTAAAGGGAATCCTAAAAGTTTTGGGTTTTTATTTGAAATGAAGAATGAGAGCCTATGGGTTGGTTTTGGTTTTTTCGTTTTACTTTTGGAAATTGAAGTCCTAAAAATGGTTTTTATTTTCCCTTTTTTTTGTTTTTTTGGGTTAGAAAACATACATTTTTTTTTTATGTTTTGTAAAAAACGTTTGGTTTTGGTTTTGCTTTGTTTTTTTTTTGTTTTTGTTTTTGGAAAGTAAACATGTTTTTTTTGTTTTAAATGGATTTGGAAAACGTACGGGTCTCATGTTTTTTTGTTTTGGAAAGCATTTTGGAACATTTTTATTGCACAAACGTTTTTTTTTTGTTTGTTTTTTTTTCAAGGAGACATTTTGAACATATTTGGAAAATTTTTTATAGAAAAACATTTTATAGAAAACGTATTGGAAAAAACATTTTGTGGAAAACATTTTGTTATTTTTTGTGTGTTTATTTTTTTAAAGCTTTGAACCTAAATCTACACGTTTCAATAATTGAAAATACGTAGGAACACATATATCAAAATAGATGTGGAGTGTGTGAGTGTGACATCCACAAAAGAAAAATAAAAGCACTTTTCTTTTCTCTTTTTTTTCATCTTCTCCCTTTGCTCTCTCCCTTTTTTCGTTTTTCTTTTCTTTTTACTATGCCTTACATATTACAACATACACATATACAAAGGAAAAGGAAATACAAGGAAAACACCATGCAACAAGGAAATACAAGGGAAGATTAAGAATTACCTCAGACATTAGTACAAGTAAGCTGAAAAGTAATGAAGAGATGAGAGCTAAACCGGCTTTGAAGCTTGCAACACCAATCTTCTGTTTGAGCTCCTGTTGGTGTTGACAATCACTTGCTTAGAACCAACAAGATCTGACAGCGAGGTTTGTGAGCAGGAGTTTTGAAGATTGGAGTGATGTATTTTCTGGGTTTGAGATTTTTCAGTGACTGGAAATAAGGAGGGTAGGCGTGAGAAATAGGGGACTGGAAAAGGATTGGTGTCTTTTGTGTCTTTTTGCTTGCTGAACACGCGGAAAAAGAGGGCTGAGTTGTTTTAGTGTTTTTTTTTTTGCTGAAGAAGAAAAAAAAGGAAAGGAACTGGAACGAGATAGGAGGGAAAGGGGATGAAGGGGTGATGTTTAATTGCAGAATAGCAGGAAGACTGGGCGTTTTTTTTTAGGATAGATCTGAGAGAGGATGGCAGTTAGGGAGGCGTGGGCGTTACCTCTCCTTTTTCTTTTTCTGTCTTTCTCTTTCTTTCTCTCTCTATTTTCGCTGGAACGAGATTGGGGCAGAATTCTCTTCTGTTTTTTTTTTGACTGTGGACGTTTTTTTTTCTGTGTTTGCACTGTTTTTTCTTTTTTGAATAGCCCCTTTTTCAACGATGATCCCTTCTCTCTTCAACGAAAACAGGCTCTCTCCCTGCGCAGGGACAGACGACTGCATCTTAAAGGACTACAGAAAATTTTGGCTGGACTCATTAATTGCTGCAATAAATGTTTTGTCGGGTGCATTATTATTCCCAACTCCATTAATTTGCAGATCAATGTCTGGTCGGGTGGACAGCGTGTGCGGGAAAAGGGGAGCTCATGATTGCCCCTTTTCTAATGTTTTTGTTTAGCGCATGTGACCGACAGGTATTCAAAATGATGCTTTGTCAGATGGCCAGCACATAAAACAAGCCTCGTGAACGACCAGCGAAGAAAAAACAAAACCAGTGGGAAAAGCCATCAGCGACGGTCAAGGGGTCAGAGGGTCGAAGTGTCGGAAGGTCGGAGTGTCAGTAGGGTCGAAGCTTCGGTGGGTCGAAATTTTGGTGGGGCAAAGGGCAACGGTCAACGGTTCGAAGTGTCGTCAGGTCAAAGGCTTACAGGCGTCCGAGTCATGGTTCGAAGGTCGAAGTGTCGGCAGGTTTATAGGCTTCGAGTGTCTAGGGTCGAAGGGTCGAAGGCTTACAGGCGTTCGGGTCAAGGTTCGAAGGTCGGAGTGTCGGCAGGTTTATAGGCTTCGAGTGTCCAGGGTCGAAGTGTCGGCAGGGTCGAAGCTTCGGTGGGACGAAATTTCGGTGGGTTAAAGGGTCGAAGGTCGGAGTGTCGGCAGCGGGGCTTCGAGGGTCAAGGGTCGAAGGTCGGAGTGTCGTAAGTCCTGGCGTCGTAAGTCCTGGCATCGCATCTTCACAAGGTTCGAAAGTCTGAAGGGGCGAGTCGAAGGTCGGAGTGTCGGCAGTGGGGCTTCGAGGCTTCGAGGCTTCGAGCTTCGGGGCTTCAGGGCTTCGTGCTTCAGAGCTTCGGGGCTTCGAGATCAACGGGTCGAAGTGTCGGCAGGTCAATGGTCAACGGTCAACTCCGAAGTTTTTTTTTTTGGCCATAACTTCTTCGTTTTAAGTCCGATTTGAGCTCGGTCAAGTGCGTTAATCTCCACTTTTCATCCTCTATCACTTGGTGTTGGTCTTGGGGCGCTTCAAGGACTTGTAGCAGAAACCATTCCTTGGAAGTATGGGATCATTGTGAACTTGCTCAACAAGGTATATGGCATAGGCAGAAAGGTATATCAAATGGGGTTAGTATGTCCAACCCGGACAAAATAGGGTCTAACAAACTCATCATGGAAGAGTTGCAGGAACCCGTCCCACAACATGAACCGCACTTCACGGCTTCCCGCGACACTCTGCCACCACTCCAAGGCATTCCCCTTTAGTTGCCGAATGGCCAGCCTCACCTTATCCTCCTCCCGGGGTAGGACAAAGGAAAACACATGCTCAACTTGCCTCAACTAGTGCTCAGCTATCACTGGATCCCCCTCTCCCTTGAATCTCAGAGGTTGTTTCTTTCAGAACCTCGTCTCCACGTCATCCTCTACACGGTGAATTGGTATGCCACCCAGCGAACTCTCACGCTCATGAGGTAACTCCCCCACTGGTGGCGGCACCACCTACTGTGCTGCCATCTCACGCCACACTTCCTCCTAAACCTCTTGCCAGATACCCTCCCTTAGCTTCTGGACTTCCTGTCGGATGCCCTCTCGCAGCTGCGCCAGCAATAACTCATTTCCTCCAGCGGGCTGTCCCGCACCTAGACCCTCATGGGCAGATGACTCATCAGCCACTGCCCCGGACGCACGCATCGCTCTCCTTGGTGGCATTTTTACTACACGAAGTAAGGAATACAATCATTAAAACACATTCGAAATCTATCGCCTATCACTACCTCTACCCCATTCACCAATTCAGTTATCACATGGCATTTCACACTTTGCACACATTTTAGTTCTCATTAAATCACATTGCACAAGCAGCAATTTCACAAGCACACAACTCAAGTTATCATAAAATCAGAGTTGCACAAATTAAATCGCGTTCTTTGTATTTTCCTATCACATGCTTTATCTCAGTTATCCACACAGCCACACATAGTCAACAAATGCAACTAGTGCCCTAATTCCAATGCATGCAAATCCTACCACAAGACTGGATAACCCCAAGTATACCTTAGAGGCTCAAAGAGGACCATGTTGATCAGGCATGTCCCCCCAGGCTCCTCCAAAGGACTCAAGATAACCAGATCCGCCCACTACCCTAGGCTAACTATGTAACGCCCCCAACTTTGAGACCTCCAAACCGGGTGCGTTAGCGAAAATTAAATATACAAGTTTTATATAAATTTCAAACTTTTAACTTATTTCATCGAACAAACCATTCATTATTACAAATTTCAATCCAAGATCTTTAAGGTTTAGGGGTTTAGAGACTAAGTGTCCATAACCCATTATTACATAACAAAGCACACGAGCAAACAACGTAATAAATCTTTAAAATTTCACACAACTTTATTTCCAAGCACTTCTTGACTCCTTATCCTAGTTTCTCCATCCCTTAATTACCTAGGGCTGGAAAAGAAATCATAAAAAGGGTGAGCTCAAATAACCCAGTAAGGGTAAAATAAGCGGGTAAGGAAAATCATGAAGATATTAAACATAGGAAACACCATATAACATTTGCATACATGATCAACATTTCACAAGGAAATCATAACATGGAAGATTATGTTTAGACATCGTATCATAACATCATGACCTAGGTTAACCACCCAGATACTGTATCATAACATAACATATTATCATCTGGATTGACACTCTCCAGTGATATTCTTTACCCAATGCATTGGAGGTCTTTCTGGAACCACCCATCATAAACTTACTTTGTCCAAACATAAGAGGTTATAACAACTTTAACATACATAACATGAGCCATATCATAGAATTCCAACAAAACATTCAAGGTTAACAAGGATAACCACGAATATCAAAATGGTTATCTACCCCAATCAATAGCATAGATTATCAAGAAAGAGATTAAAAGAGACTAATGTTTTCAACAATAAATTGGAAATAGAAGAATAAGAAACATAAAACTCTTACAATAATAATTCCAAATAAAACAAGATAAAGAGGAAGAGAAAAGAGAGAAAAGAAAAGAAAAACCCTTACAATCGCTTGTCGTTCTCCGCGTTCTAAACCTTAAAATATATCAAAACACTAAATTAGCATTAATGCTTGAAAAGTTCAATATCACACATATCTCCTTATATATATATATATATATATATATATCATACTTTAACTTATATCTTTTAATAGGCATACCGTGCTTGTGGGGTTGAATATTAATTTGGGTTCCCACTTCTATTGCTATTCCATCTCCTATTTCGATCCCATGCATCGTAAGCCTTGAGTTGTGCACTAACTAGGTTATATGCTTTGAGAGTTTTTGAATAAGATTTACTCTATGTATTGGGTGAACGGAAAAGACGTTCGATAAGCTTACTTTTCCTACGTGTCTTCCACCTTAACCATGAAGGGATATTAGACATGGGTCTAAAGGGAAGATCTAGAGGAGATAAGGACGGGGATAGCTGTGAGGTTGAAGCATTAACAATTGGGGTTGCAGAAGAAGAAGGGCGATTGTCGGGGGAATTCATTATGGAAGTTGTTCCTTACGATCCTCCGCTATCTAGAACCGTAAAAATAAAAATAAAAACATAAGTTAATATTCTCTTCTTTTCACTTGAATTATAGAATGACAATGCTATGATAAAATATTATAGTTTAAAATAATTACACATGTATATATAGATATATATGAGGTGGCAAGGCCAACCATGTATGTATATACGAGGTGGTACAACCAATCATATAAATAACATATGTAAGGTGGTAAAACCAACCATGAATATAGTATATATGAGGTGGTAAAACTAACCATATAGATCTACATAATAAATAAGAAGTGACTTCAAAATCTTAAGTATTACCTTTCGTAGAACTTCGACGCTTGGTAAGTTCCAAAAGCAAAAGAGGATTTGAGTAGAGTATTTGAGGTGTTAAGAGGGCTTAAGGGAGTGTTTTTAGAGGGAATTTCGTGGTGTGACTTGAGGGATTTGGGCTTAAGAGGAGAGGCAAGACACTCCTTATATAGGCAAGGATGGTAGGTGTAATAGTGTGAAAAATAGTGTACGAATTTGACTTTGGCATTAAATTAAATTATTTAAAATATATATAATACTTTATTTTCTTCATATTATCTCTTATTAAAAAAGTGGTTATCTCCTCCTACCATTAAAAAATGTTTTAAGACTTTTAAACCTAGAAGGTTCCTTTGGCATCAAAAGTCCACATTGGTGTACTCCCTACTAATTCAATTATAACGTTTATAATTTTGTAGTTTTTGACAAATGGCCAATTGTATTGCATTACTAACTCAAATATCTACAAATGGGTATCAATTTTATAATTTTTAAATATGTACAACAAAAGTTATTGAATTTTAAAGTCATACTAAAATGTTTACCCGTTCATACTGAACCTCTGTGTAGTATTTTAAATTCTGGAATTGATTGGCTTCATATTAAATTCTGAAATTTCTACAAATTTTAGCTAAGTCATAAATGAACAAATGGGCTTTCGTTTCATGTCGAGTAGATCTGTATAATTCAAGTTTGAATCGGACCTCCAGAATCTGCCTCATTCAAATTTTTGAGCCTTACCTATGTTTTATACTTTTGGTAAAGTTAAGGCTTGTAATACTTACTTACCCATAGTAATTTGGCTTAAGAAACTAAATGACATAATATATAGCATCTAAACTTTTTATGACATATAAGAAATTATTTTATTTTTTTTATAACGTATTTAATATTTACGCGAATAAAATAATATATTTGCATAATCAATAAACAATAAAGTAAGATAACATTATAGCATAAAATATTATAAACCTAAATATAAACATTAATATCATATTCTATGGCCTTCGTAAAATTTCTTGAATTGTATTAGCGTATGTGCGTAGGACGTGTTGTGCTTCGGCAGTAGAGCTGCACAACCCTTCGGCTAATATTGTCGTGGTTGTCGCACGAATAACCTCAAACTTCTCCCTGTGTCTCGTCGTTTTATATTGCATCCATTGGACATGAGCATTTAGCTCATCTATAGCAAAGCATAGCTTTATAACTTCAAGTCCTATTGCTCGCCGATCTTCATCGCGTACACTATTCTCGGATGGCAGTACTTGAGAACTTGATGCCATAGCTCTTATTATTCTTCTTCTTACTTCTATACTCTCTTATAAATAAAATCTCATACCCATACCTATTTATGGAAGTCCAAACGAATACTATTCATAATGGCTAGTTACTATTCTAACGACTACTTATTAGTCATATGCTATTTGAATGACTATATTGGGTGCTTTTTTTTATCGTGATAATATCCAAAATATCCTTTCTAACTATTGTTAACAATAACATTATTATTATTTTATTATTATTACTCTTTAAGGAAGAACTTAAATAGCTAAAAATTTTGCGAGTTTTACATCCTACCCTCTTTAAAGAAATTTCGTCCTCGAAATTATTTCGTACCTTCGTTATCACAAAAGCACATGGTCCCAAGGAGAAAATTATAATTACTTTCTACGGCCTATTCAATATTTCTCGAATTGTATCTGCATAAACCCTGAGGGTTAAGCGAGCTTCAGCAGCGAGCCACATTGTCCTTCTGCTAACATTGCCGATGTGGCCGCACGGATGAGATTAGCCTTTTCCCTCATCCTTGTTTGCTCTAATAGTAGCCAATGATTACGAGTCATCGGTTCAATCTACAGGTAAAGAGTAGTCTTGTAATCTCAGCCCGCACCCTTCGTCGATCTTCATCTTGCTTGGTGCTAGATTCGAGTATATACACATGAGAGTTGGATGATGCCATATCGTTGCACTGCTTCCTATAAAGATTATCTTCTCCTTCTGTTTATATTTTATATATAGCACTTGCTTAGAGTACGACTACTTCAACAATGATAATGATATTATAATTGATATAGGTTCTCAAAAGTCAAAATAAGCTTGTTCTATCATCAATCAAAATCATATCAATCACTTCCTATAGATATAAAATATTGACTAAGATTTGTGGTTTCACGTTCCAAAACATGTCATAGACATTATCACCAATATTATTACTTTCCATTTATTATGTTTATCAAACATTATCACTCTTAAAAAAAACTCTAGGGTTCTACGATGACATAGGGTTAAAAGTATAATTTATTTAAAATAAAAATAAAATACGTGAAATAAAATACACCATACAGATTTCAAATTATGATAGAGCTAAGCGGTTTTCTAGATGTTGTCTAGATTCGATGATCCAGCTTCAGCTTCCCAAAGGTCCTTTGGAATAGCACCTTCACGTGTTGACTTATATGCCTCCATTTTCCTTAGTAGATCCTTCGCGTTGCTGCTTACGATGATGATCTTCTTTTGTGATGGTTTAATGAAACCTTCTTCGATGGCAGTATCGATTTGGGCTATAAAGGGGTCGAAAAAATCCACCTATATTAAGTAAGCCTAAGGGTTTATCATGGATACCTAGTTGAGCCCAGCTGACGATTTCCATGAATTCCTCCATAGCTCCAAGGTCTCCAGGAAGTATAATGAAGCAATCAGAGAGTCTAGCGACTTCTTCCTTTCGTTGATGGAGTTCGGAGATCGCGTTTCCATGCTCTGAATGTGTAGATATATGTCCTCCCGCTGAGCGAACGACTTGAGACAAAAGCTCCAGAAGTCCAATAATTTCGCAATTGCAGACAACATCTAACCCTTTAGAGACAAGTTCCTCACCGAGTTCTATGGTTGCGATCTTATAACACTCTTTCTTCCCAATGGTTTTTCCTCCAAGAACACCAACTCGTTGGAACCTTGAGTTTCGTGGTAGTTTATAGTAGGAAGCCATTTTTCAACTAAAGAGAAATTGTTGTCTAGATCTAGAACTATGGAAATGGCGCATACTTCCATTTATAGTGTTATTCGTTGGGGTGGGTAAACTTAGCGTGTAAGAAAAAGCAAGCTAAAAGATAACTTGACCATGTCTTAGAAGCATAGGTGCATTAACTTCTACATATAGCAAGAGCATTGGTGAGTGCCTTTGGCGTGCGGTATAAGGCATGCATGATATGGCGTTAACGTGTAGTAAATCTATACCTATGGAACTTCAGCATACCGCAATATTGAAGCTAGGATTCTTAACTTAAAGCATGGAACAAGATGATAGATATTTACATGGGCATTAAAGAAATAAAATAAAATAACCGTGGTATAAAAATATAAGGGTTACTTAACTTAAAATGGTAACATAAGTTAAACATGGTATGTGATAATAATGAGATTTCATAAGATAACTACTTAAATTAAGGGGTCATCATTTATTTGCTTCTCTAACCGAGCATTATAATCCTTACGTTAAATCGGGCTACTTACTTGTATACTACTTGGGAGGTGGCCTAATGGTGTCACCTTGTTTGAATATTCTGAACATCTTGGTTCGGTTCCGAGGCCTGCTTGTTATCTGAGCTAGTTCGAGCGTAATTACATATACCGAATTTAACATGTCTATATGTAAATATGTATAAACCTCCCACTACACATTAGTTATAGGTTTGCTTTTCCTCTTCTTTTTTTTTCAACCATACGTTTATGCTTTTATTCCTCACCACACGTTCTCCATTATAGCCCTACCCCGATAAGCCTCGTCGTCCCGCACCATTTCAGGCTACTCTAGCTTCGCCGGACTTCAGCGAGCATCACCGGCTTCGAATCCTTCTCGTTGGCATCGAAGACCCTACTGGTGAGGTGCTTCCCAACCTTGACGACTTGATCTTCTCGCCTACTAACACTCTAACGAACTAGTTGCCGATTGTTTATCATTTCTCCGGCGAACTTGCAGCTCTTACGACAAGCTTCGAATCCGGCGAAACATCCACTCCTTCCCTTCTCTACAAAATGTTTCCTCTCGTCAAGATTTTGTTCACCGTTCTTGTTATTGTTGTAACGTTCTTATTTTTCATGGACGAGGTGTTTAGTCCAATTTTCATACCGTTCCTGATGACAATCTATCTGTTCTATATTATTGCAATGTTAGTGTAATTTTCTTTATATAATATTTCCTTATGAAATAAAATAATTTTTGTGTTTGTGTGCGATACTACTATTATTTTATAGCATGCCAAGTGACATACCTTTCACAAGAGTGTGCTGCCTTAAATTTACTGTCTGCTTCACAAAATGCACGTTAGTCCATCAATAAATAACATTTTCTAACAATAATCGCATGCATTCACTTAAAGTTTTATTGCTTTTAATTTCTTGCAGTGTGCTATACGTTCTTCGAAATTATCATTCTAAGACCCTCCACTTATGTATCGTACTTCATATTTCTAAGACTCAGTCTCTAATCTATACTAAACCATCGCTCTAATACCAACTGTAACGCCCCCAACTTTAAGACCTCCAAACCGGGTGCGTTAGTGAAAATTAAATATACAAGTTTTATATAAATTTCAAACTTTTAACTTATTTCATCGAACAAACCATTCATTATTACAAATTTCAATCCAAGATCTTTAAGGTTTAGGAGTTTAGAGACTAAGTGTCCATCACCCATTATTACATAACAAAGCACACGAGCAAACAACTTAATAAATCTTTAAAATTTCACACAACTTTATTTCCAAGCACTTCTTGACTCCTTATCCTAGTTTCTCCATCCCTTAATTACCTAGGGTTAGAAAAGAAATCATAAAAAGGGTAAGCTCAAATAGCCCAGTAAGGGTAAAATAAGCGGGTAAGGAAAATCATGAAGATATCAAACATAGGGAATACTATATAACATTTGCATACATGATCAACATTTCACAAGGAAATCATAACATGGAAGATTATGTTTAGACATCGTATCATAACATCATGACCTAGGTTAACCACCCAGATACTGTATCATAACATAACATATTATCATCTGGATTGACACTCTCCAGTGATGTTCTTTACCCAATGCATTGGAGGTCATTCTGGAACCACCCATCATAAACTTACTTTGTCCAAACATAAGAGGTTATAACAACTTTAACATACATAACATGAGCCATATCATAGAATTCCAATAAAACATTCAAGGTTAACAAGGATAACCACGAATATCAAAATGGTTATCTACCCCAATCAATAGCATAGATTATCAAGAAAGAGATTAAAAGAGACTAATGTTTTCAACAATAAATTGGAAATAGAAGAATGAGAAACATAAAACTCTTACAATAATAATTCCAAATAAAACAAGATAAAGAGGAAGAGAAAAGAGAGAAAAGAAAAGAAAAACCCTTACAATCGCTTGTCGTTCTCCGCGTTCTAAACCTTAAAAAATATCAAAACATTAAATTAACATTAATGCTTGAAAAGTTCAATATCACACATATCTCCTTATATATATATATATATCATACTTTAACTTATATCTTTTAATAGGCATACCGTGCTTATGGGGTTGAATATTAATTTGGGTTCCCACTTCTATTGCTGTTCCATCTCCTATTTCGATCCCATGCATCGTAAGCCTTGAGTTGTGCACTAACTAGGTTATATGCTTTGAGAGTTTTTGAATAAGATTTACTCTTTGTATTGGGTGAACGGAAAAGACGTTCGATAAGCTTATTTTTCCTACGTGTCTTCCACCTTAACCATTAGGGGATATTAGACATGGGCCTAAAGGGAAGATCTAGAGGAGATAAGGACGGGGATAGCTGTGAGGTTGAAGCATTAACAATTGGGGTTGCAGAAGACGAAGAGCGATTGTCGGGGGAATTGATTATGGAAGTTGTTCCTTACGATCCTCCGCTATCTAGAACCATAAAAATAAAAATAAAAACATAAGTTAATATTCTCTTCTTTTCACTTGAATTATAGAATGACAATGCTATGATAAAATACTATAGTTTAAAATAATTACACATGTATATATAGATATATATGAGGTGGCAAGGCCAACCATATATGTATATACGAGGTGGTACAACCAATCATATAAATAACATATGTAAGGTGGTAAAACCAACCATGAATATAGTATATATGAGGTGGTAAAACTAACCATATAGATCTACATAATAAATAAGAAGTGACTTCAAAATCTTAAGTATTACCTTTCGTAGAACTTCGACGCTTGGTAAGTTCCAAAAGCAAAAGAGGATTTGAGTATAGTATTTGAGGTGTTAAGAGGGCTTAAGGGAGTGTTTTTAGAGGGAATTTCGTGGTGTGGCTTGAGGGATTTGTGCTTAAGAGGAGAGACAAGATACTCCTTATATAGGCAAGGATGGTAGGTGTAATAGTGTGAAAAATAGTGTACGAATTTGACTTTGGCATTAAATTAAATTATTTAAAATATATATAATACTTTATTTTCTTCATATTATCTCTTATTAAAAAAGTGGTTATCTCCTCCTACCATTAAAAAATGTTTTAAGACTTTTAAACCTAGAAGGTTCCTTTGGCATCAAAAGTCCACATTGGTGTACTCCCTACTAATTCAATTATAACGTTTTTAATTTTGTAGTTTTTGACAAATGGCCAATTGTATTGCATTACTAACTCAAATATCTACAAATGGGTATCAATTTTATAATTTTTAAATATGTACAACAAAAGTTATTGAATTTTAAAGTCATACTAAAATGTTTACCCGTTCATACTGAACCTCTGTGTAGTATTTTAAATTCTGGAATTGATTGGCTTTATATTAAATTCTGAAATTTCTACACATTTTAGATAAGTCATAAATAAACAAATGGGCTTTCGTTTCATGTCAATTAGATCTGTATAATTCAAGTTATGGATTTTTGAATAGGACCTCCAGAATTTGCCTCATTCAAATTTTTGGGCCTTACCTATGTTTTATACTTTTGGTAAAGTTAAGGCTTGTAATACTTACTTACCCATAGTAATTTGGCTTAAGAAACTAAATGACATAATATATAGCATCTAAACATTTTATGACATATAAGAATTTTTTTTTATAACGTATTTAATATTTACGCGGATAAAATAATATATTTGCATAATCAATAAACAATAAAGTAAGATAACATTATAGCATAAAATATTATAAACCTAAATATAAACATTAATATCATATTCTATGGCCTTTGTAAAATTTCTTGAATTGTATTAGCGTATGTGCGTAAGACGTGTTGTGCTTCGGCAGTAGAGCTACACAACCCTTCGGCTAATATTGTCATGGTTGTCGCACGAATAACCTCAAACTTCTCCCTGTGTCTCGTCGCATTATATTGCAGCCATTGGACACGAGCATTTAGCTCATCTATAGCAAAGCATAGCTTTGTAACTTCAAGTCGTATTGCTCGCCGATCTTCATCGCGTACACTATTCTCGGATGGCAGTACTTGAGAACTTGATGCCATAACTCTTATTATTTTTCTTCTTACTTCTATACTCTCTTATAAATAAAATCTCATACTCATACCTATTTATGGAAGCCCAAACGAATACTATTCATAATGGCTAGTTACTATTCTAACGACTACTTATTAGTCACATGCTATTTGAATGACTATATTGAGTGCTTATTTTTATCGTGATAATATCCAAAATATCCTTTCTAACTATTGTTAACAATAACATTATGATTATTTTATTATTATTACTCTTTAAGGAAGAACTTAAATAGATAAAAATTTTGCGGGTTTTACAAACTAGACCATGCTCTGATACCATATTGTCACGCTCCGGATTTCCAACACCAGGAAACCTGTTCGTGACTCCCCTTTACCCACCCGGTGGGCAAGGGGTTGAGAAAAATAATTCCACACATGATATCACACACATCCACAAGACAGAAACATATATCTTTATTAATTTCAAACCACAATAAGTGTTTACAAACCAAACATGTCTTTATTACAGTCAAAACCCTTTTACAAACTTTCCCCACTGGGTTACATCATTTTCCCACAGGGATTACAAAGGTCCCACAAAATATCATAACACAAAAAAACATTTAAACAAATCAACAAGCAGAACTGTCTTCCACCTTGGTTTCCCCACCTAACACTTGTGGGTCCCTGAAAAGAAAACAAAACACAGTAGGAGGGGTGAGCAACCGCAGCTCAGTAGGGATCTTATCTCCCCAACACATCCCATGCTCCTAGTATTTATATGTTAACGTGTACAGGTGTAGTGTCATGGTACAAGTATTTAAACAAATATAATCAACATCCACAAAAAGTATGTCAACACAAACAAGTCTTAGGAACAGGTACAACCACAGCCACAGCCACACAGGCTCCACATTCACAGCCACACAGGCTCCACATACACAGCCACACAGTTAATCACACAATCACAACACAACAGATAGACAAGTATTCAACAACCCACACACAAACCATCGTTAACATATCCACGTCATCATCATGTCAAACATAATTAACACATTAAACATAATCATCATATCAAATATATTTCCCCCAGAAACCCCCAAGGTTTTCCCATGAGACCCTACTGCAGGACGAAGCCTAATGAACAACGCAAACGACCCAACGGCCTTTAAGGTCCACTGCCACGCAAACAAACCCGAGAAGTCCCCAAACCTCGGACTCAACGTCATAACAAAACAACTTGCCATTGAAGGCCAACATTCATATAGGAGATCACACCTATATGAATTTACGTATATATATTTATATTTATTTATAAATATGAACAATCTGCCAAAACATCTACCACAGACCTTAAACCTGGAATTGGGTTCGAGAAAGGACAAAATTCCTTACCTTAGGATGATTCTCCTTGCTCTTGCTCCCATGCTAGACGCTGTCCACCCACGCAAGTCACCCCAGCAGCAACGATCAGGAACTCTCTCTCTTTCCCTCTGCAACGGCTGTGGCGGCTGACAACAAAAACTCTAAACCTAAAACAAAGAGAACTCCTCCTCCTTACATAGACCTCACTTATCAAAACGACGTAGTTTTGATAAATGAACCCCCATCATCGAAACGACGTAGTTTTGATAAATGAAGCCCAGCATCAAAACGACGTAGTTTTGATAAATGAAACATGCCACAACCTACCCACATCCACACAGGACAAAATACCTATAATTCAAACATGGCCCTTTAGGAAAACGATGATCAGCATAACAAAACAAAGAAGACGGTGCAAAAACATGGCTGCATGTGACAAACACCATTGTCACGTGCAAGCTCCAAATGCCCTAGGATTTTGCCACAAGCTTTAAAACTAAGTCTGGAAGGCTCCCATGCAAAAACCTCACTGCACGTGACAAACCATTATCACGTGCATTGTCACATGCACCCTCTAAAAGTGTCCTCTTGGGCTCATCTCTTGCCTCATGCTTGCTCATCAATAAACAAGGTGTTCTAGCTAATATGTGTGGGAATAAAACTCCCAAAAACCCAACAATTGCCACCCAAAAGGCATAACTGTGACTAACTCCGCACATCCCAAAACATGGGCCATTACATAAAGTGAGTCTAGAGGGGACGGTGAATAGACTCTTTTCGCGGAAGCTAAGACTGTAAGCTGGTGAATGAATATTCAAGTGATGACTATGATATCAATATTGATTAAGAAGAAGACAATATGGTGTAGGAATGATTATTGACTATCTAACAAATCTGAGATGAGAGTTAATGCAGTAGATGTGACAAACCTTAAATATTTAGTAAATATTCCTACAGATGTCAATATGAAGAGATTGATTCCGTTTGGATGTTCTAAGATAAATTTTGATTGTGGATTAACAACACAGAGAGTAGTGTTGGATCAAACCTAGAATTTGGATGATGCGGATCAAACCCTATGTAATTTGATTTAAGATGTTTCATGTTTATTCTAAGTCTGTCCAGAAGATAAAACTTTAATCCAGACCTACTCCTGTAAGGACAAAGCTAAGGACAGGATACATAATCTTGATCCAGATCATCGTGAGTATCGTCATTCACTTGGTACATAACCAAGTTATCATCCGGAGTAAGGATCCTTCGTGCGGAGTAATCACTTGACAACACAACCAAGGAACCTGCGTTTAACTTTCAACTAGACCATGTCAAGTGATGCGGAGTAAGATTCTGAGTCTACAACTCGCACAGAGTAAGAGAGACTTGTTGCGGAGAATGAATCGAAGTTGTCACTCCACCGGACCAAGAAAATAAAGACCCGGACTATGGAATCCGAGTCTGTCACTGATGCGGAGTAAGGACAACTGTTGTGGAGTAAGGAATCCGAACCAAGCGCTGATACGGAGTAAGCATTCCGTACCTACTCTATGCGGAGTAAGGAAGCGCTGATACGGAATTAGTTATCTGAGTCTTTACTTCATGCTGAGTAAGGAAGCACTTGCACGGAACAAGGATTCCAGGACTATACCGATACAGAGTAAGAAACTACTGACACGGAGTAAGGATCCGAGCTTCGTTGATACGGAGTAAGGAACCTTACTACGGACTAAGAAGACGTTGCTTCATCTTTTCCAAGCCGCATTTAATGTTTAGCTCGCTGTATCCCAATGTAAGACAAACTCATTGAAGATCTAAACTGTCCTACACGTGGAACACTCGAAGATGTGGACATAGTCTCAAATGCAATTGGAATCAAGCAAAGTAATTCAATACACTTATGCTTCCAATATTTCGAGCTCCACATCCGTAGCAGTTAAAGCAGAAGTATAGAACTTAATGTTACACAGTGCTCGGGATATACAATTCCAAGAAAGATTCCTAGGAATGTCTATAAAGACTAAACTGTGTATATTCATAAAAATGTACGAGAGCTCATAGAGATTATTAACGCCAGTGTGTGTGACTGTAAAACTGAGTGCTATTGTAATCATCTGTAATTGCTACTTATTTTGTTGTAATTATCATCAGATAATAAAACAAAATACTTCCACTATCTGGTTATCTTCCGCACTGATTTTACATCTTTTAACCAGATTTTGCTGTAGCTGTGTGAAGAAAGAGTTTCGATTAGAGCCTATTCACCCCCCCCCCCCTCTAGGCTCCTAGGGACCAACAAGTAGACTAAATGATAGATGTTGGATCTGTTTGAAGAAGAAGGTATGATGAATCATTCAAGGGTGTTCTTGCTCTTTGATCAACGCGGTGCATAGTACTTGGAAGAAGTCTCTCAGAGTCCCTCTAGCATTGGAACACTCTTTGATTTTGCCAGAGTTTTTTTTTAATGCGTGTCAGAATTTTATATCTTGTGTTATGTGTTTCTCGCTTTCTATGAGAGTTTGACTCATATCATCGCTAAGTGTGTGAGAGATATATTTTAAGGTTATAGTGCATGTGTACCTTGTCGTTCATCCCGACATTCTGACTTCCCGCCATTTAAAATGTGGAAGTACAGGGGATGGGTTGATCTGCTTTGATTCTGCAGATCTGATCCCCATGCTGCGTCTTTGCATGCCCATACTGGTATAGTTGATCTTGGCCATTCATTCGTTGATGGTGGTTGGCAGTCATTAATGTGATAATAAATATGCTTAACTGCTCTGGACAACGCAGGCTTACTGTACAAACTCTAGCTGACGATATCACTAAGTAAAATGCTTAAGGTTGTGAGTTTGCCTCGAAGGTCTAGTGACTTGAAGATTTACCTTGAAGATTTGGGTCGAGCTTCTCTTTAGTGTACAATGATATTCAGGCTACAATAGTGCTACCTCTTGCGAGTCTTCAACTCTAGTTTTCTTCGGGTCTTCAAGCATAGTAGTTCTCAGGCTAAGATTCATTCTATAAGATGGTCTTCAATTCTACCAATCTGCGACTCTTTGGGAAGGTGCTTAGAGTGGTTTCTCAACGAACGTACTGAGTTATTAATAGCTGCAAGTCTTCGACTCTATATGTCACGCCCCGAATTTCCAACCTGAGGAAACCGGTTCGTGACTCCCCTTTACCCACCCGGTAGGCAAGGGGTTGGGATAAAATAACTCTACACAGGGCTCAAACTCCCACAATATATATTCAGAAAGACCAAACCATATATCTTTATTCAACTTAAAACACAATAATCAATTACAAACCAGACAATAGGTGTCTATAAACCAAACATGCCTTTATTACAGTCAAACACTTTTACAAACTTTCCCCACTGGGGTTACATCATTTTCCCACTGGGATTGCAAAGGTCCCACAAAATATCTTAACACAAAATAACATCTAAACAAAGCAACAAGAAGAACTATCTTCCACCTTGGTGTCCCCTCCTAACGCATGTAGGTCCCTGAAAAGAAAACAACACAGTAGGAGAGGTGAGCAACCACAACTCAGTAGAGATGTAATGACCCGTGTTTTGGGATGTGTGGAGTTAGTCACAGTTTTTCCTTTTGAGTGGCAATTTTTTAGTTTTTGGGGAACTTCTACTCATGGACTTCAGGCAAATCATTTTATTTACCAAATAGGGAACTTTTGACGAAAGAGGGCAACCTAGGGAGGCAGAAATAGAGTGCACGTCATATGGGGCATTATGACGTGCAAGGTTTTTATTGCATGCCTGCCTTTTACATGATGCAAGGAAGCTTGGGGTACAATTTCACAGCATTTGGAGCTGCACGTCATATGGGGATATGACGTGCATTATGGCGTGCAGCCATATTTTTGCACTGTCACCTTGGTTTTGTTATTTTAGTAATCTTTTCCCGAAGGACCATGTTGGAATTATGGATATTTTAGCATGTATGGATGTGGGAAGGTTGTAGTGTGTCATCAAAACTACGTCATTTTGATGTTGTGGTTCACTTAATCAAAACTACGTCGTTTTGATATTGGGTTCACTTAATCAAAACTACGTCGTTTTGATATTGGGGTGTCTATATAAAGAAGTGGAGGTCTTTGGGTTTAGGGTTTTCCGTCAGCCACTCCAGCTGTCACATAGAGAGAGAGAGAGAGAGAGAGAGAGGGAACGAGAGCTTCTGATCTTGCTGTGGTGATTTGCGGGAGTGGACGGCATTTCGCGTGGAGGCAAGAATGTGAAGGATCCTTGAGGTAGGGGTTCTGTTCCTCCTTGAACCTATCCCAGGGCTTTGGCCTTGTGATAGGCAATGTGGCTATTTGGTTATATATATATATATATATATATATATATATATAAATTCATATAGGTGTGATCTCCTATATGAATGTTGGCCTTCAATGGCGTATTTTGCTTGGATGTATATATATACGTATGTTAAGTGTGATATTAAGCCTGTGAGGCCACGCTTGTTAAGTGTTTGATATTATGCCTATGAGGCCACACATGTTATGTGTTTGATAATATGCATGTGTGACTATGCATGTTATGTATTTGAGATTATGCATGTGTGGCTATGCATGCTATGTGTTTGATTTTATGCCCGTGTGGCTGAGTTTGAGAACCCGTGAATGTGCGCATGCCATGTGTTTGATTTTATGCCTGTGTGGCAGAATTGTATGTTATGTTTTTGATTGTATGATTGTTAGCCTGAGAGGCTGTGGGAACTATTTGCCTGAGAGGCAGTTAAACTATTTGCCTGAGAGGCGGTTAAACATTTGCCTGGGAGGCAATTAAATATTTGCCCGAGGGGCGGTTAAATTGTTAGCCTGGAAGGCTGTGAAATTGGTAGCTTGTAAGGCTGTGGAGCTGGCATGGCTGGGGATGTGGTTGTGCCCATTTGAATGGCGCGCTTTACTTGTATTTACTACTGCCACGACACTACACAAGTACACATTCTCATGTAGTGGTTAGGTGCATGGGATGGGTTGGGGAGACTTGATCCCTACTGAGCTGTAGTTGTTCACCCCTCCTACTGTGTTTTGTTTTTCTCAGGGACCTACAGGCATTAGGTGGGAACACCAAGGTGGACAACGGTTCTGTTTGTAGTTTTGATTAATGTTATTTGTATTATTATTTTTGAGAGGCTTTGTACCCGAGTGGGTAGATATTGTAAAGTGGATTTTATTGTAACAAAGGCAAGTTGTTTGGCTTGTATACATTTATTCTGGTTTGTGCTTAATAAAGATAATTGATTTCTTCTATGAATATGAGTTGTGGATGTTTGAGATGTCATGTATGGAACTTGTATCCCAACCCCCTTATCCACCGCGTTGGTAAAGGGGAGTCACGAACCGGTTTCCTCGGGTTGGAAATCCGGGGCGTGACAAGAGATCATGTCTCCCCAACCCATCCCATGTTCCTAGTATCTATATGTCAACGTGTATAGGTGCAGTGTCATGGTACAAGTATTTAAACAGGTATAATCAACATTTGAGAATAAGTCTACACAAACAAGTCGTAACCACACAGGCTCCACATCCACAGCCACACAGGATCCACATCCACAGCCACAGGCTCCACATCCACATAGGCTCCACTAACACAGCCACATAGGCTCACAAACACAGCCACATATGCCACCATAAACACATAGCACACATAGTCATACTCACAGAATATCAAATATACACATGTAACCAACAATCCACACACAATCCATAATTATCATATTCACACAAATATCATATCAAACATAATCTTTATATCGACGTAACTACCCTGGAAACTCTAAGTTTCCCCCACACAGTCCAACCGCAGGACTAACTCCAACGATCTCACCACAGAACGAATAGCGCAAACGCCCCAACGGCCCCTAGGGTCCTCTGCCCTAGGAACGAATCCGAAATTCCCCGACCCCAGATTCAACATCATATCCAAACAAAATATGTCATTGAAGGCCAACATCTATATAGGAGATCACACCTATATGATTTACATATATATATATATATATATATTAACAATAACAATCTACGATTTCGTCTACCACAGGGCCTAATCTCGGAATGGGTACTAGAAGAGACAGAACCCCTACCTCAAAAGGTTCCTCCTTGCCCTTGCTTCCACGCTAGATGCCGTCCACCCACGCGAATCACCACAGCAGTGATCAGGAGATCCTCTCTCTCTCTCTCTCTCTCTCTCTCTCTCTCTCTCTCTCTCTCTCTCTCGACGGCTGCGACGGCTAACAACAAAAACCCTAAACCTAAATCAAAGAGAGCTTTTCCTCCTTATATAGACACCTCACTTATTAAAACAATGTAGTTTTGATAAGTGAAACCTATCATCGAAATGACATAATTTTGATAAATGAAACCCACCATCAAAACAACGTAGTTTTGATAAATGAAACATGTAATAACCACTCCGCTCCCACACAGGATAAAATACCCACAATTCGAACATGGTCCTTTAGGAAAAGATTATCAGAACGACAAAACGAAGAAGACGGTGCAAAAACATGGTTGCACGTGACAAATACCATTGTCATGTGCAAGCTCCAATTGTCCTAGGATTTTGCCACAAGCTTTAGAACAAAGTCAGGAAGGCTCCCATGGAAAAACATCACTGCACGTGACAAGCCATTGTCACATGCATTGTCACGTGCATCCTCTAAAAGTGTCCTCTTGGGCTCATCTCTTGCCTCATGCTTGCTCATCAACATACAAAGTGTTCTAGCTAATGTGTGTAGGAATAAAACTCCCAAAAACCCGACAATTGCCACCCAAAAGGCAAAACTGTGACTAACTCCTCACATCCCAAAACACGGATCATTACACTATATCTTCGAGTCTTTATGGACGACAGATTACAGGTGGCTTAAGTCTAATGGTTCACTTTGTGTCAAGTGAGTCTTCGACCCTCATTGCGACTCTTCGAGTGACTCTTATATTAAGCATACCTAGCCTATCCTAGTTGTCTTAGGTGCGAGTCTTTGACTCTGTTCCTTCAAGTCACCCTGTTTGCATTGGAGGGCTAAGAAGTTCTGCGACCTTTCTATTTCTTTGATCTACGAACTTATGTTGGATCTTCGACCCTTTGAGTCTACAACTCTGCGAGTCTCTGATTCTCACTATCTAACGCTTAGCCTGTCCTTGTTGGATGATTGCAAATTGAGTCTCCGTTTCTCCGAGTCTTCAACTCTACGGCTCTAACTCTTCAACTACGACTCTTCCTTTAAGGTCTACGAGTCTTGGTCTTATATATGAAATGACACTTCCTTTTGATTAATTGTATATGACTCTTCGAGTCTCAGTTATTATTTCTTTTGTCAATTTATGTAGTTGTGAGACCTAGGTACTTCGACCTTCAACCTTCGAGTCCACGAGTCTTCACACGTTTTGTAGTTGACAGATTATGATTGTGTCTTCAACTCTTTGACCCTTCAAGTCTACTAGTCTACTTGTCAATTTATGTTCTGTCAATTGTTATTATGGCATCTTTGGGGACTCTTCAGTTTTGCATTCTTCGAGTTTTCGAGTCGATTTATGTTCTATTACTTTTAAAGTACTACTCTTCGACTCTTTGAGTTTACGAGTTTTTTATCATTCAGACTAGTGACAATTTTCCTCTTCTACGAACTTCGACTCTACGACCTTGATACCTTCAAATATTCGAGTCTCCAGACTTAGAAGTATTATTGGCAGCTTCACCCAATCCTATAATTTCCAACAAGTTTGGATAACACTTGTTGTGTAGTTCTAATTAGGTGTTAGTCACCAGACCCTTCAAGTACAATGAGAGTCACTTCTTGAGTTGAATGGTTACTGGATTTGGGGTGAGACACTCCACAAATATTATATGACTCATTAGTTATAATTGAGAAGTATGTTGAAGATAAGAACCATTAACAATACAAGGTCCTTTTTTGTTTGAGAAGTGGACTAGTTGGCTGGAGTAGCTAATTAATTTGCTATTCTAATGATCATATCTAGCTACAATGATGTTTTTAAAGCACCCCAAACATACAATCAAACTAGTATGAAGGAGCAACCGACTAGTTGATTGGAGTAATGTTACTTTTGTTGAGCTTCTAATAGTTGAATGTTTAAGATGTAACACTCAATTGAATGGGAAGGAAATCTCTATTTATTTTATTAGATGTATTTTAATGACGAAAAAACATCACATAAGATTTGTTGATGACCTACAAGTTTTATGATGTTTATGAGTATTGAGTAATTTGAGCTCTTTTTTATGGATAAATTTATAAGCACCTAAGAATTGAGAGCCATGCTTATTGAAGAAATGATAATAATTCACATATTTGATGATACTTTTAAACAACTATGCTAAATTATTGAAACATTGGCAAATAATAAAATTCTTAAGAAAAATTGTAAAAGCTAAATTAACCACAAGGCAGAATTTTTATCTTACGTTATATTCTTATTATTTATATGTTATGATAAATCATATAAATGTCTTCTTATGCATGTTTAGTAGGGTCATGAGTTAGGAGCGTATTTAATTTTATATTTTAAAATTTATTATTTTAAATGTCTTTACAAGAAAGGAGGAGGAGGGCCGATTACTTAATCTGTATATCATTACACGCATAAATATATATAATAATTAAGTATATTTGAAAAATGAGTGGAGGCCATGGCCGTCCCTGAATCTGCCACTGCCAACGTACATGACAAGAAGAAAGCAATAATAGGAGAAAATATGTTTGGCTGTAAAATTCAAAACTGCTTCTCCGTTTTTTAATAAAAAAATATGATGGGCCTGGAGTTAACATTTGTTGTTTGGTTAATGTTTTTAATTTCTATATTAAAATTGCATTAGTGTATAAATAATACTTGAAACATATTTTCGCATTTCGATGTTTTCCGACGTGTATTCAAAACAGACGGTGGCATTTGGGAAAATATCAAGAGGCCAACACTAGTGATCTTCGTCCCATCAGATTGCATCAGATGAGGTTGTCGAATCGTGGTGCTTTGTCTGCGGCAAACGCTGCAACTGCCGACGGTGGTATTCGTCCCCTCAAATTGCACCAGACGATGTCTTCGTCTTCTTCTCCCTTGCGGCCAAATTCGTTTCCGTCCACCCAGAATTGTTTCGATTTTTCACTTCGATTTTTGTTTACCAGATTCGTCTTCCTCTGTCTCTCGCATCCTCTACAACGATTTCCAGATTTGTCTTCCTCCATCTTCCTCTCTCGCGCAGGTGTTATCTTGGTTTTCTTCTCTCTCGCGCCCTCAGGTATTGTTGCATGTATGGGTCTGTGTTCGATTTTTTTTCAGCCCGAGTTTTTTTACAACTGTCGCTCCCAATTTTTTTCATTTCCTCTCCGTGCGTATTTATTTTCGCCAAATAACCCACGCATATTGATTTTCCCACGTGTATAGATAACCCAATCCCGACAAGTTAGATGGACGTGGTGGGTTGGTTTGGCATGACACTGATGGTGTGCAGGTGGTGGAGGAATTTAGTAGTGGTCTCGCTGGAGCGTGAAGGGGAATAGGCCGTCAAGGATAGAGTGCAATGGCTGCTGGCGAGGAACCCAAGTTAATATTGCTCCAAGTAATAAAAAAATTGATAAAAGGTTACCATTGACATAGTTTTCAAGTGAACGTGTTTCAGGCTTGGAGATTTGGGGGGAATTTTCGGTTTGACAGGTATTTTATGCAGTATGGTAAGCTTTTCCAGAGCAGTTTTGGGTCGCTGCAAGAAGTGGGAAATAGAGGCAGCCAAGAATATGCATGAACTATGTAAACAACTGATGCAAATTAGGCTTATTCAAAATAAATATATATATATATATATATATAAGAATAATGCTACATTAGGACTGCATAGCAGATGGATAACCATGACGATATAACATAAATACATAATATATCATTCCAAAAGAGAAGGGATGTTAGAAATAAAATTACAAATAAATCCTGATCTAACCTTAATAGAGCATCCATTTTGGGAACCACAAATGCAAGCAAACATTTGAGCGGCAAATGAAGTACCCTAACCTTAATAGAGCATAATCAAAAGAAGAAGAAAAACAAATTGTCCTGCCTCTCAAAGCATTTATCATAATCATAGCCGTTCAAACTCATGGGGCACCAATCAATGATTTAGCACCATCCACAGGCACTACAACACTCAACAAACTGTGTTCACAAGAGACTCCAATATACAAGAAGATTAGAGTTCTTAAATAATACTATTAAAGCAATAGTTGCTGTGCCACTTCTCCTGGGGTGAAGGAGGCAACGATAAAGATCACAATATAAAGCAAAAAAACATTCAAGAGACGCAACCAAGGACTGCGATTCACTTATTACATTTTTTGTTGAAATTTAGGTCAGGAGGTAGCGCCTGAGCTTCATTTCCATGCCATTAGGCTGGATTGTTAGTCCCCTCCTCGTTTTTCTGCTGAAAATTCCAAATAACACGATTAAATATTTTATCGACACTAGGAAATTTAATATAGCAGACAATATACTAATGAAAATAGTGAATAGTTTAAACAACTTAGAGCAACCTAATTCAAATTTGATTTCAATTTGACAAATACAAAATATGCTGCTCTACTACTACCACTGCCAAAACCACCTGGTGCATGTTCACCAGCAAAAAATGCATACTGATATGAAGGCCTCAATTGCAATGCAGCTTTGTTACGACAAAAGCTCTCAACATGCCAGCTCTTAGTCTGGCTCACCCAGGTCAATCTGATGCAGAGGCATCAAATAGAAAAAGTACCATGAGCAACACATTTTTACATCAATTAAAGTGACAAAAGTTACCTCAATATGCAACCTCTAGATTAAAAGACGATTCATTAGTAATGAAGAAGTGGTTTTGGCATATTCGGAGACACAATAATTTCCCCCAAACAGCTTACAGTCACACACTAATTGCTTGAGACTGTTCAAACTATCCCAACCTTCTACATCCTAAGCCTGCCAGCCCTTCCTAAGGGTTCAGTGTCTTTTCCAACCAAATATTAGCGCCATCGAACAACATTCATTTCCCCAAAAAACCATAAAACATCAAAAATTAAGTATAGTGTATTATTGAAACCCAGCACTGGGTTTCACTTGAATATGAAATCATAGAGCTGAGCTTTTAAAGAACTAAATCAGAATCCACGAAATCGATCTATCGAATGTTTCTAGGGTTTTGATTCGATTGAACGGAAGGACAAGCAGGGAGAGAGAAGAGATCAGTACTGATTGAGAGTTGTGCCAAACAAGGCCTCGGTAGACGTTGACGGAGAAATTGGCGGCGAAATATACGGTGGCGACGCCTAGCGCCGTTGTGAAGCCCTTGAACGCCCAATCGCCCGCCTTAGCCGCGAAGCCCATCTTTTAAGTCTCGTTCCGTGTGGTCTCGCCTTTGGCTTGCTTATATCGTAGAGGCAGACGGCTTGTTGATCTCGAATAATTAAAATTATTTATAACAGAAAATTAACAAATCAATTAATACATTTAAAATTATTTTATTAAATATAAATATATTTTTATTAAATATAATTTAATAAATATATACTTTTATATTATTATTAAATAAAAATATATTTTTTTATTTATTTGTTTACTATTACTATTATTTTAAAATTTTAGTAAATCATATATAATAATTATTTAAACATATTAAGCAAAGATAACACAACCTAGTAATTAATTAATTATACTTTTTTGAATAAGTTTACCGTATGAATTTTTTTCGTAGGTTTTTATTATTTTATAATTATGTTCGTAAGTGTTTGTAAATAAGTTTGTGAACATATATTTGTTAACGTTCATAAACAACAGAGTAACGTTCATGAACAATTCGTGAACATCATAGTTTAAGGCTCATGTTCGGTTCGGTTCATTAAGGAATAGTAATGAACATGTTCGAACACCTTACTACTCGACTTAGCTCGGTTCGTTTGTAACCCTACAAACGGATCAAAATAAAAAAAGAACAAATTGTATCGAACGTGAGCTATACAAAAATATTTAAAAAATTATAGATGCCCACATTCTATTATTTATACTATGAAAAATGCCATATGTAGTCTCGTTGAATGGGTTAACATGGCGTGCAATGTGTCACGTCATTTTTCATGTCACTTAATTATTAAAAAAATAAAAATCAAATCAAAAACTAGATTGATAATCGATATTGCCTTCCATCCGTGCAATATTACATATCCAGGCCATTCATTCTAGACCAACGATCCAGATTTGACAACTGTAAAACAGCCTTGGAATCTGCGTTGAAGAAACCCGCCCATTTCAGATTCTACGAAAACATCCGGCCCGTTCACTTCTCCCTCATTTCACCCAGTCGACAGTCCTCGGTCTCCAAATCGTTTCAGGTGGAGTACCAGCGGCCCTGAAGTACAACTCGTCCACCTCCGCCTCCTAATTCTCCGATAACACTAAATCGAACATTGACAGAGTACCAACGGCCCCGCCTTTGTCTCTGCCACTGCCTCCGCTTCCTGATTCTCCGGTAACAATGTTTGAAACTCCTCCTTTACCTTCTTCACTTCATCTTCTTCTGTTTTATGGAGTTGCTATATTCCAAATTGGAAACCCTTGTTTTTATATCGGCATTATTGTTGTCACGCCGCAATTTCCTTTCACTTAGAAATGGGTAGTGACTGCCTATGCCCGCACCCAAAGGGTCAAGGGGTTGGTGCAAGCACCTAAAAAGGACTTATAACACGGGTGTTGTCCCCAAACTTGTACAACCCGGCTAACATGCCACAAGGCATGCTCCTGCTCCCAAACCATGTACATAACCACAAATCAAACAATAACCATATCTCAATTTATTACATTTCAAAGGGGCTCAAAGTTCATTACAACTCAATAGGGGAAAAACTCCCATCAAACCACAATGTGCTCTGTTTACAAATAATCCAAACCATAAAACAGAAATCCACATAAAAACAATGAAACTAACATAAAGTCTTCAGCCTCAGTGGCCTACCACTACAGCTCTTTCACCTACCGCCTGCTAGACCCTGCAAAAGAATAGTTTATAGGAGGGGTGAGCAAACCATAGCTCAGTAGGGTTCCAATCTCCCCAGACCCGTCCCACTCTACAATATGCATGACAAGTTTATGCTTGTACTCGTGTAGTGTCTAAAGTTAAGCAGCAAACATCACCCAGTAACACACTATTTACCTGTGCGCACACTAGAGGGCAGAGGACACCCCGCCACCACGGCGACATGACATACCACATCCAGGCGAATGTTGCATGGACACCAATGCAACATTTTCCACCCAAGTCAGATATGGCCATCACCTCCTCGGATGCCATACCTACCCTCAGGAATGGGTGCAGACTTAGCCCACCGTCGTGAGTGCTACACCGAGACTCAGGGCCGCAGTCCCGGCCAAATCTCAAAGGGTCCAGTAATTGTGCCTGGCCCATAACTCAGTTCAACCCACATACATTTGGGTACTCAATCTCAATCATAAATTCACAGCATCTCAACAAGTACATCTCAGTACATCTCAGTAAACACAGCTCAAGCGCAAGTGTATCTCAGTAATGCAACTCAGGCATACATCTCAATTCAGTACAAGGTACTCAACAATATATTTTAATTTAGTACAAGGTACTCAGCAACATATCTCAATTTAGTACAAGGTACTTAGCAACATATCTCAATTCAAACATGTTAATATACCTCAACAAGAACAACTCAGGCATAACAATATAACTCAACAATGCACTCAGCTCATGCAATGCAACAACATTCTCAATAACAGTCACAGTTTACAGTTTTACCTATGTAGGTGTTCTTGAACTATTTTGGCAAGTTTTTCTTAGGCAAACTCAACTCATGGACATCATCCAAATCAATTCTTTTCTTAGATATGTATACATATATATTAAAAATCTCATATTAATCCAACACATGCATATACATATATATATATTCATCATCTCATTCATAGAATTGGGGTTAAGAGAAGAATCACAACAGATCCATTACCAAAATTCCAGAATTCATTGATGACAGGTGAAAATCCAGAATTTGGGAGGGGTATAAGGTTGACAACAAATCCCTACCTCCAGAATTTGAGAATACAACAGATCGTTGTATCCTAGCTACCCTCAATGCTTCCGGTCTCCCGTCGTCAATAGGAACCTTAGATTGTCGGCCTTGGATCGTCCCTCTCTCCCTCTCTGGCCGTCTCTCTCTCTTTGGCCATCTCTTTCTCTCTCTTTCTCTCTCTCTCTCTCTGTATGCGACGGCTGCAAGGGTTCCAAGAATGAAGAACCCTAATCCTTAGAGCTCCACCTTTTTATATAGTCACCTTGACATCAAACCGACATAGTTTTGATTAAATGAAGCCCAACATCAAAACGACATAGTTTTGATACACACTACAACCTTCTAGCATCCATATATGACAAAATATCCATAATTTCAACATGGTTCTTTGGGAAAAAGTTACAAGGATCACAAAACCAAGCTAATGGAGGCTGCACGTGACAAAAGCCATTGTCACGGGCACCTCCAAATTCCCTAGGATTTTTCCCCAGACCTTAAAACAACGTCAGGAAGGCTCCCATGAAAAAAAACTCTGCCAGTGACAACCATTATCGCGGGCACCTCCTTTTGGGCTCAAATTTTGCCTCAAGCTTCCTCATCATCATAAAAGGTGTTATAGCCAATGTGTGTCGAAATAAAACTCCTCAAAACTCAACAATTTGCTACTCCAAAAGGCAAAACTGCGATTAACTCCTCACGTCCCGGAACACGGGTCCTTACATCCTCTCCCCCTTAAAGACTTTTCATTCTCGAAAAGAAAATGTGGAATAAAAGAAAACAACAACCACAACCAATGAATAGACCTCTAACACAAATTAATACACTCCACATGGTCATGCAACGATGTCAAAAGAAATATTCTCAGGTCACATAACTAGTTGGACAAGTACCTGATTATGTTGATGTTTGCCTTCCTCCCCCCTTCAGGGTTGTTTGTCCTTGAACAGGTCAGGGTAGTGAGCAAGCATCTCAGCCTCACGTTCCCAAATCTCTTCCTCCATACCACGGTGTTTCCACAACACCCGAACCAACGGAATACTCTTACCTCGCAGCTACTTCTCGCGCCTATCCAAAATACGGATTGGTGCCTCAACAATCGTCACATCCTCCTCAATATCCAAAGTACTCCAATCCAACACATGTGTGGGATCTAGATGATATTTCTGCAACTGGGATATATGGAAAACATCATGAACTCTGCTCAAACTGGGAGGTAATGCCAACCTATAAGCAACAGGTCCAACTCTGCTCAAAATCTCAAACGGTCCAATGTATCGAGGAGACAACTTGGATCCCTTTCCAAATCTTTTATGCCCCCGCCGTGGAGAAACACAAAGGAATACGTGGTCTCCCACCAAAAACTCCAACGGTCGGCGTCGGTGATCCGCATAAGACTTTTGTCTGCTCTGAGCTATAAGAAGGCACTGCCTAATCACCTGTACTTTTGCCATAGCCTCTTGGACCAATTGAGGTCCCAACATAGGTGCCTCTCCAGCTTCCGCCCAACATAATGGAGACCGATAGGGTCTACCATACAATGCCTCAAATGGGGCCATGCCAATAGAAGACTGGTAACTGTTATTATAGGCAAACTCTACCATAGGAAGGTGAGAAGCCCATGATCCTCCAAAATCAAGTACACAAGCTCTCAACAAGTCTTCCAATGTTTGAATGGTCCTCTCTGACTGACCATCAGTCTCAGGATGGAAAGCAGTACTCAAATTAAGTTGTGTTCCCAATGCTTCTTGCAATCCACCCCAAAACCGAGATGTAAACCGCGCATCCATGTCTGAAACAATAGACAAAGGCACTCCATGCAATCGGACAATCTCATCAACATACAACTGGCTTAACGTGCCAATAAAGTCTCGCTCCTGGACTACCAAGAAATGGGTAGATTTAGTTAATCGGTTTACAATGACCAAAATCATATCCTTCCTCCCAGAAGTGGTAGGAAGTCCTGTCACAAAATCCATGGTAATATGCTCCCACTTCCACTTAGCCATAGGCGAAGGCTGCAATTGACCCGCTGGTCGTTGGTGCTCTGCCTTAATTTGTTGACAAGTAAGGCACCTAGAAATAAACTCTATTACACTCCTCTTCAGTCCCGGCCACCAGAACTGTTCTCGAACGGCATGATACATCTTAGTTCCTCCTGGATGCACAGCCAAACAGGAATGATGAAACTCCTTTATCACATCCTCACGTAAGGAAGGTGGTACTATCAGACGCCCCTAAAATCTCAACTCATGCTCAACTCCTTCTGTCCAGTCCTCTGACAACTCACCGACCTCTATCTAGGCCTGGATCACTTCATAGTCCACGTCCGCCAACTGTCCATCACGGACACGTTGATATAACTCTGGCATCATAGTGATAAGACATAGGATTGCTTCCCCACTGCTAAAATCAGGTTGTACCTAAAGCACTGCTAACTATTCCATCATTTTCCATTCTCTCATGGAAACCTCAGCTTTTCCCTTTCTACTCAGCGCGTCAGCAACTACATTCCCCTTCCCAGGCGTGTAAGAGAGCGTGAAATCAAATATTTGCAGGCACTCTACCCATCTCCTCTGTCTCAAATTCAGGTCTCTCTGGGTAAAGATATATTGTAGGCTTCTGTGGTCAGTGTATACCACAAATTTCTCCCCCAACAAGTAATGTTGCCAAGACTTTAGGGCAAAAATAACTCCAGGTCGTGTGTTGGGTAATTTTGCTCATGGGGCTTCAGCTGTCGCGAGCCATATGCTATGACTTTGTGTTTCTACATCAGAACACACCCCAATCCAACTCGAGATGCATCACAATATACCTCGAATGGTACTCCCTCCTGCGGTAGACTCAACACTGGTGCAGTAGTCAAACGAGTTTTTAACTCCTCAAAAGCTTGCTGACACTTGTCCGTCCACTCAAATTTGACTCCCTTCTGTGTCAGAGCTGTCATGGGTGCTGCCAACCGAGAAAGCCCTTCCACGAAACGCCGGTAATACCTTGCCAGACCCAAGAAACTGCGGATCTCAAAAACGTTCGTGGGCCTCTTCCAAGATGATACCGACTCAATCTTGGTTAGGTCTACTCTAACTCCTTCGGCGGATACCAAATGTCCAAGAAAATACACCTCTTGCATCCAGAAGTCGCAGTTGCTAAATTTAGCATACAATTGATGATCTCGTAGTGTCTGCAACACCACGGTCAGGTGCTCCTCATGCTCAGTTCGGGTCTTAGAGTACACGAGAATGTTGTCAATAAATACCACCACGAAGGAATCTAGGTATGGGGCAAATACCTAATTCATCAGATGCATGAACACCGTCGGTGCGTTCGTGAGCCCAAAAGGCATCACTAACCACTCATAGTGTCCGTATCTGCACCTGAATGCTGTCTTAGGGATGTCCTCACTCCTGACCCTCAATTGATGATATCCCGAACGTAAATCAATCTTTGAGAACCACCGTGCTCCACTCAGCTGGTCAAATAAATCATCGATCCGCGGTAAAGGGTATTTGTTCTTTACCGTCACTTGATTCAACTTCCGGTAATCAATACAAAGTCGCAACGAACTGTCTGCCTTCTTAGCAAACAAAACTGGTGCACCCCAAGGTGAGGTACTAGGGCGGACAAAACCTTTATCTCCAGTTCCTTTATTTGCTTTTGAAGCTCCCGCAACTCGGCAGGTCCTATCCGGTATGCTACTTGTGAGATGGGTCCCACCCCTGGCAAAAGTTCAATCGTGAACTCAATACTTCTGTTTGGAGGCAACTCCGACAACTCCCCAGGAAACACATCCTGGAAATTCTCAGCAACATCCGGCCACACCCTTTTCTCTAAGTTACCTTCCTCTTCAAAGGTTAGAGTGACAAGTCTATGTGTAATATTACCCCATAGCTCCCTCGTCGGTCCAGCTCTCCCAACATTCTTATCCCATTCACCCACTAGGGTACAGGAAGATCCTATGGGTGAAATAAATAACACTCGTCGTCTATAACAATCAATCTTAGCCTGAAAGGCCATCAACCAGTCCATCCCTAGAATCAAACTAAAAGTTCTCATGGGCATCACGTACAAATCAAATCGGAGTTCAACATCTCCTATCGTAAGCACACACTCACGACATACTCAATAGATTGACTCCACACCTCCCATTGGTGACTCAACCCTCAGAGGTCTATCCACCCTCACACAATCAAGTCCAAGGCTCTCAACCAAGGACTCGACAATCAGGGAGCACGAAGCTCCGGTATCAAACAGTACAGCAACAACAGTGCGAGATATTAAAATAGTACCTCGAACTACCGAAGGTCCGACTCCACCTTCCTCGGAGGGTGATGGTAAGTCCTCCCTCCCTGCTGGTGCTGAGGTAAGCGCGAACACTTTGCCTTGGCTTGCCCCACCACTTGCCTCGCTTGCCTTTCCTTTAGTTCCTACCTGGAGTCCACTTGGACGCCCCTCCGAACCTCCTTGTAGTTGCCTCTCCCCCTGTGGTCTAGTATAACTAGAACTAGCCTGACTGGCTTGCCACGAACGTGCTGGCCTCGGAGCTGGGGCTTGAAATTGGGTCTTACCCCTGCCTCCTTGTGTTAAACTTCCAGCTCCCCGGCTGTTCCCTCTACTGAAACACACCGTACTGATGTGTCCTATTTTCCCATAGTTGTGACACTTCAGGTGCTGCTTGGGGCACTCACGTTTGACGTGCCCTGACTGGCCACAATAGGTACACCCGCTTGGTGAAACTCCCAACTGAGCCTCCCTGTCCTCCAAAATAACGGGATCTGGGTGGAGCCATTGAAGCTTGGCCCTTGTCCATGGGAAGAGTCCCACTCCCAGGCTCAACCCTCTGTATCTTGGTTTCCCCCTGCTTATTGCGCGTATTCTGTTCCAGCCGCTCCTGATGAGCCTGTCTTCCCTCTTCTAATCCTCTCTCAATAATCTTTGCTATGTCCACGACTTCAGCATAAGTCTTCAGTCGCAGTATCTCTACTCTTTGCTTCAGGGCAGGTCTGAGTCTCATGGTAAACTTATGGGCCTTCAGGTCCTCCTTTGAGATTGCCTTTGGAGCAAACCGACTCAGCCCTTGGAAATCTCGTTCATACTCTGCCACCGAGCGTGAACCCTGCTTCAGACTACTGAACTCTTCCCGTTTCTGCCACCGCAACGACTCTGGAAGAACTCCTCATGGAACAACTGGAGGAACTCATTCCAGGACATGGCCTCAATGTCCCGGCTTCCTGAAATGCTGAGCCACCATTCCAAAGCTTCCTCCTCCAACTGTCAGACTGCCAGCCTCACCTTGTCTTCCTCCTGGGGTCGAAGGAAGGAGAATATATGCTCAACCTATCGCAGCCAATGCTCTGCTGCTAAAGGTTCAGCTCCTCCCTTGAACCTTGGTGGGTGTTCCTTTCGGAACCGTGTCACCACATCTCCCTCTACCCGCCTCATCGGCACTTCCTGCCTACGCGAAGGTTCTGCCTCACGGGGTGGAGAGGGTGGCACTGCCTGTCGTGCTATCATCTCCTGACGTACCTCCTTTAGGATCTCCCCCTGAGATCCTCACGCATTCCCTGTACGTTCTCACTTAAGGCCTGGACTTGGGCCATGATCCGTTCTAGGGGATCATTGCCCTCTACTCGCTATTCTCTCTCATGTCCAGCACGTGCAGAAGATTCATCTTCTACAGCTGGGGTAGCTCGGGTTACTCTCCTAGGAGGCATAGTCTACATATTTTAAACAGAACTAGAGTCAGCATTTCTCAGGTTCTATACACCCTCATCCCTATGGCCCATGAGGTACTCAAGCAACTTTTCACATGTAAACATACAGGATAATCACTCAAAATTGCATAGCAACAATTCACAGCAACAATTCTCAGCAAAAATTTTCATCAACACAACATTCCAAATCATAACATTTATAGTAAAATTAAACTAGTGCCTTAATGCCAATGCATGTATGCACCCCAACCCAAATGCAAATGTCCTACTCCTTGCTCTAACTACCCCTGAGTACACCCCAGAAAACCAGATAGAACCACGGTGATCAGGCGTGTCCTATACTGCCTCCTAAGGGTCTCAGAAGCAATTATCCCTCCCCACTATCCTAGGTCCACTAGACCATGAACTTGGGCTCTGATACCATATTGTCATGCCCCAATTTCCTTTCACTTGGAAATGGGTAGTGACTGCCCATGCCCGCACCTGAAGGGTCAAGGGGTTGGTGCAAACACCTAAAAAGGACTTATAACACAGGTGCTGTCCCCAAACTTGTACAACCAGGCTAACATGCCACGGGACATGCTCCTGTTCCCAAACCATGTACACAACCACAAATCAAACAATAACCATATCTCAATTTATTACATTTCAAAGGGGCTCAAAGTTCATTACAACTCAATAGGGGAAAAACTCCCATCAAACCACAATGTGCTTTATTACAAATAATCCAAACCATAAAATAGAAATCCACATAAAAACAATGAAACTAACATAAAGTCTTCAACCTCAGTGGCCTACCACCACAGCTCTTTCACCTACCGCCTGCTAGACCCTGTAAAAGAACAGTTCATAGGAGGGGTGAGCAAACCATAGCTCAGTAGGGTTCTAGTCTCCCTAGACCCGTCCCACTCTACAATATGCATGACAAGTGTATGCTTGTGCTCGTGTAGTGCCTAAAGCTAAGCAACAAACATCACCCAGTAACACACCATTTAACTGTGCCCACATTGGAGGGCAGAGGACACCCCGCCACCATGGCGACATGACATACCATATCTAGGCGAATGTTGCATGGACACCAATGCAACATTTTCCACCCGAGTCAGATATGGCCATCACCTCCTCGGACGTCATACCTACCCTCAGGAATGGGTGCAGACTTAGCCCACCGTCGTGAGTGCTACATCGAGACTCAGGACCGCAGTCCCGGCCAAATCTCAAAGGGTCCAGTAATTGTGCCTGGCCCATAACTTAGTTAAACCCACATACATTTGGGTACTCAATCTCAATCACAAGTTCACAGCATCTCAACAAGTACATCTCAGTACATCTCAGTAAACACAGCTCAAGCGCAAGTGTATCTCAGTAATGCAACTCAGGCATACATCTCAATTCAGTACAAGGTACTCAACAATATATTTTAATTCAGTACAAGGTACTCAGCAACATATTTCAATTTAGTACAAGGTACTCAGGAACATATCTCAATTCAAACATGTTAATATAGCTCAGCAAGCACAACTCAGGCATAACAATATAACTCAACAATGCACTCAGCTCATGCAATGCAGCAATAATCTCAATAACAGTCACAGTTTACAGTTTTACCTATGTAGGTGTTCTTGAACTGTTTTGGCAAGTTTTTCTTAGGCAAACTCAACTCATGGACATCATCCAAATCAATTCTTTTCTTAGATATGTATACATATATTAAAAATCTCATATTAATCCAACACATGCATATACATATATATATTCATCATCTCATTCACAGAATTGGGGTTAAGAGAAGAATCACAACAGATCCATTACCAAAATTCCAGAATTCATTTATGACAGGTGAAAATCCAGAATTTGGGAGGGGGTACAAGGTTGACAATGAATCCCAACCTCTAGAATTTGGGAATACAACAGATCGTTGTATCCTAGCTACCTCGACGCCTCCGGTCTCCCGTCGTTAGTAGGAACCTTAGATCATCAGCCTTGGATCGTCCCTCTCTCCCTCTCTGGCTGTCTCTCTCTCTCTCTGGCCATCTCTCTCTCTCTCTCTCTCTCTCTCTCTCTCTCTCTCTCTCTCTCGTATGTGACGGCTGCAAGGGTTACAAGAATGAAGTACCCTAATTCTTGGAGCTCCACCTTTTTATATAGTCACCTTGACATCAAAACGCCGTAGTTTTGATTAAATGAAGCCCAACATCAAAATGACGTAGTTTTGATACGCATTACAACCTTCTAACATCCATATATGACAAAATATCCATAATTTCAACATGGTTCTTTGGGAAAAAGTTACAAGGATCACAAAACCAAGCTAGTGGAGGCTGCACGTGACAAAGGCCATTGTCACGGGCACCTCCAAATTCCCTAGGATTTTTCCCCAAGCCTTAGAACAACGTCAGGAAGGCTCCCATGAAAAAAAAACTCTGCAAGTGACAACTATTGTCGCAGGCACCTCCTTTTGGGGTCACATTTTGCCTCAAGCTTCCTCATCATCATAAAAAGTGTTATAGCCAATGTGTGTCGAAATAAAACTCCTCAAAACCCAACAATTTGCTACTCCAAAAGGCAAAATTGTGATTAACTCCTCACATCCTGGAACACGGATCCTTATAATTGTCATGTTTCTTTACATCCTCTTCAGCATGCATATCTTTTTCCATGAGTCTCTTCACACTAGGTGGTTTATCGACAACATCAATTACCATTTGTTCTCCTGAAACAAAAAAATTTAGCCACTAGCATTAGATACATGTACCTCACCATATTTGTAAATAGGTTGAATTTGAGTGTTTCATGTTAGATTTCAATAAACTAATAATTGAGTAAATATTATTATTCAGACTTAATGTGATCCATTTATTTTGCCCGTTCATGGAATGGTAATTGTCATAGATTGGTAACTATCATTCTAATTTATTTTGACAATTAATCTATGAATTGATAATTGCTAATTCATTCTCTCCATTCTCTATAACCCCCACACTGTTATTGCTACGTTTTTATTTTCTTCATGATGGTTAGAGAAGAATATACAGATTAAAACATTGTGTTTATTTGGCTAATACGATGGTTCACCAAGTCTACTCTCCTATGGAATAACACCATCTAAAATGAAGTAGAAGAGCTTGGAAACTAGCTATTAGAATTAAGAGATCAACAAGAAAGAAGGGTGTTCGAGTTCATTGAATCATTCACAGCCACCAAAAAAATAAAGATGGTCAATTACAGAAAATTAGAGGTGATCAATTTAAATTTCAGATGACCAATTTGAATGACCAGCACCTATTCTAAAGAAATTGGAGGTGGTCGATTGAAATTTCAGACGACCAGTTTGATTGACCAGAACGTGAACTAAAGAAATAGGAGGTGGTTGACTGAAATTTCAGATGACCAATTTGAATGACCAAAATATGATCTCTGATTAAACACAAATAGCAATTGCTAGAGGTATTTGCAAAGACTCGTATTTGGGTAGTTTTGAGAGATAGTCATTCTATGGGAATGTAACTATCTGGACGGTAGTGTAGCCGTCGATGTGAGTATTTTGACTGTACTTGGGCCCGATTCCGAGTCGGGGCCCCGTTTGACCAGATTGTTGACTTTTTGGGGTTTATTGGTTGACTTTGCATTTGAGCAGTCATTTGAGTGTGATAATATCTGAACAGTGTTGTGCTCGTTATTTCGAGCGTTTTGACAGTAATTTGACTCAATTTGGAGTTCGTGACCTCGGGAGGTCAATTATTGCGTTCGGGTCAATTATTGTTTGGGAGGCCAATTATTGGCAACGGTATATATATAATTAAGAACTGCCTTATATCTTTAATTGCCAATTATTGGTACGTGCATGTTTGAGCAAGAGAGAGAGAGAGAGAGAGAGAGAGAAGGTGAAGAGCGTAGAGCTTTCTTGGCGATTTTGGGGCGATTGGAGCTCGTGGATCGCAAAGAATCTTCCAGGTAGGTGATTCTAACTCCTTATATGATTCATAGTAGGCTTAGCATGCTTAATTTGGGTGAAATCATGGAATTTGGGGGTGAACCTTAAGATTTGGGGGAAACCCAAATTTTTGGTTGAATCTTGTGATTTAAATGCATAAAAGAGGTATTTCGTTGATTACATGAAATTTAGAGTTATTTAAGACGTGTAATGGGGTGTATATCAAAATAAATGTGTTTATGAGTGTTTGGGGTTGCTGGGTTGCCGTTCTAGCTGAGAAAATTGGCAAAAACGACGATGAACAGTGTTTTTCCGGGACTAAGTGAATAGTGTTTCCGGGACTAAGTGAACAGTGTTTCCGGGACTAAGTGAACAGTGTTTTTCCGGGACTAAGTGAATAGTGTTTCCGGGACTAAGTGAACAGTGTGTTTTCCGGGACTAAGTGAATAGTGTTTCCGGGACTAAGTGACTAAGTAAAGTGTTTTCTAGGCGGGACTAAGTGAATAGTGTTTCCCGGACTAAGTGAACAGTGTTTTTCCGGATCGGTAGTCCGGAGGAGTTAGTCCGGATCGGTAGTCCGGAGTAGTTAGTCCGGAGGAGTTAGTCCGGATCGATAATCCGAGTAATCAGTCCAGCAGGATCAAATCCGTAGGAGTGAAACAAGTGTTCATTTGCGGTCGCAACTGCACTACACTGGACATTTACATTGTAAACCATTATGCCTCTCCACATATAAGTATTATACCTAAGTTACAATGTAAATAACGAAATACCCCCCATTTGGATTCAAAGAAAAATACTAGAAAAATTAATTCCCACTATTTCAAAATGTGAAAATTGGGTTTTAGTGTAAAATCTCGGAAAAACCCAAAAGTTCGTAGTGGTGAATTTTTGGAAAGTGGGGTTAGACATCTCGGAAAAATCTCCAAAAATCAGATTATCTTATTTATGATAAGGGAACCCAATGCCGGGACTTTTAATTTCAAGAAAATAGGCTGCTATGAGTACTTCCTTCATAAATCAAGGGTTGAGGATTTACTTGTGAAGACTGGCTACAATTCTAAGGGAAATGTTGAGAATGACATGCCATACTAATGTTAGTATGTTGATGTGAGGTATTGGGGCATGGACTCCGTGATTTGTTTGGGTTCTCACCGTGATGCACCGATGGTGCTATGTGGTTGATGTGGCAGGCATATGCACCGATGGCGGGCCTTGTGTGGCGACCGTGGCCGGGCATATTGCGCGTGGACAGGCTAAGGCCTGAGTTGAGCCGTTGAGCTCGTGGAGCTAGGGCTAAGTGCTCTGAGCCGGGATCCCATGGAGGATCGTGGACAAGTTGTCCTGATGTTTGTTGCAGCCGAGTCCTGATGATTGTGCACACTACACGGTGCACGAGTACACTGAGCATATAGTATAGACTTATATGTGTGGCATGATGTGGAGTGTTAGGGTCACCTACTGAGCTTGTCGCTCACCCCTACTTGTTGCTTACCCTTTTCAGGTGTGACCCGAGACTAGTGGAGGACTTTCTTCCAGGAGGACGCCCACTACTCGATGTATGATACGATTATATTCCGTATTGTTTTATGTGATATCCCGGACATGGGTCCGTGGACGATTGTATTTGCATACTGTATGATGTGATGTCTGTATATTGTTTGACTCTTTGTATGTATGATGATATATGGGAAAGTACAGGATTACCCTTGATGTATGATCGTACAAGATTGCATATTTGAGACAAGACCCGCGGTGTAGTCTCTATTGGTGCTAGTCACCAACCCCTTGACCTTTCGGGTGCGGGCAAGGGGAAGTCATGTACCCGGTTCCGGGTTCCCTGGAATTCGGGGGCGTGACAAGTTGGTATCGAGCATGGTCTAGTGGACCTAGGTTAGTGAAGGGTGGTTAATTGATTCCATGTGACTTGGAAGAGTAGGGAGGGCGCCTGATCAACGCAGTCTTTACATGTATTCTAGGTTATTTTGGTGTCGGTTAGATCATCCTAGGAGCATACATGGGGATGGGGTGCATTGCTAGTGGTATGATTGTGTGCATATAGGGCACTAGCTTGTCTTTGTGTGTGATATGCTTGTATGTGGTGCCGGGATGGCACATGGCCGTGAGAGCCAGGACTTGATTGTGGTGTACCCTGAGGGGTGACACGATGCTATATGCGTGGTATGGACCTACGGGTCGTGTGGTGAGAACCTACAAGTCGGTTGTGCCTTTGATGGTCGTTTGTGCTTTAGCGGTGCTAGTATTGATTGTTTGTTGTTTGTTGTTTGTTGTTGTAGCCAAGTGTGATGGCACCACCGAGGAGGGTTGTCCGAGGCCAGGGTCCGGCAGAGGAACCCACGATAGAGTCGGGCCACCGGGGCAGCGAGAGCCCGCGGCGAAAGTCATCGGCTCCCGTTGTGGGACCTGATTTGATGCAGGTGTTGATTCGGTTGCGGGAGGCCATGCGGGGTATGCGGGGCTCGATGAGGGATATGGCTAGAGAGGTGGATGAGTTGAAGAGGCAACAGCAGCCTCGTCGGCCACCACGGCCTCGGCGAGCGAGGAGGAGAGGGTGGTGCAGGATGTGCACCAGCACGGGAGGTCGTGGTAGAGCCAGCACGACGAGGGAGTGGACTGGGCTGCGCGGTTTTTGAAACACGCACCCAGGACTTTTGAGGATGGTTCGCGGCCGGAGGTAGCCGAGGACTGGATTAGATGGACAGAGGACATCTTTGAGATGATTGGGGTGCCAGATGAGGAGCGGGTGCGCGTGGCGACGCACTATTTGTTGGGTATCCCACGCAGGTGGTGGGAATCCACTAGAGCTGTCCATGGCAGTCAGATGAGCTGGAGAGAGTTTGTTGAGCGCTTCTTTGGGGAGTATTTTCCCAGCTCGTTGCAGTATGCTCGACGTAGAGAGTATTATGAGCTTGTGCAGGGTAGCATGAGTGTGGGGGAGTATGTGCAGGCCTTCATAGATTTGGGGCGGTTTGCTCTGGAGTCTTGGGAAAAGGAAGGCCGAAAGACGCAGGACTTCATTCAGGGCTTGAGGCCATCTTTGAAAAGACAGCTGGAACCGATGCGATTGACCAGGCACTGCGGAGGCGGTCGACAAGGCGATCATTATTGAGCGAGGTTAGGATCAGGCGAGAGCCCAGAGGCCGGGCGGTTCGGCAGGTCCGAGCAAGAAGAGGCAGAGTGGGGAGAGCGGTGCTCCTCGGCTGAGAGGAGGCAGGTGCAGAGGGTTTCCGACCAGGCGGTGGGCCCCCGGGAGAGTTCGGCCAGCAAGGAGGCCAGGGACCTGTTGGAGTTGTGGTTTGACCGGGCATGTCTCGAGAGACCGCCCAAGGAAAAAGATGACCTGTTTCCGATGCGGGAAAGTAGGGCATGGAGCTAGGGAATGTGTTACCCTTAGCTCAACCAGGCAATGTAGGCCCTCGTCCGAGAGATCACGGACAGAGGAGTGGGGCTCCGTCTCGGAGGTCGGTGCTGCCGGCACGAGCACGCAGACGCGACTGCGGTACAGCGGCCTCGGCGGGAGGCACAGGGTCATGTTGATCGGCGGGGCAAGGCCCCAATGGGCCAGGCTAGTGGCGGTGGACCACGAGGGAGGACTTTTGCCCTTACCAGTAGAGAGAGGCAGAGGTTCCACCAGGGACGAGGCAGGAGCAGGACCTTCGGTGGTGAGAGGTACCATTATCATTTCTCATACTATTTGTTCGGTTTTGATTGATAATGGTGCTACCCATTCTTTTATTTCGTATGCTACGGTGGTTGGCTTGGAGTTAGACCAGGAGACAAGTCGAGTCTCGATGGTTGCTTCACCTTTGGGTGGAATTGTGATACTTGAGAGTATCTGTCGTGCTTGTTAGGTAACACTTGGGGGTGTTAACTGTTGTGTGATTTGTATATCATGGAGTTAGATGATTTTGATGTTATCCTGGGTATGGACTGGTTGGTCTCCATGGAGGCCAAGATTGATTGTTTTCGACGGCGTGTGACGTTTCTCACACCAGAAGGGCACGCGGGGTGTCTTTGTGGGTGAGTGGACCGAGGAGGCATGCAAGGTTGGGACCTTTGAGGCATGGGTGGGGTGATGTAACCCACCGGTTAGCCAGCTTGACGTTGGTTGACGGGAGGAGAGAGGGGAAGGCTGTTTTGCCACCCATTGTAGATCGGTTCCCGGATGTGTTTCCCGAGGACTTGGTCGGTTTGCCACCCATGAGGGAGGTAGAGTTTTCGATCGAGTTGTTGCCAGGGACAACACCGATCAGGTTAGCGGCCTACAAGGATGGCACCGACAGAGCTTAGAGAGCTCAAGAGACAGATAGATGATCTATTGGCACGAGGCTTTATCAGGCGGAGTAGCTCACCGTGGGGCGCTCCAGGTGTTGTTCGCCAAGAAGGCGGATGGTTCACTTCGGTTGTGTATAGACTACCGGAAGCTGAACCAGGTGATCGTGAAGAACAGTATCCATTGCCGAGGATCGATGACCTGTTTGATCGGTTTCGAGGTGCAAGATGGTTTTCCAAGATAGACTTGAGGTCTGGATACCATCGATTGAGGGTTAGGGAGGCAGATATCCCAAAGACCGCATTCGGTTGTCGCTATGGGCATTATGAGTGGCTTGTGATGCCGTTTGGGCTCACGAATGCTCCAGCGGTGTTTATGGGATTGATGAACCAGGTGTTCGCTCCATATTTAGATATGTTCATTGTGGTGTTCATCGACGATATCTTGGTCTATTCGGCGACCAAGAGGGAGCATGAGGAGCATTTGTAGGTTGTGTTGCGGACTTTGCGGGAGCATCGGTTGTACGCGAAGTTCACGAAATGTGACTTCTGGTTGCAATAGGTGCATTTCTTGGGGCATGTGGTGTCTTCGAGAGGGTATCACGGTGGACCTTGAGAAGATTGAGGCATTCATGTCGTGGAAGAGGCCCATGAATGTGTTTGAGATTCGTAGCTTCCTTGGTTTGGCAGGCTATTATCGGAGGTTCGTGGAGGATTTTTCCCGGTTGGCAGCTCCTATGACACACTTGACTAGGAAGGGAGTTCCTTTCATTTGGTCCGATGCGTGTGAGAGTGCTTTCATGGAGCCGAAGGCACGATTGACCTCGGACCTATCTTGATTCTCCCACAGGAGGGTGTGCCTTTTGAGGTGTATTGTGATGCTTCCAGGGTGGGTCTTGGTTGTGTGTTGATGCGGACTTGGCAGGTGATTGCTTATGGATCTAGGCGGTTGAGACCACATGAGCGAACTATCCCACACATGATTTGGAGTTGGGCTGCAATGATCTTTGCTTTAAAGAGCTGGCAAGATTATCTCCTTGGGGAGAAATTTGTGGTGTATACGGACCACAAGAGCTTGCAATATATCTTCTCTCGGCGAGACCTGAACCTTAGGCAGAGACGGTGGGTGGAGTACCTGCAATGGTTTCGGTTTGATATGATGTATACCCCTGGGAAGGGTAATGTGGTGGCGATGCTCGAGTAGGAAGAGCAGGGCCGTGGTGGCCCACCGTGCCATTAAAGAATGGGAGATGATGGGTCGGTTGGCGGCGATGAGGTTGCAAATGGTGACCAGTGAGGGGCGAGGGACCCTCGGTGTTGTTGTCGCAGCCCTGAGTTGCGGCGCAGGATCATAGAGGATCACTTGGGGGGACATTGATTGTGAGGTCATCGAGAGACAAGATTCGACAGGGCAGGTCATCTTCGATTGGACCGAGGATGCCGAGCATATATTGAGGTATAGGGGTCGCTGATAGTTCCCACTTCTCTTCAGGAGGAGGTTCTTCGGGAATTTCACCGGTCGAGGTAAGTTGTACATCCTGGTGGGACCAAGATGTACCATGCCGTGAGGAGGCAGATTGGTGGCCAGGCCTGAAGAAGGCCGTTGCTGATTTTGTGAGGAGGTGTTTGACCTGTCGCCAGGTCAAGGCAGAGCACCTGTGATCGGCTGGTGAGTTGCGATCATTGCCAGGTGCCGAGTGGAAATGGGACCACGTGACCATGGATTTTGTCACTGGACTTCCTCGTTCCAGGGGGACACGACACGATATGGGTAGTTGTCGACCGGTTGACCAAATCGGCACATTTTATTCCGATTCGAGAGACAGACCCGGTGAGGACTTTGGGACAGAGGTATATTGATGTTATTGTGCGGTTGCATGGAGTCCCATTATCTATTGTATCCGATCGGGATGCGAGGTTCACATCTCGGTTTTGGAGACGATTGCGGCGAGCCTTGGGTACTAGGGTGAACCTCGGTCGACCTTTCACCCGCAGACGGATGGTCGATCGGAGCGGACGATTCGACACTCGAGGATATGTTGCGTGCCTGTGTCCTAGATTTTGGAGGTTGTTGGGAGACTCACCTTCCTTTGGTGGAGTTCTCTTACAACAACGATTATCAGGCCACGATTGGGATGGCTCCATATGAGGCGCCGTATGGGTGGCCTTGTCGATCACCCTTGTCTTGGGCACAGACGGGAGAGACAGCAGGTTCTCGGTCCCGATATGGTTCGAGAGACCACAGAGATAGTGCGATTGATTCGGCGGCGCATGTTAACAGCGCAGAGTAGGCGAAGTCCTACGCAGACCGAGGCGTCGACCTTTGCGGTTTGAGGTGGGTGACCGTGTATTTTTGCGGGTTTCACCGCGTCGAGGGCATCGGAGGTTTGGATGTGGATCCAAACTTTCCCCTCGTTTTGTGGGGCCATTTGAGATTGTTGCCACCGTGGGCGCAGTGGCTTATCGGTTAGCTTTGCCACCGGAGTTGGCTCGAGTACATGATGTGTTCCATGTGTCTCGGTTGCGACGGTATCACCCGGATCCTTCTCATGTGTTGGACTATTGCGAGATCGACTTGGGCGATGATGGTGCCGTTGTTGAGATGCCGGCACAGATTTTGGACAAGCGGGACCAGGTCTTGCGAGGCAAGACGATCCCACTAGTTCGGGTGTTATGGCGACACCGAGGCATGGAGGAGCAGACTTGGGAAAAAGAGAGCCAGGATGCGGGTTCTTCATCCCGAGCCGTTCGAGGACGATCGATCCCGAGGTGGAGCGGATGTGAGGACCTTCCCCGAGGTATGAGTTATGTTTTATGCATTTGTTTTGCATATGTTGTTTGAGATGTGGTTTAGCTTGTTGTTTGTTGGTTGGCATCCTGGCATCGTGTGAGCCTTTTTGGCTTGTTGTGAGTTGCATTGCACTGTGTGGTTGGTGATCATGTTGATGATCATATTTTTGTGTCTTGTTGTTGTGCGGTGCTTGAGCTTGGATTTTGCTATGTCTTTTGGGCTTGTGTTTGATTTTCGAGGACGAAAAGTCCTAAGGTGGGGAGGATGTAAAGACTCGTATTTGGGTAGTTTTGAGAGATAGTCATTCTATGGGAATGTAACTATCCGGACGGTAGTGTAGCCGTCGATGTGAGCATTTTGACCGTACTTGGGCCCGATTCCGAGTCGGGGCCCCATTTGACCCGATTGTTGACTTTTTGGGGTTTATTGGTTGACTTTGCGTTTGAGCAGTCATTTGAGTGTGATAATATCCGAACAGTGTTGTGCTCGTTATTTCGAGCGTTTTGACATAATTTGACTCAATTTGGAGTTCGTGACCTCGGGAGGTCAATTATTGCGTTCGGGTCAATTATTCTTTGGGAGGCCAATTATTGGCAGCGGTATATATATAATTAAGAACTGCCTTATATCTTTAATTGCCAATTATTGGTATGTGCATGTTTGAGCAAGAGAGAGAGAGAGAGAGAGAGAGAGAAAGGTGAAGAGCGTAGAGCTTTCTTGGCGATTTTGGGGCGATTGGAGCTCGTGGATCGCAAAGAATCTTCCAGGTAGGTGATTCTAACTCCTTATATGATTCATAGTAGGCTTAGCATGCTTAATTTGGGTGAAATCATGGAATTTGGGGGTGAACCTTAAGATTTGGGGGAAACCCAAATTTTTGGTTGAATCTTGTGATTTAAATGCATAAAAGAGGTATTTCTGTTGATTACATGAAATTTAGAGTTATTTAAGACGTGTAATGGGGTGTATATCAAAATAAATGTGTTTATGAGTGTTTGGGGTTCTTTGGGTTGCCGTTCTAGCCGAGAAAATTGGCAAAAACGACGATGAACAGTGTTTTTCCGGGACTAAGTGAATAGTGTTTCCGGGACTAAGTGAACAGTGTTTCCGGGACTAAGTGAACAGTGTTTTTCCGGGACTAAGTGAATAGTGTTTCCGGGACTAAGTGAACAGTGTTTCCGGGACTAAGTGAACAGTGTGTTTCCGGGACTAAGTGAACAGTGTTTTTCCGGGACTAAGTGAATAGTGTTTCCGGGACTAAGTGAACAGTGTTTCCGGGACTAAGTGAACAGTGTGTTTATTATACTTAAGTTACAATGTAAATAACGAAATACCCCCCATTTGGATTCAAAGAAAAATACTAGAAAAATTAATTCCCACTATTTCAAAATGTGAAAATTGGGTTTTAGTGTAAAATCTCGGAAAAACCCAAAAGTTCGTAGTGGTGAATTTTTGGAAAGTGGGGTTAGACATCTCGGAAAAATCCCCAAAAATCAGATTATCTTATTTATGATAAGGGAACCCAATGCCGGGACTTTTAATTTCAAGAAAATAGCTGCTATGAGTACTTCCTTCATAAATCAAGGGTTGAGGATTTACTTGTGAAGACTGGCTACAATTCTAAGGGAAATGTTGAGAATGACATGCCATACTAATGTTAGTATGTTAATGTGAGGTATTGGGGCATGGACTCCGTGACTTGTTTGGGTTCTCACCGTGATGCACTGATGGTGCTATGTGGTTGACGTGGCAGGCATATGCACCGATGGCAGGCCGTGTGGCGACCGTGGCCGGGCATATTGCGTTGTGGACAGGCTAAGGCCTGAGTTGAGCCGTTGAGCTCGTGGAGCTAGGGCCGAGTGCTCTGAGCTGGGATCCCATGGAGGATCGTGGACAAGTTGTCCTGATGTTTGTTGCAGTCGAGTCCTGATGATTGTGCACACTACACGGTGCACGAGTACACTGAGCATATAGTATAGACTTATATGTGTGGCATGATGTGGAGTGTTAGGGTCACCTACTGAGCTTGTCGCTCACCCCTACTTGTTGCTTACCCTTTTCAGGTGTGACCCGAGACTAGTGGAGGACTTTCTTCCAGGAGGACGCCCACTACTCTGATGTATGATACAGTTATATTCTGTATTGTTTTATGTGATATCCCGGACATGGGTCCGTGGACAGTTGTATTTGCATACTGTATGATGTGATGTCTGTATGACTGTTTGACTCTTTGTATGCATGATGATATATGGGAAAGTACAGGATTACCCTTGATGTATGACTGTACAGGATTGCATATTTGAGACAGCACCCGCGGTGTAGTCTCTATTGGTGCTAGTCACCAACCCCTTGACCTTTCGGGTGCGGGCAAGGGGAAGTCATGTACCCGGTTCCGGGTTCCCTGGAATTCGGGGGCGTGACAGTATTTATATTGATTATATTTTATTACTTCCACTTATTTATATATGTTCATATGAGGTTGAAGAACATAATTAAGATCTATAATATTCTCTATGTTTATTCTAACATTTGGTATCAGAGCCATATTATTATCTTTGTCTTGCTTAGAAATTGGTTATCATTCGATCTTCTTAATTGATAACATTTCAATTCAATTTGATTCTATTGATTATTGGTGGATTCATACCTTATTGCTTCTATTCGACGGGATGAGCTAGTTTTTCATTCGGTTATGCCAGTATATATTAATCTATAACTTATATGATTCCTATAATTTGGAATGAGTTTGTAAGTTTTATATACATAAAGATCGGTATATAATAAAGTGAAATGTTAAGTGATTAAATTTTTATTAGTTGGGGAATAGCTATAACATCTCCAACTTTTAGAAATTTGATATTGAAATTATATGTGGATACTAGACATTAGTTGTAATTAATAATGTGTAATATAATGAGATATGCCCACAGGAAATTTTATTATATCTGTATGGTTAATTAGGGTGGGGTATTAGATTATGTTTCTTAATTTATCCACAGGGATTGAGAAATAATGATTTGATGACTTCACTATAAAGTTAAATTATGAATCTGATTTGAGTATATACTTTAGCCCACAGGCAAGTTTTATGTTATTACATTCATATTAGCATGATTTACATTGGTAAATTGTGATAAAAGTTAAATTTTAAACTTTATTAATAAGCATGCTTATTTTATTTGCAGTAATTTTACCTGGAAACATTTCTGATGTTAAATGTAATATTTCTGAATTAAGAGATGATAACTATAAGGCATGAAAGGAGAGAGTGTTACTGCATTTAGGATGGATATATATTGATTATGCTATTTGGAAAGATGAATCGCCTAGCATAATGGAGACTAGTTCTCTAAATGTGATTGATATTTATGAAAAGTGGGAGCGATCCAATCACCTTTCAGTTATATTCATAAAGACTCATATTAGTGCTAGCATTTGAGGTTTCGTCATTCAGCATAGTAAGGTCAAGGATCTTCTTAAAGCCATTGATGAGCAGTTTGCATCCTTTGATAAGGCTCTTTCGAACACCTTGATTATGAAGTTCTCATCCATGAGGCACACTGAGGTGAAAGGTGTGTGTGATTATATCATGCGCATGAGGGATATAACAGCTCAACTTTAAACTTTAGAAGTTACCATGTTAGAATCCTTCCTAATCCATTTCATTTTGTGCACTTCACCTAAATAATATGTCCCATTTAAGATTTCTTGTAACACATAAGGACAAATGGTCAATTAATGAGCTTATGACCATGTATGCTTAAGAGGAGGGTAGATTGTTAATGGAAAAGGGCGAAAAGGTAAACCTTGCCACAACTTCTTTTTCAAAGAAGAAGAAGGATCACATTAAAGAAAATGAAAAGGTAAATATTTATATGAACCAAGTCATAAAAAAGGAGTTAAAGTGTTACTTCTGTAAAAAGAAGGGACACATGTGTTGGACCCCATTTTGTCCAGGTTAGACATACTAACCCATTTTACATATTTATTTGCCCATGTCATATATCTTGTAAATAGGTCCAAAGAAGCCCAAAGTTGAGAACCTCTGCTACCATCCTCTGACGTGCCCCAAGATCAATGCCCAATGATAGAGGATGAAATTTGAAGACTAACACACTTGACCGTGCTCAAATCTGACTTAAAACGAAAGAGTTATGGCCAAAATAGTTTTCGGAAGAAAAAGTCAAACTCGCCAAAAGATGGTCAACGCCCCTGGTCAAACTACCCGAAAATGTACTTGCGTGAAATTCTCCTAAACATCGATTTAGGCAAATACGGGTCTTCCCAAATTATCCCCGCAACATATCCCATTTTGGCATTTTTGGTGGGGGTAAAAGGGTAATTAAAAGTTAAAAAAAAACTATACTCAAAGACTCGTAGCCTCGTAGCCTCGAAGACTCGTAGCCTTTGCGTCTTTGAGGATTGACCATCGACCCTTGCCTATGACCCTTCAATCTGTGCCTTCGAAGGAAGTCCTCGGTCTATGACCTTCCAACCTGCGAGCTTCGAAGGAAGATCTCCGAGTCTACGACCATCCTATCTGCGACCTTCAAAGGAAGACCTCTGAGTCTACGACCCTCCACTCTGCCAACCTCCGAAGGAAGACCTCTGAGTCTACGACTCTCCAATCTGCGACCTTCGAAGGATGACCTTCAAGTCTGAGACTCCGAGCCATTGACCATTGACCATTGACCTTCGACCCACCAAACCATCTTCCTACCGATGTTCACCCTCTGACACTCGACTCTTTGACCGTTGACCTTCGCTGTTTGAATGTATTCCACAGAATCTTTCTTGTGCAGTCACGAGACACGTTTTTTATGCGCTGGCCATCTGACAGCTGTTTTTCAACGCCTGTCGATCACAGGTGTTAATGAAAAATAAAAAAAAGGACAATCACGAGCTGCACAAGTCACCAGACCACCCGACAACGCATAGAATCTGGAAATAAAATACTAGCATCAATAATAAAACATTAAATGCTGCAATTAGTGAAATGCAGCCAACCCCTTTAAATTCAATCTTCTGTCCACGCGAGAAAAGGGGGTACAGAGAACAGAGAGCAAAAAAAAAAAAAGGACATGAGGAAGAAAAAGAACAGAGGGATATTCTGCCAAGAAAAAAAAAAGAAGAAAAGAGGGAGAACACAAGGATAGTCTGCCCAAAAAAAAATCAAAAAATGCTCTGCTATTCTGCCATCTACCCAGTCTTCATACCTAGCTCCCTGATCCAAAAAAAAAAAAGCACGCCCAAGCTCTTTCCCTTTGCCAGTCTTACGACCAGAAAACGCCCCAGTCCAGAGCTTACATCCAAAAAAAAAACCCACGAAAAACCAAAACCACCAAAAAAATCCCAAGAGCTTTTCTCCAATCCTTCCTCAGTGTCAGTCCGTTTCCAGCATCAGTTTCCAAATCCGGTCAAACTCCGGCATGTTGCATAAGGCAAGCTCATAGTTGTCAACCAGATTCGGAGGTTCTTTCAGCACTACTGATGCCAACAGGATAGCTCGTATGTAGTGCTGCTGCCAAGATCGATAAAGTCGGTTTTGTTACCTCTTGTGCTATATTGTTAAATTTCATTTCTATTATTTGTATTTCGTTTTTTTCTTCGTTTTAGCGATGTAATTGTTTGTTGTGTTTATTTTGTTGTATGTAATTGTAATATGTAAAAAGCAAAGCAAAAAAGTGAAGAGAGAAACTAGGAAAAAAAAAATAGAAAAAAGAGAAAAAAAAAAGTGAGTTGTTATTTAATTTGTGGATGTCACACTCACACATTCCACATTTATTTTGATATGTGTGTGCATTTAGTTATAGTAAAAAAACTACAAATATGCATTTTTATGTTTTAACTTGTGATTAAGGTCCAATTCTTTCAAACAAAAAAAAAACAAAAAAAAAAAAAAAAAAGAGAGTTTTCACAAACCAAAAAAACAACAAAAAAATAACAAAACATTTTTAACACAAAAAAGGTTTTCAAACCAAAAACAAAAACAACAAAAAATGTGAAAAAACATATTTCAATTTTTAGGATTCCAATTTCCAAAAACAAAAAAATAAATAAATAAAACCTTAGGATATCATTTTCCACTTCAAACAAAAAAAAGAAGCAAAACAAAACTTTTAGGTTTCTCTTTAGAAATTTAGGATAAATTAATTTTAACCATAACTTTGACAGACAACTTAGCCAAATAAAAAACTTAGATTTTCTAGGAAAATAATAGTGCCTCGACCCAGTCAAAACAGTGAAAAACAAATAGAAACCTCCTCCTCTTATAGGTACCGAGAGGGCGTTATAGGGGTGCTAATTCTTCCCTACATGTAACCGACACCCGAACCCTTATCTCTGGTAACATAGACTACCCACATTTTCGGTGACCAATTGCACCCCCAAAACAATTGATGGCGACTCTGTACAATCTCATCATTCGGTTGTGGCCCGGACGAAAACCGGTGATGACAGCTGACGACTCTGCTGGGGACAACACTTAGAGGGTTAGGCCTAGTACTAGGATTGGGAGGTTTCCTTTTGTTTTTACTCGGTTTATTTATTTATTTTACTCGATTTTTTTATATGATAATTGTGATTTATAGGCTTTAATACCATGATAGTTGTGATTTACTGCTTTCCATACTTGTTGCGTTCATGCATAACCCTATACCCAGGTTTGTCACAATTTAGCTTAGCGAGGTTTAGTACAGTACCTTGCGTGTTGATCATTATCCGTAATAGGGCCCCAGACTCCTCACTCATGCTTGAGGTTCTTTTAAGGCTCGTCCTTTTAAGACCCCCCTCTGGTAAATCTCATGGTATACGGAGCCCTCTATAGAGGAAGTTTGGGAACCAACAAATAAGATAGGTCTAGCAATAGAAGCCTATCAGGGGCATTGACCCACATGTTGTTTGCTCATTTTATGTCATGCTAATCTTTGTTTTGTAGGGTAGTCCTTAAGTCATCCCTTGCACAAATGATTTGCCTTACTATTTGTTTATTTTTTTATCCTGTCTATTTATCTTGCTATTGCTATTGCTATTGCTATATACTATTTTACTTATCTCATACAATTGTTCATAATTTTATTATCCTTTTTTGCTAACTCTGTCCTACTAGAAAATAACATCACTTTATTACTTCCCATGTTTATTTCTTGTTATGAACATCCAATATGAGCCCACATAGGACACATGTTTTGTTACATTCTACCCCACACATAGTATTTGGTGACATAGACAACCTCAGTACTAGGTGTCCATTCATTCCCACCTAACATACAACATTCTTCCACATCATTCCATACTCCATAGGTACCTGAGAGGTGCACCCTCATTCATACATTCACAGCTCTATAACAATTTGCCCTCACGCATTGTGTTGGATCCCATTTTGTCTAGGTTGGACATAACATTCATTTTCGCTTGAAACTTCTATTCAGAAAAAATAAAGAGATGTGACCATCGATTCGAGGGTGTATTTCAATGCTTTCTTTAAAAAGGCCACCAAACGTCAAAGAGCCAGTTCCGGGTGATAGAAAATCAAATTTGAAGATCAACGTCTTCGATCGCGCTCAATTCGGAGGTCAAACGAAGAAGTTATGGTCAAAATCATATTTGGACCGCTAACGATGATAAACTAGCAGGCAATATTCAAAACGACACTCCGGATCAGGTCATGAACCTCATGCTCTCATTCTTTTCATCATTTTGAGAATTTTGGCGTATATATTGCATATCTTTTCTCACAGAGCTGAATTTCAAAAACAAAAAAAAAATCCTTTTTCGATAATAAATCGGTTTAGAGATGCGTAGTATAATCTTGGCACAAAAACAAACCCATTTTCAAATAAAATGACGCGGGGTTGCTCGTTGTGTCGCCTTGAGTCAATAAATTATTTTTTCACATTTTATTGAAAACCAGGTTGTTTTGCCAATCTCGAAAACCCAAAACATCAGTTAAAAATTATCAAATTGAACAATGAAGATTCCTTTTTTTTTCTTTTATCTTTTCTTTCCCACCTCCCCTTAGCATGTGTCAAGACCTCATTGGCCTAATAATAAAAACAAAAAAAATAACATAAAACAACCAAAAAAAATTAAATTAAATTAAAACAAAACAAAAATGCAGCCAGATCCATCCTTATCTCTTCGATCGTCTTCTTCTTCTTCTCTCTCCCTCAGCCATGACCTCTTCTCCCTCATTCCACCATAGCCACCGTGATGCCGCAATAGCCGGAGGACCATAGCCACGTCGACTCCAGCTATCCCTTATCCTTTCCTCTTCCCCTTGGACTCAGTCCACACCTAACCAGCCAAGCCGTGGCCAACCTCTCAAATCCTCAATCGCTTCCTCGAGCCAAGCCATCCTGGCCGAGCCCCACTGAACCAAACGTGGCTGGTCATCCGATCCTGATAAGACCATGAACCCTAGCCATCCTTCTCTACTTATAAAACCCAATCCAAAGCACAATCGCACAGGGGGCTCTCTTCACGATCCAAAAATAAAATCAAAGTTCACTCTTCAATCTTTATCTTCTCCCTCAAATTCTAGAGAGTTCCCCCGGCCGGAATCAAGCCGCCGGCCGCTACCACGTCAAAACTGGCTAGCCTCCAAAACCTCCATTCATCTTACCCGTTCTCCCCTTCCACCACAACAGTCCGCTAGGCATCTATTCGTGCCTCAGCCACCCCCAACCACCGGCCGTCTTCCTCTGCCACGCGTCAACCCTCAACGGAGACCGATCGCTCTGATGACTTCTCCCAACATGCCCAGACTCGCCACGCCTCGCTGGCCCAAGCTGTAGCTGACCACGGGCCCTCCATCCAACTCGTTGTAGCAGTCTCCTAAGCCTCGGTTCACAACACCGATGGTCCCAACCATCCTCAACGACGCTTCTGTCATGCCCTGAGGCACCGCTCCTTGCTGACGTCGCCGCACTGCATTTCGCTCTTCCATTCATCTCAGCTACTAGAGGGAGGTTGGTTTGATCTACAAGGTTGAAGAAGATTGTTTTAACTGTTGTTTGTTTGAGTTGTCTAGGATTTTGATTTGTTGATATTAATTTCCTTTTTGTTCTATGATCTTTAGGTTCTATGCTTCATGTCTCTGCGTAGGTTTTAAGTATCCATTAGTATGCTTTTTTTTATTACATACGCTTGTTGCAATTTTTGCATTAATTCTAGTTGTCTTAAGCTCCCTTCTCATGTTGATTTTGGTCACGATTTGATGGTTGGCTTTAGGCCTTTAGCTGGCCAATTGAAGGTGTTGCCGTATGATGTTTTGGCCATGCTTGAGCTTGTCCTGAGTACTGATTTTATCTATTTCTGTGAGTCTCTGTGAGTATAGTTTTGCCTCTGCCCTCCGTAAATCTTATGCTACTTTGGTTATAACACTTTGAAGTTGAAAATCTCTAGGTGTGTAAGCTAGTCTGTGACTATGGTTTTGTCTCTATATGCTTGTGGTTAAGTGCTTGTATGACGCTTTGGCCTCTGCCAAAACTCCCGTTGTTAGCTTTTGTTGAGGCCTTTGTTTGTGTTTTATCATGCCCTGCATACCGTTTTTTTGCAGGTAATACACACACATTTTAAAAAAACAGTTTTGAAAGTCATATTTAAAATCTAACAGTTCATTTATTCATGATGTGCTGCATTTAAGGATTTGTTGGTTACTCTAACATTTGTTTTGCAGGAATTATTTACCTTTTCTGTTTTGTAATTTTTTGTATATATATATATATTGTATTTTTTTCTTTTTGTTTTTTTGTATTTTGTAATTTCCTGTCTTTCTCATTTTTGTAGCAAGGTCTCATGTGATCTCTTTTTATTGTAAAGTGTAAATCATCAAAATAGTGGAAAAGCACAAAAAAAAAAAAGAGAGGGAAAAAGTGAGAAAAAAAAGAGAATTTTATTTTTGTGGATGTTACTTATCACACACGACACTTAAATTTATATTTGCTTACATCTTGTTTTAAACAAAAAAAATGGTTTTTCTAAAAATGTTTTCCCAACACTAAATAAGTAAATAAATAGTTTTCTTCAAAGTTAAATAAAAAAATGTTTTTTTCTTTTTTTTTTAAATGAAATTTTAATTTCGTTATAGTTCTTTTAGAAATTCTTTTAATTCTTTATACATTAAAAAAATCAAATTAGGATTTTTTTATTCTCTATAATTGTCCCTTTGGATTTTACTCAAACTTTTTAAAATTCATTTTTAGGTCATCTCTTTAGTCTTTAGGATCAATTGGACTTAATTCAACTTCAATAAACAACTTAGGAAAATAAAAGGAGTAGGTTTTTAGGCCATATGCAAATTCAACATAATTTTTAGGCTAATTAACTTTAGATCAAGCAATGAAAACAAATTAGAAACCTACGAACTCCTAAGATAGGTACCGAAAGGTCGTTGCAGGGCCCCATGCGTAATAAACTCCTGAACCCTGCTCTAGCAACGTAGACTATTTCAGGTGACCAACTGCACCCCAAAAATAGTTGGTGGCGACTCTGTTTCTTTTTTATCACCATTCGGGTGAAGGGTGGGAGAACCGCATCCCCAAAAGTGGGTTTTCCCTCGGACGAAATCCGGTGATGACACATTGTATCACATAGACATGTAGATCCATGCGTACATGCCTACTCACTCACATATTCATGCATACATGCATGTCAAAAACAAAAAAAAAATAAGCAAAAGATAAAAGAAAAACAAAAAAAAGATACAAATAAAAGGGAGCTTACCGCTGTCCACTTCTGTCACAGCCAAGATTGCTCACTGTTACAACCGCAGATCCTGACAGCAACAACTATCCACTTCAATGATAGAACAAACAGAAAACAGATTTGCTAGTTTGGAGCAAGGCCAACAAGAACTGCAAGATCAAATGAAGGCCATGATGGAAATGTTGACTAAGATAGCAGCAGAAAGATAGGGGTCCCACTGAGATGGCCACTAACTAGTCCCCAAGACAAGGAGCAACAATACCTCCCCACTTCATTCCAGTACCCCCACAGGAGTTCAATCCATCCAACATGAACCTTGGGCCATCTTATCAAGTCCAATTTACCTCACCTGCTTCAAGTAACATGGTTGAAGCTGTCATGCCCCCAAATTCCAGGGAACCCGGAACCGGGTACATGACTTCCCCTTGCCCGCACCCGATAGGTCAAGGGGTTGGCGACTAGCACCAATGGAGACTACACTGCAGGTGCTGTCTCAAATATGTAACCCTGTACAGTCATACATCAAGGGTAATCTTGTACTTTCCCATATATCATCATACATACAATGAGTCAAACAGTCATACAGATATCACATCATACAGTATGCAAATACAATTGTCCACGGACCCATGTCCGGGATATCACATAAAACACTACAGAATATAAGTGTATCATACATTAGAGTAGTGGGCGTCCTCCTGGAAGAAAGTCCTCCCCTAGTCTTGGGTCACACCTAAAAAGGGTAAATAACAAGTAGGGGTGAGCGACAAGCTCAGTAGGTGACCCCAAAACTCCACATCATGCAACACATATATGTCTATACTATATGCTCAGTGTATTCGTGCACCATGTAGTGTGCACAATCATCAGGACTCAGCCTGCAAAAAAAAAGTAGAACTCAGCCTGCCCACACAGGACAACTTGTCCACGATCCTCCATGGGATCCCAGCTCAAGGCACTCAGCCCTAGCTCCACGAGCTCAACAGCTCAACTCAGGCCTTAGCCTGTCCACAGCGCAATATGCCCGGCCACAGTCGCCACACAGGCCTGCCATCGGTGCATATGCCTGCCACGTCAACCACATAGCACCATCGGTGCATCACGGTGAGAACCTGAACAAGTCACGGAGTCCATGCCCCCAATACCTCACACCAATATACTAACATGAGTATGGCAAATCATTCTCAACATTTCCTTTGGAACTGTAGCCAGTCTTCACAAGTAAATCCTCAATCCTTGATTTATGAAGGAAGTACCCATAGCAGCTATTTTCTTCAAATCAAAAGTCCCGACATTGGGTTCCCATATCATAACTAAGATAATTTGATTTTTGGGGATTTTTCTGAGATGTCTAACCCCATTTTCCAAAAATTCACTACTACGAACTTTTGGGTTTTTCCGAGATTTTACACTAAATCCCAATTTTCATATTTTGAAATAGTAGGAATTAAGTTTTCTAGTATTTTTCTTTGAATCCAAATGGGGGGTATTTCGTTATTTACATTGTAACTTAAGTATAATACTTAAGTTATAATACCTAAATGTGTAGATGGGTATAGGTTGCAATGTAAATAGGTTCAGTCTAGTGCTGTACAGTGTCTAGTTACACTGCAGGAGTTGTGACTCGTAGCTCAGAACCTGCGACTCGTAGCTGCGGAATGCGGAGCTGCAGCACGCCTCGAAGACTCGAAGCGAGGCTACGACCTTCGACCTACGAGGCTACGAACTTCGACCCTTCGACTACGAACTACGGGTCTACGAACTTCGAACTACGAGGCTACAAACTACGAACCTTCGAGCTACGAACTACGGGTCTACGAACTACGACCCTGGATCTTCTACCCTTCGACCCAAAACTTCGGATTTTCGTCAGTTCGACCCAGTAACGCGCCCAAGGTACTGTTCATCATCATTTTTGCCTGTTCTTCGTCTGGAATCAACCCAGGAACCCCCAGACACGCACAAACATGCATTCTATGCGATAGACTGCGATATTTACCTTAAAATGCGTCCAGAACGCATCTAAATCACGCAGAAACAACAGAAACACGTATAAAATTCCATAACTCTAGATCTAAACCCAGAATTTCATGGTTGACTTATCAACCCTCATGAAAAACACAATTAATCAACCCCAAAATCACATAAACATATATCTACAATGATATAAAACAGTTCTTAACCACAAATCTTATGCTAAACCATTAGATCTAACCCAAAATTGGTTTTCCCTAGATTCTAGGGTTCATGCTCAATTTCATAAATCATGATAAATTCGTGCAAATCCAAAACAAGAGAGAGATAAGAAGTTCAAGGACACCTACTTGAAGTGAATCTTCGAGCTCCACGAACCCAAATTGCACCAAATCGCCAAAGCCTCTAAGCTCTCTCTCTCAACGCACAAACGTGAAACGTAAAGTGAAAGCTTCTTCCTTTTTTTTCTGCTATTTATATTTCTGCCAGTCAACTGACCTAGTCAACCATTGACCCAGTCAATAATTGACATCCCAACACAAAAATTGACCTCTAAGGCCCCAAACTCCAAATTGAGTCAAACTACAGTCAAAATGCTCGAAATGATGAGCACAACACTAAACAGATATTATTACACCCAAATGACCGCCCAAACGCAAAGTCAACCAATAAACACCGAAAAGTCAACAATCGGGTCAAACAGGGCCCCGACTCGAAATCGGGCCCAAGTACAGTTAAAATGCTCACATCGATGACTACACTACCGTCCAGATAGTTACATTCCCATAGAATGACTATCTCTCAAAACTACCCAAATACGAGTCTTTACATCCTCCCCACCTTAGGACTTTTCGTCCTCAAAAATAAAACACATGCCCAAAAGACATAGCAAAATTCAAGCTCAATGTCCCAACAAGAAAACATAAAGTATAACCGATCACACATGTGCAAGGCAATGCACAAGAAGCCAAACAGAACCCACATTGGGCACAAGATCCAACAATAACAAGCTAAACCACATCTCAAACCACATATGCAAAACAAATGCATAAAGTATAACTCATACCTCAGGGAAGGTCCTCACATCCTCCCCACCTTAGGACTGATCGTCCTCGAACAGCTCAGGATGAAGAACCCGAATCTGGCTCTCTTTCTCCCAAGTCTGCTCCTCCATGCCTCGGTGTCGCCATAGTACCCGAACTAGTGGGATCGTCTTGCCTCGCAAGACCTAGTCCCGCCTGTCCAAAATCTGTGCCGGCATCTCAACAACGGCACCATCATCAGCCAAGTCTATCTCGCGATAGTCCAACACATGAGAAGGATCAGGGTGATACCGCCTCAACTGAGACACATGAAACACATCATGTACTCGCGCCAACTCTGGTGGCAAAGCTAATCGGTAAGCCACTGTGCCCATGGTGGCAACAATCTCAAATGGCCCCACAAAACGAGGGGAAAGTTTGGATCCACGCCCAAACCTTCGATGCCCTCGACGCAGTGAAACCCGCAAAAATACACGGTCACCCACCTCAAACTGCAAAGGTCGACGCCTCTGGTCCGCATAGGACTTCTGCCTACTCTGCACTGTCAACATGCGCTGTCGAATCAGCTATACTATCTCTGTAGTCTTTCGAACCATATCGGGACCGAGAACTGCTGTCTCCCCCGTCTGTGCCCAACACAAGGGTGATCTACAAGGCCGCCCATACAACGCCTCATACGGAGCCATCCCAATCGTGGCCTGATAACTATTGTTGTAAGAGAACTCCACCAAAGGAGGGTGAGTCTCCCAACAACCTCCAAAATCTAGGACACAGGCACGCAACATATCCTCGAGCGTCTGAATCGTCCGCTCCGACTGACCGTCTGTCTGCGGATGAAAGGCTGTACTAAGGTTCACCCTAGTACCCAAAGCTCGCTGCAACTATCTCCAAAACTGAGAGGTGAACCTCGCATCCCGATCAGATACAATAGACAATGGGACTCCATGCAACCGCACAATAACATCAATATACCTCTGTCCCAAAGTCCTCACTGGGTCTGTCTCTCGAATCAGAATAAAATGCGCTGATTTGGTCAATCGGTCGACAACTACGTGTCGTGTCCCCTGGAACGAGGAAGTCCAGTGACAAAATCCATGGTCACATGGTCCCATTTCCACTCTGGCACTGGCAATGACTGTAACTCACCAGCTGATCTCAAGTGCTCTGCCTTGACCTGCTGACAGGTCAAACACCTCCTCAAAAAATCAGCAACGGCCTTCTTCAGGCCTGGCCACCAAAACTGCCTCCTCACAACATGGTACATCTTGGTCCCACCAGGATGTACAGCTAACCTCGACTGGTGAAATTCTCGAAGAACCTTCTCCTGAAGAGAAGTGGGAACTATCAGGTGACCCTTATACCTCAATATATGCTCAGCATCCTCAGTCCAATCAGAAGATGTCTGCCCAATCTGAATCTTGTCCCTAATGACCTCACAATCAACGTCCCCCAGCTGATCCTCTATGATCTTGTGCTGCATCTCTAGGACTGCTACAACAACACTGAGGGTCCCTCGCCCCTCGCTGGTCACCATCTGCAACCTCATCGCTGCCAACTGACCCATCATCTCCCATTCCTTAATGGCACAATGGGCCACCATGGCCTTGCTCTTCCTACTCAGAGCATCTGCCACCACATTACCCTTCCCAGGGGTGTACATCATATCAAACTGAAACTGCTGCAGGTACTTCACCCACTGTCTCTGCCTAAGGTTCAGGTCTCGCTGAGAGAAGATATACTGCAAGCTCTTGTGGTCCGTATACACCACAAACTTCTCCCCAAGGAGATAATGTTGCCAGCTCTTAAGTGCAAAGATCACTGTAGCCAACTCCAAATCATGCGTGGGATAGCTCTGCTCATGTGGTCTCAACTGCCTAGATCCGTAAGCAATCACCTGCCGAGTCTGCATCAACACACAACCAAGTCCCACCCTAGAAGCATCACAATACACCTCGAAAGGCACACCCTCCTGTGGAAGAATCAAGATAGGTGCTGAGGTCAATCGTGCCTTCAGCTCCATAAAAGCACTCTCACATGCATCAGACCAAACGAAAGGAACTCCCTTCCTGGTCAGGTTCGTCATAGGAGCTGCCAACTTGGAAAAATCCTCCACGAACCTCCGATAGTAGCCTGCCAAACCAAGGAAGCTACGAATCTCAAACACATTCGTGGGCCTCTTCCACGACATGACTGCCTCAATCTTCTCAGGATCCACTGTGATACCCTCCGAAGATACCATATACCCCAAGAAGTGCACCTGTTGCAACTAGAAGTCACATTTCGTGAACTTCGCGTACAACCGATGCTCTCGCAAGGTCTGCAACACAAACTGCAAATGCTCCTCATGCTCTCTCTTGGTCGCTGAATAGACCAAAATATCGTCGATGAACACCACAACGAACATATCTAAATATGGAGCAAACACCTGGTTCATCAATCCCATAAACACTGCTGGAGCATTCGTGAGCCCAAACGGCATCACAAGCCACTCATAATGCCCATAGCGACAACTAAACGCAGTCTTAGGGATATCTGCCTCCCTAACCCTCAACTGATGGTATCCAGATCTCAAGTCTATCTTGGAAAACCATCTCGCACCTCGAAACTAATCGAACAGGTCATCAATCCTCGGTAATGGATACCTGTTCTTCACAGTCACCTAGTTCAACTTCCGATAGTCTATACACAGCCGAAGTGAACCATCTGCCTTCTTGGCGAACAACACTGGAGCGCCCCACGGTGAGCTACTCCGCCTGATAAAGCCTCATGCCAATAGGTCATCTATCAGTCTCTTGAGCTCTCTAAGCTCCGTCAGTGCCATCCTGTAAGCCGCTAACCTGATCGGTGTTGTCCCTGGCAACAACTCGATCGAAAACTCTACCTCCCTCACGGGTGGCAAACTGACCAAGTCCTCGGGAAACACGTCCGGGAACTGATCTACAATGGGTGGCAAAACAGCCTTACCCTCTCTCCTCCTGTCAACCAACGTCAAGCTGGCTAACTGGTGGGTCACATCACCCCACCCATGCCTCAAAGGTCCCAACCTACATGCCTCCTCGGTCCACTCACCCACAAAGACACCCCGCGTGCCCTCTGGCGTGAGGAACGTCACACGCCGTCGAAAACAATCAATCTTGGCCTCCACAGAGACCAACCAGTCCATACCCAGGATAACATCAAAATCATCTAACTCCATGACATACAAATCACACAACAGGTTAACACCCCCAAGTGTTACCTGACAAGCACGACAGATACTCTCAAGTATCACAATTCCACCCAAAGGTGAAGCAACCATCAGAGACTGACTCACTGTCTCCTGGTCTAACTCCAATCCAACCACCGTAGCATACGAAATAAAAGAATGGGTAGCACCAGTATCAATCAAAACTGAACAAATAGTATGAGAAATGATGATGGTACCTCTCACCACTGAAGGTCCTGCTCTTGCCTCATCCACTGGTGGAACCTCTGCCTCTCTGCTAGTGAGGGCAAAAGTCCTCCCTCGTGGTCCACTGCCACTAGCCTGGCCCATTGGGGCCTTGCCCCGCTGATCAATATGACCCTGTGCCTCCCGCTGAGGCTGCTGCACCGCAGGTCGTGTCTGCGTGCTCTGTGTCGGTGGCACTGACCTCTGAGACGGAGCCCCACTCCTCTGTCCCTGCTCTCTCGGACGAGGGCCTACACTGCTGGTCGAGCTAAGGGTAACACATTCCCTAGCTCCATGTCCCACCTTCCCGCATCGGAAGCAGGTCATCTTTTTCCTTGGGCAGTCTCTCAAGACATGCCCAGTCAAACCACAACTCCAACAGGTACCTGGCCTCCTGCTTGTTGAACTCTCACGGGGTCCCACTGCCTGGCTAGAAACCCTCTACACCTGCCTCCTCTCAGGCTGAGCGGCACTGCTCTCCCCACTCTGCCTCTTCTTGCTCGGACCTGCCGAACCGCCCGGCCTCTGGGCTCTTGCCTGATCCTGACCTCGCTCAATAATGAGTGCCTTGTCGACCGCCTCCCGGTACTTGGTCAACTGCATCGGTTCCAGTTGTCGTTTCAGAGATGGCCTCAAGCCCTGAATGAAGTCCTGCGTCTTCCGGCGTTCCTTTTCCCAAGCCTCCAGAGCAAACTGCCCCAAATCTGTGAAGGCCTGCACATACTTCCCCACAGTCATGCTACCCTGCATAAGCACATAATACTCTCTACGTCGAGCATACTGCAACAAGCTGGGAAAATAATCTCCAAAGAAGCGCTCAACAAACTCTCTCCAACTCATCTGACTGCCATGGACAGCTCTAGTGGATTCTCACCACCTGCGTGGGATCCCCAACAAATAGTGCGTCGCCACTCGCACCCGCTCCTCATCTGGCACCCCAATCATCTCAAAGATGTCCTTTGTCCATCTAATCTAGTCCTCGGCTACCTCAGGCCGTGAACCATCCTCAAAAGTCCTGGGTGCATGTTTCAAAAACTATGCAGCCCAATCCACTCCTCGTCGTGCTGGCTCTATCACGACCTCCTGCTGGTGCACATCCTGCACCACCCTCGCCTCTTGCTGCTGAGGCTGTGGTGGCTGCTGAGGCTGCTGTTGCCTCTTCAGCTCATCCACCTCTCTAGCCATATCCCTCATCGAGCCCTGCATACCCGCATGGCCTCCTGTGAATCGAATCAACACCTGAGCCAAATCAGGTCCCACAACGGGAGCTGACGATCTCTGCTGCGGGCTCTGTTGCCCCTAGTGCCCCGACTCTATCGTGGGCTCCTCTGCCGGGCCTTGGCCTCGGACAGCTCTCCCCGGTGGTGCCATCACACTGGCCACAACAACAAACAACAAACAATCAATAGCACAAACAGCCATCAAAGGCACAACCGACTTGTAGGTTCTCACCACACGACCCGTAGGTCCATACCATGCATATAGCATCATGTCCCCCATCAGGGTACACCACACGACCCGTAGGTCCACAACCATGCATATAGCATCGTGTCACCCCTCAGGGTACACCACAATCAAGTCTTGGCTCTCACGGCCACGTGCCATCCTGGCACCACATACAAGCACATCACACACAAAGACAATCTAGTGCCCAATATGCACACAATCATACCACTAGCAATGCACCCTATGTATGCTCCTAGAATGATCTAACTGACACCAACATAACCTAGAATACCTGTAAGGACTGCGTTGATCAGGCGCCCTCCCTACAGTTTTTCAAGTCACATGGAATCAACTAACCACCCCTCACTAACCTAGGTCCGCTAGACCATGCTCTGATACCAACTTGTCACGCCCCCGAATTCCTGGGAACCCGGAACCGGGTACATGACTTCCCCTTACCCGCACCCGATATGTCAAGGGGTTGGCGACTAGCACCAATGGAGACTACACCGCGGGTGTTGTCTCAAATATGTAACCCTGTACAGTCATACATCAAGGGTAATCTTGTACTTTCCCATATATCATCATACATACAATGAGTCAAACAGTCATACAGACATCACATCATACAGTATGCAAATACAATTGTCCACGGACCCATGTTCGGGATATCACATAAAATACTACAGAATATAAGTGTCTCATACATTAGAGTAGTGGGCGTCCTCCTGGAAGAAAGTCCTCCACTAGTCTCGGGTCACACCTGAAAAGGGTAAACAACAAGTAGGGGTGAGCGACAAGCTTAGTAGGTGACCCCAAAACTCCACATCATGGAACACATTTATGTCTATACTATATGCTCAGTGTACTTGTGCACCGTGTAGTGTGCACAATCATCAGGACTCAGCCTGCCCACACAGGACAACTTGTCCACGATCCTCCATGGGATCCCAGCTCAGGGCACTCAGCCCTAGCTCCACGAGCTCAACGGCTCAACTCAAGCCTTAGCCTGTCCATAGCGCAATATGCCCGGCCACAGTCGCCACACAGGCCTGCCATCGGTGCATATGCCTGCCACGTCAACCACATAGCACCATCGGTGCATCACGGTGAGAACCTGAACAAGTCACGGAGTCCATGCCCCCAATACCTCACACCAATATACTAACATGAGTATGGCAAATCATTCTCAACATTTCCTTTGGAACTGTAGCCAGTCTTCACAAGTAAATCCTCAATCCTTGATTTACGAAGGAAGTACCCATAGCAGCTATTTTCTTGAAATCAAAAGTCCCGGCATTGGGTTCCCATATCATAACTAAGATAATCTGATTTTTGGGGATTTTTCTGAGATGTCTAACCCCACTTTCCAAAAATTCACTACTACGAACTTTTGGGTTTTTCCGAGATTTTACACTAAATCCCAATTTTCACATTTTGAAATAGTAGGAATTAATTTTTCTAGTATTTTTCTTTGCATCCAAATGGGGGATATTTCGTTATTTACATTGTAACTTAAGTATAATACTTAAGTTATAATACTTAAATGTGTAGATGGGTATAGGTTGCAATGTAAATAGGTCCATTCTAGTGTTGTACAGTGTCTAGTTACACTGCAGGAGCTGCGACTCGTAGCTCAGAACCTGCGACTCGTAGCTGCGGAATGCGGAGCTGCAGCGCACCTCGAAGACTCGAAGCGAGGCTACGACCTTCGACCTACGAGGCTACGAACTTCGACCCTTCAACTACGAACTACGGGTCTACGAACTTCGAACTACGAGGCTACGAGGCTACGAACTACGAACCTTCGAGCTACGAACTACGGGTCTACGAACTACGACCCTACGACCCTGGATCTTCGACCCTTCGACCCAAAACTTCGGATTTTCGTCAGTTCGAGCCAGTAACGCGCCCAAGGTACTGTTCATCGTCGTTTTTGCTTGTTCTTCGTCTGGAATCAACCCAGCAACCCCCAGACACGTACAAACACACATTCTATGCAATAGACTGCAATAGTTACCTTAAAATGCGTCCAGAACGCCTCTAAATCGCTCAGAAACAACAGAAACACGTATAAAATTCCAGAACTCTAGATCTAAACCCAGAATTTCATGGTTGACTTATCAACCCTCATGAAAAACACAATTAATCAACCCCAAAATCACAGAAACATATATCCACAATGATATAAAACAGTTCTTAACCACAAATCTTATGCTAAACCATTAGATCTAACCCAAAATTGGTTTTCCCCAGATTCTAGGGTTCATGCTCAATTTCAAAAATCATGATAAATTCGTGCAAATCCAAAACAAGAGAGAGATAAGAAGTTCAAGGACACCTACTTGAAGTGAATCTTCGAGCTCCACGAACCCAAATCGCCAAAGCCTCCAAGCTCTCTCAAGTTCTCTCTCTCAACGCACAAACGTGTAACGTAAAGTGAAAGCTTCTTCCTTTTTTTTCTGCTATTTATATTTCTGCCAGCCGACTGACCTAGTCAACCATTGACCCAGTCAATAATTGACATCCCAACACAAAAATTGACGTCTAAGGCCCCGAACTCCAAATTGAGTCAAACTATAGTCAAAACGCTCGAAATGACGAGCACAACACTAAATAGATATTATTACACCCAAATGACTGCCAAAACGCAAAGTCAACCAATAAACCCCGAAAAGTCAATAATCGGGTCAAACAGGGCCCCGACTCGAAATCGGGCCTAAGTACAGTCAAAATGCTCACATCGACGACTACACTACCGTCCAGATAGTTACATTCCCATAGAATGACTATCTCTCAAAACTACCCAAATACGAGTCTTTATATCCTCCCCACCTTAGGACTTTTCGTCCTCGAAAATAAAACACATGCCCAAAGGACATAGCAAAATTCAAGCTCAATGTCCCAACAACAAAACATGAAACATGATCACCGACCACACATGTGCAAGGCAATGCACAACAAGCCAAACAGAACCCACATTGGGCACAAGATCCAACAATAACGAGCTAAACCATATCTCAAACAACATATGCAAAAAAATGCATAAAATATAACTCATACCTCAGGGAAGGTCCTCACATCCTCCCCACCTTAGGACTGATCTTCCTCGAACAACTCAGGATGAAGAACCCGCATCTGGCTCTCTTTCTCCCAAGTTTGCTCCTCTTAGCCTCGGTGTCGCCATAGTACCCGAACTAGTGGGATCGTCTTGCCTCGCAAGACCTGGTCCCGCCTGTCCAAAATCTGTGCCGGCATCTCAACAACGGCACCATCATCAGCCAAGTCTATCTCGCGATAGTCCAACACATGAGAAGGATCAGGGTGATACCGCCTCAACTGAGACACATGAAACACATCATGTACTCGCGCCAACTCTGGTGGCAAAGCTAATCGGTAAGCCACTGCGCCCACGGTGGCAACAATCTCAAATGGCCCCACAAAACGAGGGGAAAGTTTGGATCCACGCCCAAACCTTCGATGCCCTCGACGCAGTGAAACCCGCAAAAATACACGGTCACCCACCTCAAACTGCAAAGGTCGACGCCTCTGGTCCGCATAGGACTTCTGCCTACTCTGCGCTGTCAACATGCGCTGTCGAATCAGCTGTACTATCTCTGTAGTCTCTCGAACCATATCGGGACCGAGAACTGCTGTCTCCCCCGTCTGTGCCCAACACAAGGGTGATCTACAAGGCCGCCCATACAACGCCTCATACAGAGCCATCCCAATCGTGGCCTGATAACTGTTGTTGTAAGAGAACTCCACCAAAGGAGGGTGAGTCTCCCAACAACCTCCAAAATCTAGGACACAAGCACGCAACATATCCTCGAGCGTCTGAATCATCTGCTCCGACTGACCGTCTGTCTGCGGATGAAAAGCTGTACTAAGGTTCACCCTAGTACCCAAAGCTCGCTACAACTGTCTCCAAAACTGAGAGGTGAACCTCGCATCCCGATCAGATACAATAGACAATGGGACTCCATGCAACCGCACAATAACATCAATATACCTCTGTCCCAAAGCCTCCAAGCTCTCAAGCTCTCTCTCTCTCAACGCACAAACGTGAAACATAAAGTGAAAGCTTCTTGCTTTTTTTTTCTGCTATTTATATTTCTGCCAGTCAACTGACCTAGTCAACCATTGACCCAGTCAATAATTGACATCCTAACACAAAAATTGACCTCTAAGGCCCCGAACTCCAAATTGAGTCAAACTACAGTCAAAACGCTCGAAATGACGAGCACTACACTAAATAGATATTATTACACCCAAATGACCGCCTAAATGCAAAGTCAATCAATAAACCCTAAAAAGTCAACAATCGGGTCAAACGGGGCCCCGACTCAAAATCGGGCCCAAGTACAGTCAAAATGCTCACATCGACGACTACACTACCGTCCAGATAGTTACATTCCCATAGAATGACTATCTCTCAAAACTACCCAAATACGAGTCTTTACATAAGCGATGGGACTTCATGTACCTTAGGAAGGTGATCAGTCACTATTAATAAAGAAGGTGGAGGAAAGACTCAAAGCAGTTGAAGGAGCAGAAGCTTATGGGATGATTAATCCCCAAGATTTGTGTCTGGTGCCCGGCATCATTTTGCCACCGAAATTCAAGGTACCCGACTTTGACAAGTTTAATGGGTCCCAATGCCCAAAAACACACCTTACTATGTACTGTCGGAAGATGGTTGCCGCCCATACTAATGATGACAAGCTCCTCATGCATTGTTTCCAAGAAAGCTTGACTGGGGCACCACTCCGATGGTACATACAGCTGGAGGGAAGTCATATCAAGACTTGGAGAGACCTTGCAACAGCTTTCCTCACACAATACAAACACCTCACAGAATTGGAGCTGGATAGGTTGGCATTGCTAGCCTTTGAGAAAGGAGCTACTGAAAGCTTTAAAGTCTATGCGAGAAGATGGAGGGAGGCAGCTATAGAAGTTCAACCCCCATTAATCGAAAGGGAGTTGACCACAATGTTTATCAAAACTTTGAAAGGGGTATACTATGAAAAGCTGATAGGTAACTTATCCAGCAACTTCACAGATCTAGTGGCTTCAGGGGAACGTATTGAAGACAGTGTAAAAGAAGGGAAGCTTTATGGTGATACATCAGATACATCCAAGAAGTCTGCATAGACAGGGAAAAAGAAAGAACTGGATGTCCAGTCAATCTGGCAAAACACTCCTCTGTATCAAGCCAACTTCAGGACATATCCTAGTTTGTATCCCACACCTTGATCCTACGCAAGACCACCCCCAATGACAGCCTATGCAGCGCCGACCCCTCCATACTTAGCATATCAACCACAAGGAGGAACTCCTTATCGTTTTCAACCAAATCCAACTCCAACCATGCAACCAAAACCCCAATAAGTCCCTGTTTGGCCGAGCCAAACCACCAATAGACCCAGGCAAGAATTCGATAAGATCCCTATAACCTATACTGAGCTGTATCCACGACTCCTGGAAGCCAGAATGGTGGCTCTAATTCTAGCAATAGAAGTGAAATAGCCACCCCTAGCATGGTACAAGTCGAAGGCCCGATGTGCGTATCACAACAATGGAGTGGGGCACGACCTCGAAAATTGTTTTGCCCTCAAGAAAATTGTCCAACAATTAGTAAGGGCCAAGTGGCTGGACTTTTCAAAGCCGTCCGGTGAACCAAGTGTTGACTCAAACCCATTAACGAAACATTCAAGCCAGTAAACAATGGAGCGGCAAAGATAAAAATAACTAGGATTATGATGTTATGAGACAACTCTCTGGTGACGTGGCAATTTTCTTTTATTTTCTGTGTTCAATCAACTCCATTTTGTTTTCTTAAGTTCATTTTACTTACAATTTTTGTGTGCAACGTCTGTCACTACTTGTTTACTCTTTTGGCACACGTAATAGGTCCAAACCAGGGCATAGCAAGCCAAAGAAACCTAAGCCATTTCAGTTCTACCTCAAACTCCAAGCAGATCAGAAGAGCATGGCAGCATGAATGACAATGAAACTGTCCCTATGTCAAACTAGGGCATGACAAAGTTCCTTCTATCATTGAAAGTTCCTTATTGTACACCTTGAGAAAGACTTTGATTATTTAAAATAATGAGAGGCCATCTTTCACTACCTCGTGATACTACCCTCGCTAGCCCCTTTTGAGCCCAACTCAAATTCTTCTTATATATATATAACCTGATCCATTGTTCACCCCACACTAGGGCCAGTTTTGAATATTAAGATTGCACACATGGGCAAGTATTGAGTAAAAGCAAAAAAAGGAGAATGAAAGAACAAAAAAGAAATATTTTGAATATCACAATCCCATATTGGGATAATTTTGTGATATCCCCTGACACTGGGGCAGTAAAAAATCATTTGAGTAACAATAATGTCCCACTGACAGACATATTTTTAGCCTCTCTAAAAGAGCTAGCTAATGTCGTTAAATCTCTCTTCAAGATAATAAATTCCCTAAGTTTGCACTAAAAGAATAGCAGCAAGCAAGGAGTCGAACCCACAGGGATTAGCCTAGTTCTCTAGTTCTCAAATCAAAACACCCAATTACTCTTGTTCTATAAAATGTCTTGGCAAAAAGTTTTCTTTTTTAAACTAAAGATCTAATTTTTATTTGGTTTTCTGAATAAACAAAGAAAGCAAATTGAATTTAGGATTAAGATTCAAGGATTAAAAGCATCTAGGGTCACAATTTCACCTCCCTATGTTATCTCTACTGGTTCATGGTATTAGGGTTGTCTGATTGAAAACATGCTAAACATAAACCAAGGACAACAAATGGTCATTGAGGTCCTTTTAAGAGTTGTATGCCAGAATGGTCATCTAAACACACAAACATGCAAAGCCAATAAATCATACTTGCAAAAGGATAATGATCACACCAATTACAAATAAGTTATGAATCTCAATCCGCCCCAGACTAGGGCTAAGAATACCAAGGTGTACATCCAAAGATAGAAGTTAAGAATAGATTCATAAAACATGCAAAACTCAATCATCCAAATCCAATATTCATAAACACAAGCAAGCAACAAAGGGGCTACATTACTCCCCTAGATTAAAAGACTACTTACGCATGATTACAAGCAAACACAAAGCGAGAAAAGCTCAACATCTTCTTCTTATCCACGCGCGCAACAAAGCTTCAAATCCGGGCTCCAAAATCCGCGACGGCTGCTCTCCTAGGTCAAGGAGCAACCTCCAAGTCGAGGAGCCTCTCTCTCTCTCTAAAAACGTGTAGGGGGTCTAGGGATTGCATAGCAGAGGGCGTGGAGGCTGTATTTATAGAGTTTGGATGGGCTTTGAGGTGTGTACCCTAGCCCATTTATCAAAACGGCGTAGTTTTGATAAGTAACACTCGAAACATTAAAATCTCTATCTTCCATCCACAATTTGGACATGGGCCTTCAGAAACAAATGATCAGCATGGAAAAAACGATAGGATCCGTCCAAAAATATCTCTGCATGCTAATTTGCACGTGATATGGTGAATTCACGTGCACCTCCAAATCAGCTCAAACTTCTCCCCAAGCTTCCTTGCATCCTGTAGAGGCCTGAGAGGCAAAAATAGGCTTGCACGTGAAATGGGTGAATTCACGTGCAGCTCCAAATGCTCTGAAATTTCTGTGGTAGGTAGAGGACATCATTCTAAGAAACTTTTGTTCTTGCACGCTAATTGTTTGAGGCCATCTACTATGTCAAAAGTGAGCTCCAAAATCTGCCAAAATAGCTTAAAAGCACATGTATTTGCAAATAGCATCTTCCTAGGGGTTAGAGCAAATATATATGATATATGAAGTAATAAGGCTCTAATCATACTCTTAAACATCCTAAATAAACACTAGAATAACGGCATAAAATGCACGTTATCAAATACACCACACTTGAACCATTGCTTGTCCTCAAGCAAAAACATACAAGCATGCAAAAATAAAATAAACACGCAGTCAAACGGAAGAAAAATAAAATAACAATCAAGGAGAATCATGGTTTCCTAAGCATGCAACTCTATCATGATGAAATGGGAATTTAAGCATCGAAATGAGTCGTAACTTAGTTCATTCATGTCCATATCCCTAGTCCAACAACCATGCAATATCACCACTTAAATTTCAGATATGAGCAAGCATTCCATGATAAAATAGCACCTAGTTTCCCTTTAAGTTCTTACCAAGGATAAGCAGCCTTACTCAAATATAATAATTCTCAAGCCCAATACCTATCAATGAACAATGGATGGAAAACTCTATCTCTACACTCGCCATCAGCTATTGATTAAGTACTTGCCAAGCAATCATGAGAGTTCCCTATTGTGCTCATCAAAGAAAACACACTCTCTATTCTACTTTATTTGAACTCACACTCTAGTCTACTAACTCAATAAAACAAAATCATGAGCTAAAGAATTGAGCTCAACACTCTTAAAACAAACACAATTCAGCCAATGTGGCTTCACAAATAAATAATCACACATAAACATCAAGCCAGTGTGGCTTTTATTCTGAATTTTTTTTCTTTTTTTTCTTTTTTAGTAATAACCTTACAAGGTTACATTTTATGCTCTCCCTTGATGGATTATTCACTCTTCTTTTTTTTACTCACATAACACATAAATAAGACTGATTTTTCTAATGCATACCCCATTGCCATTTTGCTACAATAGGAGAGACAAAAATTCATTGATGTCTCACATCCTGTTTTCCAATTAAGTGATGGCTTTTTCACATTCTATATCACAGCCTTTTCCAATAATATCACACAATAAAGAAAAGAATGCAAAGACAGTCACAGTGACTCAGAGGTCTTGCATCCTAACTAAACACTAAACACTGAGCACTAATAAGTAATCACATGCTTACTTGACTCCTACCATTAAATAACCAATGTTGAATGCAAGAAGAGTAGCGATTATTACCCATACCCTAAAATGGCACTCAAAGGCTAAAAGAAGCTGTTCTCATTTTTCATTTCTTTTTCACTCAACTTTAAGGGTTACTTAGGTCTATCATGGCATTTCATGCTCAGCTAATATTCAAAACTCAGCTCCAAAAACATGGTGATATCATTCAAAAGATAAAGACATGATTAAACCAATTTAGAGCACATTTTAACTACTTATCAAAACATGATACTAATGTGGCCCAAAAAGTAAAATTTGTAGGCCAAAATTGCATACTTAATATCCATGTCTCCACATGCAAATCATTCAAGCAAACAACTCAAACAATCATGCAACTAAAAACAGTTTTTTTTAAATAATTATAAATAAAACATACAATCACAACATAAAAGACAAGCAAGTGGCTCAAGTCACTCCCCATACACCACCCTTAAAATATGCTATGTCCTCATGGCATAAAATAGGGAGTAGGAAAATACTTACCTCTCAGTTGACAAGCTGTAATAGTAGATGACATTGGCCACCATTCGTCGCACCTGAGCCACAAAGTCAACCGACGTCTCGCCGTGCACTTCCCAAGTTTCTCTCCCTTGCAGAATAGCCATCATGCAGTAGCAAGCAAAGATCCCACTGGAGTGATTTTGGTGTGGAAGCCTTTGAAGATGGCCTCTCTTTATATAGCGTGCAAAAGGAAAGATGCTCCAATTGGCGTGATACACGTGCCCCTAAATTTTCAGAGTGTTCTGACCAAAATAGCCCTTGCACGTGAATTGGTTGAGCCCATCTTCATGCACGTTTGGGCTTCACTTGCTCCTTGCTCCTTGACTTTGACTTTAAAAACAATTCCACAAGTTCAAGACCCAATAATTTGCTCATCCTGCAAATGGTTAGTTAAGAAAGAAGCAAAGTCTCCTGCACAATGGTTAGCTTGCAAACAATTTATTGAATAAAATAAATAAAAGAAAATAACATAAAATAAAACATAGCAATAAACATTGGGTTGCCTCCCAACCAGCGCTTTATTTAAAGTCTGTAGCTAGACTTTGTCATACTAAGCTCAACCAATGTATGAAAGGCTTTCATCCTGGCATTGTAAACCTCGGCGGTCTCATAGACCATAGCAATCGGATGAATGAACCGTGGTGGGAGCCACTTGAACTCCTGATTCAATTGTTGATAGGGAGACACCTCCACAAACTTATGGTTCTCCTTCCTCTCATTCCATCGAGGTGGTAACACAAATTCAACATACTCCACAATTGGAGTAGTCATGATGCACGCATGGTTACCTCCCTTGTCAAGCACTTCCTTCTCTTGTATAAGGGAAGATGATTCCAAAGCAAACATAGTAGTGGTGGGCTCATGTAGCTTGTCTTCATAAAGAGTACCTTGGTTTGATGTGCCTTCAGATATGAGAATTATAGCATCATCATCCAAGATTTGTTGCTGCATCCTTGGGTTGTCATTTATTGGTTTCTCATGTTCTTCTAACACCCCAAAACAATTCAAGTCTTCCTCTTCTTCTTGGATGGAAAAATTGTCCTCATAAGCTCCAACCATGGGAAGAGTTGAAGTGGATACATCACATGGGCTATTAAATTGTGGTGGAGGGACAACCTCATCATAATGAACCATTGCCCTTGTATCCACTTCTTGGTCTATAGCATCATTAATGGTTTGACCAGCTAGACTGCGAGCTTCATCTTCAGAATCATTATTAGCAGAAAACTCCCCTTCTTGTGAGGCAGATGTCAGAGATTGATACATGGAAGTTGGAGTGATGGCTTTGTAATTCTCTTCAGTCTCTATCTCTGTGTCACTAGCAAAGGAGTTAGATGAGACTCCGTTATCTGCATTTTGAACCATACTCATCAATAATTGCTCTATATTTTTTATGGTAGTCTCCAAACTTCCTAGCCTTTCATTCAAATCCTCTCCCTCTCTTCTGGTTTCTTCATCTTCAACTTGGGGCTGCCACTCTTGTTGTTGATATGGACAATAATTGCCATAGAGTGGGGCTTCAGAGTAAGCTTCATCTTGATATTGCCCAACCCATATGTTCTCAGAATATCCATTGAAGAAACCATTAAACTCCTCAGGTGGTGGTTCCTGTGGATAGTAGTCACCCTCAGGTTGGGTGTAAGTTGGCCAGACTTCGCTACTATCTCCATTAATATTCCCACCATAATTAGGAGGCTCCTGGTATGAATAGCTGCTTGTGGGAGGATCATAGACAGTGCAATCCCAAGCACTATATGAAAATTGATCTGCTGCATGGCCTGGAACATAAACATGTTGGTCTGCCATCATTGAATTCTCCTCATCTCTCCCTTGGTTTTCCCACAAATATTTGTTGCCTTGGATCATCCTTTCCAAACATTCTTCCATGGTTAGCTCCTCCTCATCTGCAAACTTTCTGTCCATTGGAGTGCTGTTCAGGTTCTGGATTAAAGGACACAAGTTCCCCTCGTCGCATACACAACTAGCAATACCTCAAACACATGGTGTATGTTCCTATAAAACAACAAGAACACACCCAGCAGCTCCGAACAATGCAAAATAAACAAATAAAGAACACAAAATAATAGAAAATCAAAGACAAAATAAACACCAAGATCAGAATTCAAACAATTTCACTCAATGTTGATTTTAAAAACTAGTTAACCGTTGAATCCCCGGCAACGGCGCCAATTTGACAGATAGATTTTTAACCTCTCTAAAAGAGCTAGCTAATGTCGTTAAATCTCTCTTCAAGATAATAAATTCCCTAAGTTTGTACTAAAAGAATAGCAGCAAGCAAGGAGTCGAACCCACAGGGATTAGCCTAGTTCTCTAGTTCTCAAATCAAAACACCCAATTACTCTTGTTCTATAAAATGTCTTGGCAAAAAGTTTTCTTTTTTAAACTAAAGATCTAATTTTTATTTGGTTTTCTGAATAAACAAAGAAAGCAAATTGAATTTAGGATTAAGATTCAAGGATTAAAAGCATCTAGGGTCACAATTTCACCTCCCTATGTTATCTCTACTGGTTCATGGTATTAGGGTTGTCTGATTGAAAACATGCTAAACATAAACCAAGGACAACAAATGGTCATTGAGGTCCTTTTAAGAGTTGTATGCCAGAATGGTCATCTAAACACACAAACATGCAAAGCCAATAAATCATACTTGCAAAAGGATAATGATCACACCAATTACAAATAAGTTATGAATCTCAATCCGCCCCAGACTAGGGCTAAGAATACCAAGGTGTACATCCAAAGATAGAAGTTAAGAACAGATTCATAAAACATGCAAAACTCAATCATCCAAATCCAATATTCATAAACACAGCAAAGCAACAAAGGGGCTACATTACTCCCCTAGATTAAAAGACTACTCACGCATGATTACAAGCAAACACAAAGCAGAAAAGCTCAACATCTTCTTCTTATCCACGCGCGCAACAAAGCTTCAAATCCAGGCTCCAAAATCCGCGACGGCTGCTCTCCTAGGTCAAGGAGCAACCTCCAAGTCGAGGAGCCTCTCTCTCTCTCTAAAAACGTGTAGGGGGTCTAGGGATTGCATAGCAGAGGGCGTGGAGGCTGTATTTATAGAGTTTGGATGGGCTTTGAGGTGTGTACCCTAGCCCATTTATCAAAACGGCGTAGTTTTGATAAGTAACACTCGAAACATTAAAATCTCTATCTTCCATCCACAATTTGGACATGGGCCTTCAGAAACAAATGATCAGCATGGAAAAAACGATAGGATCCGTCCAAAAATATCTCTGCACGCTAATTTGCACGTGATATGGTGAATTCACGTGCACCTCCAAATCAGCTCAAACTTCTCCCCAAGCTTCCTTGCATCCTGTAGAGGCCTGAGAGGCAACAATAGGCTTGCACGTGAAATGGGTGAATTCACGTGCAGCTCCAAATGCTCTGAAATTTCTGTGGTAGGTAGAGGACATCATTCTAAGAAACTTTTGTTCTTGCACGCTAATTGTTTGAGGCCATCTACTATGTCAAAAGTGAGCTCCAAAATCTGCCAAAATAGCTTAAAAGCACATGTATTTGCAAATAGCATCTTCCTAGGGGTTAGAGCAAATATATATGATATATGAAGTAATAAGGCTCTAATCATACTCTTAAACATCCTAAATAAACACTAGAATAACGGCATAAAATGCACGTTATCACCCACACTAGGCAAATTTTTGACAAACAAAAAAGGAGAGTCCTGTTTGAGCCTGTTATATCGTTTTCTTGATAAACCCAGTAGCCCAGCCTATATTACAGTCCTAAGAAAGTCCTCTCAGATTAAATAATCAAAGTTATTTCTCATATGCGCAATTCGGAACAGTGTTATAGAGATCAAGGATGCAAGGCGGACTTGATGATAACTCGCAAGGGTATCAAAGGTAAAATACAAAGCCACCTACAAGGTAGAAGGAACAACAAGCAGAAAACAAGGCAGGCTTAGTGAACACACTACAGCAAAAAGGGAAAACGACGACACTTTTTTTTGAAGGTTTAACAACACTTTTTAGAAGTGTCATTATAAATATGCAATGACGACTCTTTTAAGAAAATGTCATTAAATGTTGAAATTTTAACAACACTTTCTAATAAATGTCGTCTATTATAATTATTAATGACACGTCTTAAAAGTGTTGTCAATTATCGACAAATTATTTTCGCGCGAGCCTCCCATTTCTCTAGTTTTGGTTGCGCGCTCTGTTTCTGGGGCTGCACGCGTAAGACATTTTCATCCCTGCACCCTTTTCCTCGCACGCACTTCATTTTCAGCCGACATGGTTTCTCAACCCTAACACCTGCACCCACATCTGTAACACGAAATCCCTAACATCCACAACCGTCTCTCCTACTGGACGTCGCGTCGCAATCCGACCGTCGATCCTCCCCATGTCATGCCAGAAGCCATCGATCCTCCCCTCTTCGCGTTGCAAGCTGTTGCTCAACATCCAGCCATTGATCCTTCCCAAGCCGTCGCTTAACATCCCATCCTTGAGGGTTCTTGGTTGCTCTCTACGCGAGGAGTCTTCCAATATACATTTTCTGAGCTTCTGAGTAAGCTCTCACTAGGTATATGTCGAAACTTTGCCTGCCATTAATTTGCTTATTTCAGTTTGATTGTATCGTGTATGTGTTAAGTTTATTACCATTGAATTTCATTTTCTTAAGAGACTAAAGAGACTTGTAAACTTTGAGATCTAGGAGTTGTATGTGTTGAAGTTTTTTTTTCTGGAATGGAGTTTTCCAAATCTTGAAAACTTATTTTTGTAAACCAACATAAATATAGGAGATGGTAGAGGAGCTGGTCGATTAGGCACTGAATCAGAGGTTTGTAGGAGATGGTAGAGGAAGGTGAGAGATTGGTGGACTGGGAAAAAGGGGATCTCTGTGCTGTTCAACTGTCAGTAGCGTCACTGTAGCTGCTGCAACATAGTGTTGTCATTGTTTTTTAGTGTGTGTATATTCATTATTGTTTAATGCATTTACCTCAACATTATCAAGTTAAATGCTTCATTCACTTGAGAAATTGACCATTTACTAACGTAACATTTAAAACCACAAAGATGAATATACATAGGTTTATGAAAGTTGTATAAATTCAAGGTTTGATTTCTTTTCAATTGGAAAATCCAAGACAAACTCAAATGATTTTATTTTCATTTTGATAGGGTCGTGTTACAAATTTATTCCTAAGCGACATTGTCTGTTCATGTAAAATTACATTGATAATTTTCATACTTTACTCTATGTAATGAGTTACCCCCAAAGTAGTAAATGATGATGTATAAGTAGTGAATTTTATAATACTATAACAATTATTTTCATTGTTGATCATAAAACATTACAATTTTAACCGCCATGATTAATTTGTTGAATTACATGTTGTTTTTATGATTATAAAACTATTGATAATCTATATTGTAATAGTTATTGTAAATCTATAAATTCTAAAATGTGTTTCTTAGTATTTAGGCATAGTCTTATTCGATTTAAATTAATAAAGTCCTTGTGTTTTAGGTCTTTATTTTATATGATGATGGATATACCATTAGATAAATCTTGGATGTCCGTGGATAGAAGATTGCGTGAATATGATGAGGGAGTCGATCAGTTCCTACATTTTGCTTTGCTAAATGCAAATGGTTGTACATCATTTAGATGCCCATTTGTCTGATGTGTTAATTGTGAGTGTTTACCTTTCAAAGAGGTGAAAGACCATTTGTTCGTGCATGGAATTGATCAAAGGTATCTCATATGGCATTGGCATGGAGAAGAATTGCCAAATGCACCATCTTATCCAAAAAAAAAAAATACAGGCTCTTTTCCCGTATTTGAATCTCACACACCAGAAGATGGTGCGGACGCAGTGGACATGGTTAAAGCTGTTGCCCAAGAACAGTGCCCCGATGATCCACACATGTTTAAGCAACTACTTGAAGATGCTGAAAAGCCTTTGTACCCCGGTTGTTCTAAATTTACAAAGCTTCATGCAGTGGCAAAACTTTATAGGTTAAAGACAAGTAATGGACATTCAGATAAGAGTTTTACCGATTTGTTGCAATTGTTATCAGCAATGTTACCAGATAATAGTGAGTTGCCTAGATCGGTTTATGAAGCCAAAAAAACATTGAAGTCATTGGGACTGGATTATGAAAAGATACATGCTTGTCCGAATGATTGCATACTGTATCAGAAGGAGTTTGTTGATGCTTCCCAATGTCCCCAATGTCATACTTCTCGATGGAAGGATGGTAAAGTTCCAATTCATAATAAGGACGAAGTGCCTTCAAAAGTGTTATGGTATTTTCCACCCATACCGAGGTTTAGAAGGATGTTTCAAACTGCTCAAATAGCAAAGAATTTGATATGGCATTCAAAAGAACGAAAAGTGGATGGACAACTGCGACACCCAGCAGACTTAGCATCTTGGCAGTCAATAAACCTCAAGTGGCCAGAGTTTGGTGTGGATCCATGAAATTTGCGCTTGGCTCTTTCTGCTGATGGAATTAACCCTCACAGTTCATACAACATTCCATACAGTTGTTGGCCTATTATACTAATCACATATAACCTTCCACCTTGGTTATGTATGAAACGAAAATTTATGATGTTGATTCTATTAATTTTAGGTCCAAAGCAACCCGGAAATGATATAGATGTTTATTTGGCTCCATTACTTGATGATTTGAAATTGTTGTGGGATGTTGGTGTTGAAGTCTATGATGCATACCAACAACAAATGTTCACCTTAAAAGCTATATTATTGTGGACAATTAATGACTTTCCAGCTTATGGGAATTTGAGTGGTTGTTGTGTCAAGGGCTATAAAGCTTGTCCAATATGTGGGGAAAATTCATATTCAATCAGATTGAAGCATGGGCGTAAGAATGCTTATCTTGGCCACCAAAGATTTCTCCCTACCGGACATGAGTATTGCAAATGAAAGTGGGGTTTGTATGACAAGCATAAGCTTGGAAAAAACCAGTAGTGTTAAGTGGGGTCCAAACACTGCAGAAAGTTAAAGGAATACATTATGTTTGGGGGGATAAGAAAAAAAGAAAGAAAGATAAGGACAATGAAGTTACTAAATGTTGGAACAAGAAATCCACATTTTTTGAACGTGAATATTGGAAACACCTTCATGTTCGCCACAACTTGGATGTTATGCATATTGAGAAGAATGTTTGTGATAGTATAGTTGGTATGTTACTCAACATTCCTAACAAGACCAAGGATGGAGAAAATGCTCGGTGGGATTGGGTTAAGCTACTTAAGAAAGATCAACTTAAACCAGAGAAGAGGGGTGAACGCATATACTTACCCCCAACTAGCTATACACTATCCAGGGAGGAAAAGAAGATGATATGCAAAACATTGTTTGAAGTTAAGGTACCAGACGGATTCTCCTCTAACCTAAGGAATCTTGTATCAATGCAGGATTTAAAAATCCAAGGAATGAAATCACACGATTGTCATGTTTTAATGCAACAATTGCTACCTGTGGCTATTTGAAATGTTTTGCCAAAAAATGTGAGGCATGCCATTGTAAATTTTTGTCTATTCTTTAAGAACATTTGTAGCAAAGTCATAAACGTGTCTCTATTGCCTACAATTCAGAAGCAACTTGTTCTAACACTATGTGTGTCGGAGAAGATTTTTCCTCCATCTCTTTTGGATGTTATGATTCACTTGACTATCCATTTGGTTCGAGAGGTGCAACTATGTGGACCTGTACAATTTTGATGGATGTATCCATTTGAGAGGTATATGAAAGTGTTAAAAGGATATGTTCGAAATTGAACCCATCCAGAGGGTTGTATAGCAGAACATTATATTGCTGAAGAAGCAGTTGAATTTTGCTCTGAATACTTCTCTGATTTAGATGCAGTCGGTGTTGCAATAAATCAAAATTTGGCTGTTGATGGTGATTTTTACACTAGACGACCAATAACAAGTGGGAAGCTTGTGAAGATTAATAAATTTGAATGGGAACAGGAACATCGATATGTGTTAGAGAATACAGATGTTGTGCAACCTTATATTACGTGAGTTTTAAGTGCTTAAGTTTTGCCACATTTATTTATAAATTTATAGTGTTTTTAGACCATGTATTAAATTAAACTTCAATATCCATACAACTTGATAGGGAGCACATTAATTATTTGAAAAGGCTTCATCCTCATAAAGCAACGTTGGCTAAATGGATTCAAGAAGAGCACCACCGCACATTCATTGGTTGGATCCGTAAGAAGGTACATTTGTAGGAAAGGTTTTTCTATGACATTCTGTAACTTTAGTACTTTGCTTGTTTTAACCATAGACATTTTGCAGATCGATGATCTCTTAAGCCATGGTAATAAAGTAGATCGGGATTTGGAGTGGATAACAAATGGCCCATCTTTTGAAGTGTTCAAAGTTCCAGGATACATCATTAAAGGCTGTCGTTATCATACTAAAGAACGTGATGGAATGTGAGTTAACCAGAATAGTGGAGTTAGCTTACTTGCGATTGTAATGCATGTTGCAAGTGCTCGAGATAACAATCCAGTGATTGCAGAGACAAACTACTATAGTGTTATTAATAAGATATGGCTGCTCAATTATCATATGTTCAAAATTCTTGTTTTCAAGTGTGATTGGGTTGACAGTAATAATGGGATTAAAGTTGATGATCTTGGTTTTACATTAGTTCAACTTGGTAAGATTGGACATAAAAATGAGCCTTTTATTTTGGCTTCCCAAGCTAAGCAGGTATTTTATGTACAAGACCAATTGGATTTGAGTTGGTCAGTAGTTCTTGCAGCACCACTTAGAGATTACTTGAATGAAGAACTAGAAAAGGAGGTGAGTGATGTTTACGTGGACCGTATTGTTGTAAGTGAAGCACTGCCAGATGATGAATTTATTGAAGGAATTGACCAAATTGGGTCTACATTGTTGAGAGATGGAGTTCAAGGGGAATGGGTAGATGGTTAAGCCTTTTTATTTGCAAATGAGCCTTTGTATTACTATTTTGTATCATTAATATTAGTAAAAATATTTCATGTTTTCTGAAATAATTGAAGGTCTCTATATATTATTTATATTGTCAAGTTGTGGATTATATTTTTGTTATGTCGGTTGGAAAAAGATGGAGTTAAATAGAGGTAGTAGGGAGGTGTAGACTATTTCAGCAACACCCTGCCTCTTAGGCAGCAAAGTAATCACACCATTTCAACCTAACAAGCATTATGGGATGTCATATACATATATATGGAAACATATGTTTTTATGTGTATATTATTTGTACGTAGGTGACATGGATTCAAGTGATGGCCAAGAAGGGAGAGAAGATAATAGCAGGCCTTCGAAAAAGCAACAACAAAAGCGGAAGATGGGGAAGACAAGCCTTACACTTGGTATAGGGAAAGGAAAAAAATCTAAACATGAACTCAATTTTAATGTTAAAGGACAACCTACAGGGCCATCACGAGTATTGACATCTACCGATGTTGGGAAGATATGTTGTACTCATGTCCCAATTAATTGCAAAACTTGGAAACATGTGCCAAAAAGCGTGAAGGATAAAATTCTTGAAGTGATGGAGGTATTTTGATTTTACATAATCCTATTCAATTTATCATTTTTGTAATTGTCACATGCATATGCAGCTCAAATTTTCATAACTTCTCCCATTCTTATATGACGTGCAGGAGAACTATTATTGTAATCAATTTGAAGGATGGCAAAAGAGGATTATGAGAAAAGTTGGTCTTCGATTTTGTGATTTCAAAAATAAATTGTATACTCAATATATTCTGCCACATGTTAAAAGTCTTCAAAACATCTTGAAAGACCCACCTGAGGTATACTCTACCATCACCAAAGATCAGTGGACTGATTTTGTTGCACAGAGAACAAGTAAATCTTGGAGTGTAAGATCTTATTGCTCCAATCTTTTAATTTGGGTGTTGTCTTTGCAAACAATTTTTAATATTGCAATCTTAAATTTGCAGCAAGTGTGAAAACAACCGCAGGGTAATCGTGCAAAAAATATTTACAATCATAGAATTGCTCGAAAGGGATATACAGGTTTGGAGGAAGAAATTGTAAGTAATAGATAATAAGAGATTACTTTTGTTGATTATTTTTATGTACTATGTTCATAATATTTTCCCTCTGTTTTATCTATTAGCAACAAGAGCGGAATACTGCAGAACCTATTGAGAGACATACATTGTGGAAGAAAGGAAGGCAAAATAAAAGTGAATCTTATGATAATGAGGCAATTAAGGAGCAAGCCGAAAATATTGTGAGTGAACATTAAAGCATCAAATTAGACCCTTCCACCCCTTAGCTAGAGCTTAATTTCAATAGGCATTTTATGTTCATTTCATGCAAAATTTTCCCAATTCCATATGTTAAATGTAAAGTATTTGTTTTAGGACAAAATTGTAGCTGAAGTTGAAAATGGGAGTTTAACAGTTGAGGGGAGCAACGATGTATTGACACAACCATTAGGAACGGATGAAAGCTATGGCCTTGTGCGGGGTGTTGGTGCCTTGGTCACACCGACACAATATTTCCATGCCCTCCGTCCTAAATGTACCTCATGTGAAACTATTATTGTTGAGCTTTTCGATTTAAAGAAGTTTATGCTTACCATAACTACACTTATCGGCCAGTATGGGTTACAAGTACCACCTTTTCCTCAATCAGACTCTCATAAAGAGAAGATTGGTTCCAATAGTGCTAAGAATAGCGTTATTCACCTTGGGACAGAAGAGGTATATTTTTATATGTTTTTTCTCAATTTTCTACAATTATTGGAATTGAATCTAAATGAGGTATATATAATGTTGTTGCAAAACTTGATATAAATAGCATTTGTGATGTAGGAATGTGCCGAACATGGTGAGGGAGCAAACAAAGCGCCAACCCAGCACTCACCATTAATGCAAAGACCTATGGAAAGAAATAAAGAAAATGTTGGTGCTGATGATGTGCTTATCCAAATAAATCATGATCCATGGCCATCCGATGACATGGTAAAAGTATATTTTTGACACTTTCATGTAATGTTTATACAAAAGTAATTTAATATATATTTAAAAGGCAGCCATATGCTCGACCTTGTCAATTGGTAAACCCAACAATTCATAGAGTTGTAGCGAGTGGATATGTGTATGACTTGGGTGATGCCAACATCCTTCATGGTATACCACAAGGCATGTCACGCCCCGAAATTCCAATCCGAGGAGACCGGAACGTGACCCTCCCTTTACCCGGCTTTGCATAAAGGGGTAGAATACAACATGCACTCCACATTTTATTTTCAGAGACCAAATCACATAATTATTAAATTCAAACCACATGCCTTTATTATGTTTCAAACTCCATTACAGTATCTCCCTGCTGGGGTTACAAGGCCTCAACACAATTACATAACACAATAACATAAAACAAAGCCACAAAACAGAACTCTTCCACCTTGGTGTTCCCACCTAACGCCTGTAGATTCCTGCAAGAAAATACACCACAGTAGGAGGAGTGAGCAACCACAGCTCAGTAGGGATCAAGTCTCCCCTAACCGTTCCCATGCACCTATCCTCTATATGTGAGCGTGCACCAATGCAGTGACGTGACATAGACATAACAAGGAAATCACACCACACAAACGGGCACAACCTCAGTCCCAGCCACACAGCCTCTCAAACAAGTGATTTATCCGCCTCTTCAGGCCAAGTTATTTAACCGCCTCTTTAGGCCAACTAATTTAACCGCCTCTTCAGGCCAAGTAATTTAACCGCCTCTTCAGGCCAAGTGATTTAACCACCTCTTCAAGCCAAGTGATTTAACCGCCTCTTTAGGCCATGTACCAAACAGACAAGCACACAGCATACACCTTGGTCTCTCAGGCATAAAACCAAACACTTAGCATGCACACATTCACAAGTGCACAAACCCAGCTTCTCAAGCATAAAAACAAACACTTAGCATGCACATGTTTACAAACCGACAAATCCAGCTTCTCAAGCATAAAAACAAACACTTAGCATGCACATGTTTACAAACCCACAAATCCAGCCTCTCAGGCTTAAAAACAAACACTTACTGGGCATATTTACACAAACATAATCACACAAGCATTTATCGAACATGTAACATGCACTAACAACCTAACATCAGAAACACACCCAGGGCGCCATTGAAGGCCAATATTCATATAGGAGATTACACCTATATTAATTTACATATAAATAGTATGATAACAAGGACGATATCAAACGATTTATTCACCACAGGGCCTAACGCCGGATCAGGTACAACAAGATAGAATCCCTACCTTGAAAACGTCCTCCTGCTCTTGGTTCCTCGCTAGACGTTGTCCTCCCCACGCAAGACGCTCCGGCAGCAACCAGCAACTCTCCTCCTTTCCCTTTCTCTAGCTGTCTCTCTCTCTCTCTCTCTCTCTCTCTCTCTCTCTCTGCGACGGCTGCAAAGGCTAGCCAAAAAGAAGAACCCTAAACCTAAGAGTCCTCCACCTCTTATATAGGCACACCAACATCAAAACGACGTAGTTTTGATTAAGTGAATCCCAGCATCAAAATGACGTAGTTTTGATCACACAAGTTGTAACCTTTCCGCATCCACACATGATAAAATATCCACAATTCCAACATGGTCCTTTGGGAAAAGATGCTTAGAATAACAAAACCAAGGTGACGGTACAAAAATATGGCTGCACGCCATAATGCACGCTATATCCCCAATTGGCATGCAGGTCCAAACACCCTGAAATTCTACCCCAAGCTTCCTTGCATCATGTAGAAGGCTGGTATGCAAAAATATGCTTGCACGCCAATTGATCCATTTGGGGTTCAAGGCCTTTGGCTCTGAAACTTCTGTGGAAGGTAGAGGACATCATTCTGAGAAACTTTTGTTCTGCATGCCAATTGATTTGAGGCCATCTACTTGGTCAAAATCAATCTCCAAAACCGGACAAAACAGCTTTAAAACGCCTGTATATGCAAATAGCATCTTCCTAGGGCATAAAAGTATGTTAGGAAACTCCCTAAAACCCAACAATTTCCACTCACAAGGCATCTGCGGTTAACTTCTTACATGCCGCAAAACACGGGTCATTACATCCTCTCCCCCTTAAGACTTTTCGTCCTCGGAAAGAAACAACATACAAGGAAAACAAACGCATGGGGCCCATTTGCAAGACAGCAGCCACAACGCCCCGATGGATTACACAACATAACAGGACATCTCAAACACATTTTGCAATCTCAAAATACATCTCAATAAAAATACCAGTAAAGAAACAACATGCAAGGAAAACAAACACATGCGGCCCATTTGCAAGACAGCGAGCCACAACGCCCCGATGGATTACACAACATAACAGGACATCTCAAACACATTTTGCAATCTCAAAACACATCTCTATAAAAATACCAGTTTACAAGTAGAAATACAAATACACCAAAGCATGAACCACAAGAAAACACATCACTACAGCCACCTCCCCCCCCCCTAAGATTGTTCGTCCTCGAACAACTTTGGGTGCTGCTCACGCATCACGGACACACGTTCCCATGTCTCCTCCTCAATGCCACGGTGCTGCCACAGCACGCGAACTAAAGGAATAGCACGACCACGCAAAAGCTTCTCCCGCCGATCTAGGATACGGATAAGGGCCTCAACAACGGACATGTCATCCTCAATGTCTAATGTCCCCCAATCGATCACATGGGTGGGGTCAGGGTGATACTTCCGCAACTGGGACACGTGGAATACATTGTGCACCCTACTCAGCCGCGGTGGCAAAGCTAACCGGTAAGCCACCGGCCCCACACGAGTCAGAACCTCAAAAGGACCAATAAACCGGGGAGATAGCTTGGAACCTCGCCCAAACCATCAATGTCCACAACGTGGAGAGACACGAAGGAACACATGATCACCAACAGAAAACTCCAAAGGTCGTCGCCGCTGATCCACATAAGATTTCTGCCAACTCTGAGCTGATAACAAGCGCTGACGGATTAACCAAACCTTCTCAGTAGCCTCGTGAACCATCTGTGGTCCCAAGAGCGCTGCCTCTCCTACCTCAGTCCTACACAAGGGTGAGCGGCACGGCCTCCCATACAACGCTTCAAAAGGGGCCATTCCAATTGATGCCTGATAACTGTTATTGTAGGCAAACTCCACCAAAGGAAGGTGAGTTGCCCACGAACCCCCAAAATCTAGCACACAAGCCCTCAACATGTCCTCCATGGTCTGATTCGTCCTCTCAGTCTGGCCGTCAGTCTCAGGGTGAAAGGCTGTACTCAAGTGAAGTTTGGTCCCCATAGCCTCCTGCAAACCTGCCCAAAAACGGGAAGTGAACCTCGAATCCCGATCAGAGACAACCGATGATGGTACGCCATGCAGTCTCACAGTCTCGTTCATGTATAGCTGACTCAAGGTCCCAATGGAGTCCCGCTCGCGAACAGCAAGGAAATGGGCCAACTTTGTGAGCCGATCCACAATTACCCAAATCATATCTTTCCTCCCTGTGGTGGGTGGAAGACCAGTCACAAAATCCATCGCTATGTGGTCCCACTTCCACTCCGCTATGGGCAAGGGCTGTAACATGCCCGTCGGCCGCTGATGCTCAGCCTTCACCTGCTGACACGTGAGGTACCGCGAAACAAAGGCAGCCACATCGCGTTTCATCCCCGGCCACCAAAAATCTCCCCAAAGCGCATGGTACATCTTCGTACCCCCTGGATGCACAGCAACTCTAGACTGGTGAAACTCCCTCATCACCTTATCCCGGAGAGAAGAAGCCACAACTAACCGCCCCTGAAAAGACAACTCATGCTCGGGACCCTCTGTCCAGTCCTCAGATAGCTCACCAGCCTCAATACGGGCACGGAGAACCTCACACTCAATGTCACCCAACTGTCCCTCCTGGACGCACTGGTACAACTCAGGCACAACCACCAAAGGACTCAGGACTGTCCCACCATCACGAACAACAGGCTGCAACTGCAACATTGCCAACTGTTCCATCAGCTTCCACTCTCTCATGGCCACCTTAGCTTTCCCTTTTCTGCTCAACGCGTCAGCCACAACATTACCCTTGCCCGGGGTGTAGGCAAGAGTAAAGTCAAAGGTCTGCAAATACTCCACCCATCTCCTCTGCCTCAAATTCAAGTCCTTCTAAGTAAAGATGTACTGAAGGCTCTTGTGATCAGAAAATACCACAAACTTCTCCCCCAAAAGGTAATTTTGCCAACTCTTCAAGGCAAAGATGACAGCCGCCAACTCAAGATCATGAGTAGGATAATTCTGCTCATGAGGCTTCAGCTGTCTCGACCCATAAGCTACCACACTGTGCTCCTGCATAAGCACACACCCCAAACCAACCCTGGACGCATCGCAAAATACCTCATATGGAATATCCTCCCGAGGTAACCTCAACACCGGTGTAGTGGTCAAACGGGTCTTGAGAGTCTCAAACGCCTGTTGGCACTTGTCCGTCCACTCAAATTTCACTCCTTTCCTAGTCAACGTCGTCATAGGAGCCGCCAAATGGGAGAACCCCTCTACAAAACAATGATAGTACCCCACCAAGCCAAGAAAGCTACGAATCTCAAAAACATTGGTTGGCCGCACCCACGATGCCACAGCCTCAATCTTGGCTGGGTCCACCCTAACTCCCTCAGCTGATACTACGTGGCTAAGAAAGTGAACATCCTACATCCAAAACTCACATTTGCTAAACTTAGCAAACAACTACTGGTCCCGCAAGGTTTACAACACCGTTGCCAAATGCTCCACATGCTCCCTCTCCATCTTGGAATACACCAAGATATCGTCAATAAACACCACCACAAAGGAATCCAGATATGGGGCGAAGACCTGGTTCATCAAATGCATGAACACTGCTAGTGCATTAGTGAGCTCGAAAGGCATCACTACCCACTCATAGTGCCCATACCTGCACCGAAAAGCAGTCTTAGGGATGTCCTCCTCCCTAACCCTCAACTGATGATACCCCGACCGTAAATCTATCTTGGAAAACCACCAGGCCCCACTCAACTGGTCGAACAGGTCATCTATCCGAGGCAACGGATACTTGTTCTTCACAGTCACCAAATTTAGCTTCCTATAGTCGATGCAAAGGCGTAGCGTGCCATCTGCCTTCTTTGTAAAGAGCACCGGAGCACCCCAAGGTGAGGTACTCGGTCTGATATACCCCTGGTCCACCAACTCCTCTATTTGTCGCTGAAGCTCCCTCAGCTCGGCTAGCCCCATACGATATGCTACTTGGGAGATTGGACCAGTCCCCGGTAACAACTCAATGGTGAACTCTACACTCCTCTTAGGAGGTAAACTCCTCAACTGGTCAGGAAAGATATCCTGAAAATTGGTCAACAACAGTTGGCCACACTCTCTTCTCCACTTTCCCCTCCTCAGCAAAGGTCAGGGCTGCCAACCTGTGGGTAATGGCACCCCACTGGTCTAACACTGGCCGAGCCCGACTCGCCTCACAGTCCCTCTCCCCTTGCAGGGTGCAAGAGGTCCCTGCGGGTGTCACAAAGGATACACGCCGCCGGTAACAATCTATCTTGGCCTGGAAAGCCATAAGCCAATCTATACCCAAGATCAGATCAAATGTACGCAAGGGCATTACATGCAAGTCAAAACTCAGCTCCACACTTCCTATGGTTAACACACACTCACGACAAACACGCCGCACCTCAATCATACCCCCCATTGGAGACTCAACAACTAGGGGCTTCGCTGCCTCCACACAAGCTAACCCCAGGCTATCTATCACAAGTTCAGTAACAAAAGAACACGATGCACCTGTATCGAAAAGAACAGAAGCTAATGTACGGGAGATCAAAAGGGTACCTCTAACCACCGATGGTCCTGCTCCACCCTCCGCCGGTGGGGGTGGTAGCTCAGCCTCCTCCTGGTACGTCGCCTCCAGCGCAAACACCCTCCCTTGGCCTGTGCCACTGGGCGCTTCCCGCTAAGACTGCCTCCAGCTTCAGTCTGCTGCCGCTCTGGCCTCCCCTGAGGTCGGGTTTGGCTAGATCCTGCCTGGCTAGCCTGCCACTGACGAGCTGGCCTCTCAGCTGGTGTACGGAAGCTAGCATCACTCCTCATACTGGATGCCATGCCTCCTGCTCCCCTATTGCTACTCCTGCAAACCCGGCGCAAATGACCCTCTCGTCCACAGCTGTTGCATCGCCAGTCCTTCTTAGGATACTCCCCCGTGAAGTGATCCTTCTCCCCACAGCAGTGACAACCACTAGGTAGACCCCCCGATGGACCCCCCTGTCCACTACCGCCAAAGGTAGACCTCCCTGGGTTCACAGATGGATGACCCCGGCTACGGAAAGAACTACCGTCTCTCTCCTCAGTCTTGAGCCTCTTGGACCCAGAATCTCGATCAGGCGCACTCTGCAACTGGCGACCCAGATGAGCCTGCCTCCCATCATCTACCTCCCTCTCAGCTATACGTGCTGTCTCAATAACTTCAGCATAGGTCCTCAAACGCAGAATCGCCACCCTCTGCCTAAGAGCTGGCCTAAGGCCCAAAGTGAACTTGTGGGCCTTCAGGTCCTCCTTTGCCACAGTCTCGGGGGCAAACCTACTCAAGCTTCGGAACTCTCGCTCATACTCAAGTACTGTCCTTGATCCTTGTTTCAAGCTGCCGAACTCCTCCCTCTTCTGCCACCTCAAAGATTCCGGGAAGAACTCATCATGGAAGAGCTGTAGAAACTCCTCCCAAAGCATGAACTGCACCGCACGGCTCCCCGCGACACTCAACCACCACTCCAGAGCATTCCCCTCCAGCTGCCGAATGGCCAGTCTCACCTTATCCTCCTCCCGGGGTAAGAGAAAGAAAAACACATGCTTGATCTGCCTCAGCCAGTGCTCAGCTAACACTGGGTCCTCCTCCCCTTTGAATCACGGAGGTTGTTCCTTTCGGAACCGTGTCACCACATCATCCTCTGTACGAGTCGGTATGCCACTCAGCGAACCCTCATGCTCCCTTGGTAACTCCCCCGCTGGTGGTGGCGGTGGTGGTGGCACCACTTGCTGTGCCGCCATCTCACGGCGCACCTCATCCCGGACTTCTTGCCGGATGCCCTCCCTCAGCTCTTGGACTTCCAGCCGGATGCCTTCTCGCAGCTGCGCCAGCAACAGTGCATGTCCTCCAACAGACTGCCCCGCACCCGGGCCCTCATGGGCAGATGACTCATCAGCCACTGCCCCGGACGTACGTGTCACTCTCCTCGGTGGCATTCTTACTACATGAAGTAAGAAGCACAAATGTCAAAACGCGTTCGACAATTATCGGGTTTCACTACCTCTACCCCACTACCAAGTCAAGTAGTACATGGCATCACACACATTTTACACATTGCACCAATCAACATTGCACACAGTTCAAATAAACAAGGACCTTTCCTTGTAGTCATACTCAAGGTACTTCAAGTAAAACCAGAGTTGCACAGTTCACACCTTATCACATTTTTCTTTTATCACAATTACAATTTTAGCAGGTATCCACACCTTCACATACAACAACCAATACAACTAGTGCCCTAATGCCAATGCATGCAATTCCTACCTCAGGTCTGGACTACCCCAAGTACACCTTAGAGGCTCCAAGAGGACCGTGTTGATCAGGCACGTCCCTCCAGGTTCCTCCAAAGGACTAAAGATAACCAGATCCGCCCACTACCCTAGGCCAACTAGACCATGCTCTGATACCATATTGTCACGCCCCGAAATTCCAATCCGAGGAGACCGGAACGTGACCCTCCCTTTACCCGGCTTTGGATAAAGGGGTAGAATACAACATGCACTCCACATTTTATTTTCAGAGACCAAATCACATAATTATTAAATTCAAACTACATGCCTTTATTATGTTTCAAACTCCATTACAGTATCTCCCCGCTGGGGTTACAAGGCCTCAACACAATTACATAACACAATAACATAAAACAAAGCCACAAAACAGAACTCTTCCACCTTGGTGTTCCCACCTAATGCCTGTAGGTTCCTGCAAGAAAATACACCACAGTAGGAGGGGTGAGCAACCACAGCTCAGTAGGGATCAAGTCTCCCCTAACCGTTCCCATGCACCTATCCTCTATATGTGAGCATGCACCAGTGCAGTGACGTGACATAGACATAACAAGGAAATCACACCACACAAACGGGCACAACCTCAGTCCCAGCCACACAGCCTCTCAAACAAGTGATTTATCCGCCTCTTCAGGCCAAGTTATTTAACCGCCTCTTCAGGCCAAGTAATTTAACCGCCTCTTCAGGCCAAGTAATTTAACCGCCTCTTCAGGCCAAGTGATTTAACCGCCTCTTCAGGCCAAGTACCAAACAGACAAGCACACAACATACACCTTGGTCTCTCAGGCATAAAACCAAACACTTAGCATGCACACATTCACAAGTGCACAAACCCAGCTTCTCAAGCATAAAAACAAATACTTAGCATGCACACATTCACAAGTGCACAAACCCAGCTTCTCAAGCATAAAAACAAACACTTAGCATGCACATGTTTACAAACCCACAAATCCAGCTTCTCAAGCATAAAAACAAACACTTAGCATGCATATGTTTACAAACCCACAAATCCAGCCTCTCAGGCATAAAAACAAACACTTACCGGGCATATTCACATAAACATAATCACACAAGCATTTATCGAACATGTAACATGCACTAACAACCCAACATCAGAAACACACCCAGGGCGCCATTGAAGGCCAATATTCATATAGGAGATCACACCTATATGAATTTACATATAAATAGTATGATAACAAGGACGATATCAAACGATTTATTCACCACAGGGCCTAACGCCGGATCAGGTACAACAAGATAGAATCCCTACCTTGAAAACATCCTCCTGCTCTTGGTTCCTCGCTAGACGTTGTCCTCCCCACGCAAGACGCTCCTGGCGACGAACCAACTCTCTCTTCTCCTTTCCCTTTCTCTAGCTCTCTCTCTCTCTCTCTCTCTCTCTCTCTCTCTGCGACGGCTGCAAAGGCTAGCCAAAAAGAAGAACCCTAAACCTAAGAGTCCTCCACCTCTTATATAAGCACACCAACATCAAAACGACGTAGTTTTGATTAAGTGAATCCCAACATCAAAACGATGTTGTTTTGATCACACAAGTTGTAACCTTTCCGCATCCACGCACGATAAAATATCCACAATTCCAACATGGTCCTTTGGGAAAAGATGATTAGAATAACAAAACCAAAGTGACGGTACAAAAATATGGCTGCACGCTATATCCCCAATTGGCGTGCAGGTCCAAACACCCTGAAATTCTACCCCAAGCTTCCTTGCATCATGTAGAAGGCTGGTATGCAAAAATATGCTTGCACGCCAATTGATCCAATTGGCGTTCAAGGCCTTTGGCTCTGAAACTTCTGTGGAAGGTAGAGGACATCATTCTGAGAAACTTTTGTTCTGCACGCCAATTGATTTGAGGCCATCTACTTGGTCAAAATCAATCTCCAAAACCGGACAAAACAGCTTTAAAACGCCTGTATATGCAAATAACATCTTCCTATGGCATAAAAGTATGTTAGGAAACTCCCTAAAACTCAACAATTTCCACTCACAAGGCATCTGCGGTTAACTTCTTACATGCCGCAAAACACGGGTCATTACAAGGCAAGGGAAATGTTCGTGTATCGGTCCTTGATCTTATAAATGATGAGTATGGAGATGAGCCTCTTCCTATGCCGAATGCAGACTTTGAGAATCTTGGTGAAACGATTGGAGGATTTGTTTCATGGCCAAGGAAACTAGTTATTTTGAAGGATATGATGGTAATTTTAAATATCCTAATCTAAGAACACTTTTTTTTAATTTGTAATAACACCTATTTTGTTTAATGAATAGGTAAAGGCAACCCCATGAGATGGGGTCCTTGAGCAATTGATTTTTCAATTCACACTACTTGTTGACAAAGCTATAAGTGAGGACCCTAAAGCTTCAGTTCTTGTCATGGTGGATGAAAACACATTTCAAAGCAATGATCCTAATTCAAAACCAGTGGAGGAGATTCCAGTTTTCAAAGATGAGTTATTACATCTAATTAATTCTGAGGAAATTGGATGTACTTTAATGAAGCTGTATATGTGGTAACTGCAAGATGTGTTTATTTGTATCAGTGTAGTAATTTAGTGCAAGTTAAATTACAATTATGGTATTAATACAAATCTTTATGTTTATATGTTGTGTTAGTGCTCTTTTCAATAGGGCAAAAGAGCTAGGAGTGGATAACTCAATTAGATTTGCAGAACCGGCAGGAGCAAATGGAAATTTTGGAAAGAACAATTCTGATATTTTATATTGTAACATGGATGCAGCAAGCTTAAAAGAGGATTGCATTTTTCTTTACCCATACAACGTTGGGTAAGAATTGTAGTTAAGTGAATATTTTTATATGATATCAATGGTATACTATATATGGGCTATTTCTAAATCATATATATTTACATCGATGCAGGTTTCATTGGGTGTTGGCTGCAGTTGATCCAAAGAAACGACATATGTGGAATTTTGATCCTTTATCCAATTCTATTGATGAGAATCTTATAGAAGCTTTAAAATTGTACGTTTAATTTCAATTACTCTGTTCTATTAAATTTTAATACATAAATTTTGTTAGTAATGATCTTTTTATATATGTAGTGTGTTTAAAAGTTTAGATTACAGCTTCAAATTTAAATCAAGTAAGAAGTCACCTACATTTAAGGGAGCTACGGTAATAATTTGTGGTTTTAGTTTTTTATATCGTTTTATATATAACTCTTTCATTTATCATTGTATATGTATAACTCAAAAATTTTATAACTTGTTTGTGCAGTGCCCAAGACAAATTGGGACAATAGAATGCGGGTACTATGTGTTGCGGTATTTGAAGGATATTATAGAATCACATGGAACCCATCCTGCTTCATCGGTTAGTCACACTATAAACTTTTTTAAATTTTTAATCATATCAAAAAAATTTATTGATTGATATATATGTAAAAAAAACTTGTAGTTTCACAGTACTGAACCGTATAATACAATAATGATCGATGAAGTGCGGGCTGATCTCATTGTATTCATACGAGATCATATGTAATTGGAAAATCATTCTCGTAGAGATGCATTAAAAACACAGGTATTAAACATATAACTGTAGTCTCCTCATTCTTCTTCTATTTTGAATTGCAAGATAATTGGCTATGACTGGTTTGTGTTTAAATGTACTTGGCTATGTTCTACAAGACTACTTTGTACTTCGAGCCATTATTGCTTTAATGGCTACTTCTAGACAAATTGGGACAATAGAATGCGGGTACTATGTTTTAGTAAGCATATAACTTTAATCTTCTTATTCTTCTTCTATATTCTATGACTACGCGTATCATCAATATTTGACTTCTAGAATAAAACACATGCTAGATACACACAATGATGAGTACATACTGAATTTTAGTTTTCAATGCTACTATGTGTTGCAGTATAGTGACCTCAATTTTAATTTTATTCCTAATGATTAACTCACTGATTAGTGTCAGCTCACTAATCAATAATCTGTCAATGTGAGCTCACATTATCTACGGTCAATCTTCTATGATTATTTTCATTTTCCTAGATGGGGGTTGCCTTTAAAACATTTTTTGGGTCTCACATATTTCACCATTTTTTTTCCTGATTGGGAAATTTTTTGGATCATCTCTGACTCTGTTATTAATATTAATTACAATACATTAGCCTAGGAAGTGTTGATGGGCAAGTTTTCAATTTCAAAAAAGCTTGGGAATTTGCAGCATTCAGGCCAGTAATGGGAATTTGCAAGCTTGGGAATTTGCTTCATTCCTGGATTACACCACCCAAAGGGAGGTCTCTTCATTCTAATACATTTTTTTCTCTGGAAAATTATTCGATACCTTCTATCTGGGTCTGGGTCTGCGTGTGGTATTGATTTACCTTGATTCCCTATTTGTCGATGTTGGTTGGTGGAATTTGCATTCTAGGAATTTTGATTTACCTAACAAAATTCCCATGTTATGTCTGATTATCCTCAGATTTATCATTTTTTTTATTTTTTGAGGGCTAGGAAACAAGAGTTTCCCTACAGATTGGAAATGTTTTTTGCCACCACTCAACAATTCCCTTGCTCTCTGGGAACCTCTATCATTTGCTCTATTTTATGTTCTAAGGGAATGCCTTCAGATTATTAACTTATTAAACATGCTGCTCGGGTAAGGTTGCCACTATTTTGGATTTTCCAAATTGTTTTGCTTCTCAAATTAACTGGCTTTTCCAATTGTTTTGCTGCATTTGTAGCAGCTTCTGCATATGCAGGCCTCTTGATGAAATGAAATTGCATATGTAGGCAGCTTCTGCAAATTGACAGCTTGTTTGGGTTGGATGAAATGAAAGCTTTTATTCATGCACGGTTTCTTCACAAGAAGCTATCTTGATGTTTGGTTTCTTATATATTGTCCATATATCATATTTTTTTTATTATATAGATAATTGGGTTAATATGAATGATAATTGTGTTGTAATTACAATATTTATTCATTTGATGGAATTAAACATAGGGTTCATTGAAACCAATACTGTTCAATGTCCAATATATGTGCGCGTGCACCAGTTTATATTAAAGCATAATCTCTCTTCTTGGCTATGTTTATATTTTCCCCAGTTTATATTAAAGCATGTTTATCTTTTCCCCGTTGCCTTAGCCGATGTCTGAATGTTAGTTGTAACCAAATGTCTATGCAGATCAGCAAGTAGTGTTGCCAGGTTGCAGTTATTCAGTTTCATCTTCACTTGAAGTGGAAGATGACAGTCTGTTAGAAGTCTCCATGTTTCAAATTTTCCTTTGGCACATGTTTCCCCTCTGCCACAGCCGAACACCATTACAGAGGAGTGTCACCCTGGAGCAAGTAGCGTTGCCAGGTTGGTTTGGTTATTACATGCTGCTATTATTTCATGTTATTACTTATTGTTGTTTTGCATTTATTCTGGCTTCACAAAAAAAATGAAAAATAAAAAAACCTTCTCTACTTGTTGAAGATGCAGATCTATTGATTAGGGGTAGAGAGATGCTTAAACATGCTGGGACAGACATGATGAGAATGATAGATGCCGAAGATGTGATTTGTCAACATGTTGCAGTTATTTGCAGGCTGATATGTATTACAACTTCATTGAGCTATATTATGTTTGTATAAATTTTTTTTCTATTTAGGATATGCATTTTAATTTTGTAATTATAAAATAGTATGATTATTAAATTAGTCTTTATATGATTATATATATTTGTAATTATTGTCAAGGTATTAATCTACCATTGAAAGGGCTATATTATATATATATATATATAAAAATTTTTTTAGGATATGTATTTTTGTATTATAAAAATAAATGAATTAGTATTTATATAATATATAACCGAGCAAATTTTGAGAGTTTTTTTTAAATTAAAGTTTGACTTCTAAAATGTGTCACAGGTTGCAGTGTAAAATAATGACACTTTTAAAGTGTCATCAAGAAGGATTTTTTTAGTTATCAAAAAACTAACGACACTTGTTAGTGTGTCGTCAATGGTAAATAAAAAACTAACATCGAATAAATGACGACATGTTTTTCTTGTCGTTATAATATCAAATGACGACACTTTTCAAGTGTCGTCGTATCTCATCTTCGACGACACCTCAAACGTGTCATCGTATCGCATATTCGACGACACTTAAAACGTGTTGTCGTATCTGATATTTGACGACACTTTTAAAAGTGTCATTATACCCACCCATTTCTTCGACATAGATGACACTTTTAAAAGTGTCGTCAATGACTTACAATGACACTTAAAAAGTGTTGTCATTTATTGTTTTTCTTGTAGTGACACCCAGAAAGGGCACTAAGAGCAAAAGTGAAAAGCACAAAAGGAATGTCAAGCACTCAAGGCCTGAGAGCAGCCAACATCAAGCCTCAGGACTGACACACTTAGGCACCCTAATACCAAGCCCAACAAATCCTTTCAAATCAACTCCCTACACCGCAATGCACAAAGATAATCCAACTGACAAGTGGAAACTCTAATAAGTCCCTAAATCTCATAAGGAAACAAACAAACAATATCTTCAACCTAGCTCGAGCACTGACTCAAACCATCAGAATTCCCATTCAACCCAATCAACCGGGGCTCGAAATAAAATATATCCCAAGCTGAAAGCTATACCAGGATAACCCAAACATTATTACCTCTATCAGAAGAGGACAACAAGTTGTAACGGAACATTGCATACTCTAAACACAAAAAAATTGTTTTTATCAAAGCTTTGTTTCAAGTCCCAAAATTTTGCATGTGTGTGTTTAAATAAAAAGCCTATTTCCTGGTAGGGTTCCTCAACATGTCATTCAACAACTTTGGTTCAGCTAGATAACTGCCCCAAGACATATGTCCTCCAAAAATCAAACAAGTTTCCCCTTAGCAGGCCAAACTTCGAGAGAGTTACTGGATCATTTCCCCCGTCCAAAAAGTATCCCAGCACCACCAACGAGTTAAGCTCCCTTAATAAATCATGCAAACATTATATATCATTGCATAACCATGCATTCATGCAACATCATATGCCATATCTCATTACATTGTGCATGCATGCACCCTTCATGCAAGCATCAAACAATCATTATAGCAACATGCATCATCATGCATCATTATATACAACATCAAACCCGTGGCGGTCTGGGTTTCCTTTGTTTGAGCTTCTTCCTAACACAAACTGGTTTTAGCTCGCTTCTTTTCAATTTTGTGTCTAGCTTCTTCCTGAATAGACTGGAATTAGCTAATTTCTTTCTTTTGAGCTTCTTCCTAACACAAAATTGGTTTTAGCTCATTTCTTTTCAGCCTTGTGTGCCTAGCTTCTTCCTAAACAGACTGGAATTAGCTAATTTATTTTTTTTGAGCTTCTTCCTGACACAAACTGGTTTTAGCTCATTTCTCTTTAGTTTTGGTGCCTAGCATCTTCCTGAATAGACTAGAATTGGCTAGTTTCTTTTGTTTGAGCTTCTTCCTAACACAAACTGGTTTTAGCTCATTTCTTTTTCGTTTTATGTGCCTGCTTCTTCCTGAACAGACTGAAATGAGCTATTTTCTTTCTATCCTGGGCGGTCAGGATTTCAGTTTTCCTAGGGCAGTCAAGATTTCTTTTGTTTGAGCTACTTCCTGAACAGACTGGTTTCAGCTTGTTTTATTTCAGTTTTCCTAGTGCGTTCCGGATTTGTGTGTTTAGCTTTTTCCTAAATAGACTGGAATTAGCTATTTTCTTTCTATCCTGGGCGGTCAGGATTTCTATTTTCCCGGGGTGGTCCAGATTTCTTTTGTTTGAGCTTCTTCCTAAACAGACTAGTTTTAGGTCGTTTTATTTCAGTTTCCCCGGTGTCACGGACCGAGGCTTATCCTAGCATACTTAGGCCATTTTGGGGTATTTCCCCCTTGTAAAGTGTTGTACTTAGCTTATAGAGTAAGTTGTAGAGATTTTAGATTTCGATCATATATGATGTCTCTTGGTAACATAGCCAGGAAAGTGTTAACATCTTTATGTAGGGGAGTGATGTTGTAAAGCTTTCAAGCAATCAATACAATCGTTTGTTACCTTCGTTTAATCGATCTTCCCCTAAGCGCTTCCCTACACAATTGCTTTACAACGGATCGATGGGTTCCTATCCAAATGCGACGAGTTAGGCTAACCTAGCGTTCATTCGTATGGGTGGGAGCTAGGTGCCACACGGGTTAAGCTGCTATAAAGGCTGACTCCATGACAAGTGGTATCAGAGCACAGTTCGGTGCTAAGTTCAGTGGAACAATCAAAAGCTTCGAGACGGTGCAAAATGACAAACGGAGGATCTGTTGTCATTAGTGGTGGCGACCATGAAGGCCGCGACAAGGAATACCACACTAAGGAACGGAGGAGAGATAAGTCCGTTTTGAGGAAAACATGTCCGCTGGAGAGTCAGCTAGCCAAATTGGAGTTAGCGTTAGCCGAACAGATGGAGGTGGTCGAGGAGCACACTGAAAGCATCGAAAAGCTGGACTTAGAGGGTGAGGAAAGCTTTGGGAGGATGCAAGGGCATCTCAACTCCGTCATGGATGACATGAACTCTCGGTTTGACGGCCTAAAGGACACTCTCACGTCCCAAATCCTAGCGATGCAAGAGGAAATCAAAGAGATCAAGGCGGATTAGTCTCTCTGCAAGATGGCGGTCACCCAAGGTGGCATTGGGGCCATTCCAGCTCCAAAATCGATGTTCCAAAACCTAAGACCGATGCTGGGTCAAGGAATGCGATGAAGTTAGACAACTTCCTCTGGACCATAGAGCAATATTTCGATGCCTTGAACATTGTGGACAAGGCAAAGAAGGTGAAGACCGCCCCGCTATACTTAGTCGATTCGGCTATGGTGTGGTGGAGGCGACGATATGCCGACAAAGAGTGCGGCCTATGTATCATTGACAACTAGCCGGATTTCAAGCGGGAGATCAAGGCCCAGTTCTATCCCCAGAATGTGGAAGACGAGTCCCGGGCGAAACTTCAGCGCCTTACCCACAAAGGCACAGTACGGGAGTACGTCCGTGAATTTTCCGAGCTGATATTGGAGATTCCGGATATATCCGTGAAGGATTCACTATTTTCTTTCATGGATGGATTGGAACAGTGGGCGAAGTTGGAGCTGCAGCGGAGAAATGTGCAGGACCTGGCATTGGCCATGGCGGTGGCTGAATCACTCATCGAATACAAGAAGCCGGAGAAGACCTCTAGTTCTTCATCGACTTCCAAGGCGAACAGGTTCCACAAGGAGAAACGTGAGGGAGACAACTGAAGTGAAGGAAAAGGGAGACCCTTCCTACCGTCTAAGGACTTTCGCCCAAAACATTTCGCGAATAGTTCCAAGGACGGGGAGAAGCCAAGGATCTCCTGTTTCCTTTGTGAAGGCCCTCACAAGGCATTTAAGTGCCCGAAGCACTCCAAGCTCTCCGCGATGATCAACGAAGATGAAGGGAGGAATGCGAGGGATCCACGACTTGGTTCCTTGTAGCTCCTCAATGCAATCAAGGCCAAGGTGGAGGTGCCACCATCCGGACGACAGAAGGGGCGCATGTACGTGCTCGCTAAGGCCAACAACCTTAAAACTAAGGCCTTGGTGGATACGGGTGTGACCAATAACTTCATCAAGGTGGAAAAAACTCGTAGACCGGGGATAGTCTACAAGGAAGAGAAGGGCTGGCTGAAGGCAGTGAACTCCAGTGCCAGTCCAATCCATGGCGTGGCTCGAGGTGTCGAGCTAAGTATTGGCGAGTGAAGAGGCAAGGTGAATCTCTTCGTGGTGTCGATGGACAACTATCCCATGGTGCTGGGGATGGAGTTCATTAACTAAGTGCGGGCAATTCCAAATCCAAGCACCAACACAATGTGCATCATGGACGAGGGGAAGACGTACATGGTGAAGGTAATGAGGGAGGAAGAGCTTAAGGCAAAGTCTCTTTCGGCGCTCCAACTATCCAAAGGAGTTAGGCCACAGGAGCCAACCTTCATTGCCATGGTGAAGGAAGAATGCCCAAGTGTTGGGGAGGAGCCCCCAACTAAAGTAAAGATGGTCCTTGAAGAGTTTGGAGACGTTATGCCACCTGAACTCCCCAAACAACTTCCGCCGAAGTGGGAGGTGGACCACCGGATCGAGTTAGAGGCCAGTGCAAGGCCTACTTCTATGGTACCCTATCGGATGGCACCACCAGAGTTGGAGGAACTTCGAAAACAACTAAAGGACTTGTTGGATGTCGGGTTCATTCGGCCATCCAAAGCGCCATTTAGAGCACCGGTGTTGTTCCAAAAGAAGCACGACGGGTCGATGCGGCTATGCATTGACTATAGGGTGCTAAACAAGATTACGGTGAAGAACAGCTACCCCATCCCACTCATATCTGACCTGTTTGATCAACTTGGTGCTGCGAGATGGTTCTCAAAGCTAGACTTGCGGTCGGGATATTGGCAAGTGCGGATAGCCTGATGAGGCAAAGACGACGTGCGTCACAAGATACGGCTCTTATGAGTTCTTGGTGATGCCCTTTGGCCTCACAAACGCCCCTGCCACATTTTGTACGTTGATGCACCAGATCTTCCAACCATACTTGGACAGATTCGTCGTGGTGTACCTTGATGACATTGTCGTCTATAGCAAAACCTTGGAGGAACACAAGGCACACTGACAGTGGATTTTCCAAATCTTAAGGGAGAACCAACTTTTTGTGAAGATGGAGAAATGTGACTTTGCGAAGAAGGAGTTGCCCTTCTTGGGTCACATCATTGGCGGCGACAAACTAAAGATGGATAACAAGAAAGTGTTATCTATCAAGGAATGGGAGACGCCCAAGAAAGTCCCTGAAATGCGTTCCTTCCTTGGCTTGGTTAACTACTATAGAAGATTCATCCGCGGCTATTCCCACATTGCCGCACCCTTGACAGAACTATTGAAGAAGAACAAGACTTGGGTGTGGGATGATGCTTGCCGAGAGGCATTTGAGAAGTTAAAGCAAGCGGTGACAAACGGACCAGTGATGGCACTGCAGGACCATACAAAGCCTTAAGAAGTTCACACGGATGCTTCACACTTTGCCATCGATGGAGTTCTAATGCAGGAGGGGCATCCTGTAGCAGATGAAAGCCAAAAACTCAATGGCACCGAACGGAGGTACGCGGTACATGAAAAGGAGATGACGGCAGATGCATTGCCTTCAGGTGTGGAGGCATTACTTGCTAGGGTCCAAGTTCATGGTGAAGACAGACAACATTGCTACGAGTTATTTCCTAACTCAAAGGAACTTAACTCTGAAGCAAGCACGGTGGCAAGGACTCCTAGCGGAATTCAACTTTGTGTTTGAGTACAAACCGGGCACAAATAATGTGGTGGCTGATGCACTAAGTCGGAAGGCGGACAAATTAAAGGAAGGAATGGAGCATGATCCATTAGCTAAGTCCTTGGTGGAATGCGTTAAGGCTGGAAAGACGCGACAGTTTTGGCTAAGGGATAACTTGCTCCATACTCAAGGGGAACAGGTGTACATTTCTAAATGAGGAAGTTTGAGGAGAGACATCCTCAATGAATGTCACGACTCGCGGTGGGTTGGCCATCCGGGAGTTAATCGTACCTTGGCGTTGGTGGAACGGAGCTACTACTGGCCTCAACTTTACGAGGACGTCCAAATGTACGTGAGAACTTGTCTTGTGTGCCAACAAGACAAGATAGAGAATCGGCAATCGGCCGAATTGCTAGAACCTTTGCTTACCCCAGAAAGACCTTGGGAGAGCGTCTCCATGGACTTTATTGTTTGTCTCCCAAGATCCGAAGGATGCGGCACGATCATTGTGGTGGTCGACCGATTCTCTAAGTATGGAGTTTTCATTCCAACTCCGAAGGACTGCATGGTAGACGACACAACCCAACTATTCTTTAAGTATGTGGTGAAGTACTGGGGCATTCCAAAGACAATCGTGAGTGATCAGGACTCACGATTCACTGGGCGGTTTTGGACCGAGCTGTTCTAGATAATGGGTTCGGACTTAAACTTTTCAACAAGTTTTTACCCACAAATAGACGGCCAAACTAAATGTGTCAATGGATTACTGGAGCTATATATGAGGCACTACGTAAGTGCCAACCAAAGAGATTGGGCTAAGTTGCTGGACATAGCCCAATTCTCATATAACTTACAGAAGAGCGAGTCCACGAACGAGAGCTCGTTCGAACTCGCAACTAGCAGCAACCATTGACACCCACTTCCATCACTCGGCGGTACACTAGAAAGAGCCCCGCGGCGTTCAAGTTTGCAAAAGGATGGCATGAACAGACAGATCTGGCCAGGGCATACTTGCACAAAGCAGTGAAAAAGATGAAGAAGTGGGCGGATCAACAAAGGAGGCCCTTAGAATTTCAGGAAGGAGACATGGTGATGCTCAAACTCCTTCCACGCCAAACTAAAGCACTTAGACAATTGCATAAGGGTTTGGTGTGCCGTTATGAGGGGCCTTTCAAAGTACTTAAGAGAGTTGGGAAGGTCTCATACAAACTGGACCTCCCAACTAGCTTACATAGGCATCCGGTGTTCCACAATAGTTTGCTCAAGCCTTACCACGAAGACTTGGAAGATACGAGCAGACAGCGGGTGGTGCGGACACCAACAGCATCAACAGGCAAGACCTACGACAAAGAGATAGAGAAAATCCATTCTCGTAGAGTCGTGCCAAGAAGAGGCGTAGATCCAAGCCAGGTGTAGTACTACGTCCAATGGAAGAATAGGCCGGTTGAAGAGGCAAGCTAGGAGAAGGAAGAAGATCTGGAGCAATTCTCCAAGGAGAATGAAGCATACTAGGAAGAGACCGAACGCTACATCCAGCAGTTCGATGGGTTCGCGGAAGCCGAAGACGCAACGAGGACGCTGTGAAATCGGGTGGGGGAGAATGTCACGGGCCGAGGCTTATCCTAGCATACTTAGGCCATTTTGGGGTATTTCCCCCTTGTAAAGTGTTGTACTTAGCTTATAGAGTAAGTTGTAAAGATTTTAGATTTTGATCATATATGATGTCTCCTGGTGACATAGCCAGAAAAGTGTTAACATTTATATGTAGGGGAGTGATGTTGTAAAGCTTTCAAGCAATCAATACAACCGTTTGTTGCCTTCGTTTAATCGATCTTCCGCTAAGCGCTTCCCTACACAATTGCTTTACAACGGATCGATGGGTTTCGATCCAAATGCGACGAGTTAGGCTGACCTAGCGTTCCTCCATACGGGTGGGAACTAGGTGCCGCACGGGTTAAGCTGCTATAAAGGCTGACCCCGTGACACCGGGGCAGTCTGGATTTGTGTGTTTAGATTCTTCCTGAAGAGACTAGAATTAGCTATTTTCTTTCTATCTTGGGTGGTCAGGATTTCAGCTTTCCTGGGGCGGTCTGGATTTCTTTTGTTTGAGCTTCTTCCTGAACAGACTAGTTTTAGCTAATTTCATTTCAGTTTTCCCGGGACGGTCTGGATTTGTGTGTTGAGCTTCTTCCCAAACAAACTGGATTAGCTATTTTCTTTTTATCATGGGCGGTCAGGATTTCAGTTTTCTTGGATTTCTTTTGTTTGAGCTTCTTCCCAAATAGACTGGTTTTAGCTCGTTTCATTTCAGTTTTCCCGGAGCAGTCCGAATTTGTGTGTTTAGCTTCTTCCTGAATAGACTGGAATTAGCTATTTTGTTTTTATCCTGGGCGGTCAGGATTTTAGTTTTCCTGGGCTGGTCCAGATTTCTTTTGTTTGAGCTTTTTCCCGAACAGACTAGTTTTAGCTTGTTTCATTTCAATTTTCCTGGGGCGGTCCGGATTTGTGTGTCTAGCTTCTTCCCGAACAGACTGGAATTAGCTACTTTCTTTCCATCCTGGGCGATATGGATTTTAGTTTACTCGGGGTGGTTCGATTTTCTTTTATCCCGCATTTTCTTTTCACTTTCAAGGAAGTCCGCATGCAATTCCCTTGCACGTATCCCTACTCTCCTCTATCTTTAGCAACTGGTAAGCCCGGTAAGTACTCCAACCTGTCCAAAATGAGTCCCTCTTATCTTTGTCCACTATTTGTATACAAACAATGCACAAAGAGGGGCAGCTGTTGGACCCCATTTTGTCCGAGTTGGACATACTAACCCATTTTACATATTTATCTGCACATGCCATATATCTTGTAAATAGGTCTAGTGAAGCCCAAAGTTGAAAACCTCTGCTACCAGCCTTTGAAGTGCCCCAAGACCAACACCCAGTGATAGAGGATGAAATTTGAAGACTAACGCACTTGACTATTCTCAAATCCGACTTAAACAAAAAGAGTTATGGCCAAAATAGTTTTCGGAAGAAAAAGTCAAACACACCAAAAGACAGTCAATGCCCCTGGTCAAACTACCTGAAAATGTACTTGAGTGAAATTCTCCAAAACATCAATTTAGGCGAATACAGGTCTTCCCAAATTATCCCCGCAACATATGCCATTTTAGCATTTTTGGTGGGGGTAAAAGGGTAATTGAAAGTTAAAAAAAAACTAGACTCGTAGCCTCGAAGACTCATAGCTTTCGCGTCTTCGAGGATTGACCTTCGACCCTTGCCTATAACCCTCCATTCTGCGCCTTCGAACGAAGTCCTCGGTCTACGACCCTCCAACCTGCGACCTTCGAAGGAAGACCTCTGAGTCTATGACCCTCCTATTTGCGACCTTCGAAGGAAGACCTCTGAGTCTACAACCCTCTTATCTGTGACCTTCGAAGGAAGACCTCCGAGTCTACGATCCTCCACTCTGCGACCTCCGAGTCTATGACTCTCCAATCTACGACCTTTGGAGGATGACCTTCGAGTCTGAGAATCCGACTCGTTGACCATTGACCTTTGACCCACCAAACCGTCTTCCCACCGACCTTCGACCTGCCGACACTTGACTCTTTATCCGTTGACCTTCGCTGTTTGGCTGTATTCCATAGAATCTTTCATGTGTAGTCATGAGATACGTTTTTTATGTGCTGGCCATCTAACAGCTATTTTTCAATGCCTATCGGTCACAGGTGTTAATGAAAAATTAAAAAAAAAGGACAATCACAAGATGTACAGGTCGCCAAACCACCCGACAATGCATAGAATCTGGAAATAAAATACTGTCATCAATAATATAACATTAAATATTGTAATCAGTGAGATGCAGCTGACCCCTTTAAATTTAATCTTCTGTCCACGCGAGAAAAGGGGGTACAGAGAACAAAGAGCAAAAAAAAAATGACATGAGGAAGAAAAAGAACAGTGGGATATTCTGCCAAGAAAAAAAAAGAAGAAAAGAGGGACAACACAAGGATAGCCTGCCAAAAAAAAACAAAAAACGTTCTGCTATTCTGCTATCTGCCCAGTCTTCATACCCAGCTCCCTGATCCAAAAAAAAAAAAAAAAAGCACGCCCAAGCTCTTTCCCTTTGCCCAGTCTTACGACCAGAAAACACCCCAGTCCAGAGCTTACATCCAAGAAAAAAACCCACGAAAATCCAAAACCACAAAAAAAATCCGAAAAGCTTTTCTCCAATCCTTCCTCAGTGCCAGTCCATTTCCAGCATCAGTTTCCAAATCCGATCAAACTCCGACGCGTTGCACAAGGCAAGCTCACAGTTGTCGACCAGATTCAGAAGCTCTTTCAGCACTACCGACGCCAACAGGATAGCTCGTACGTAGTGCTGGTGCCAAGATCGATAAAGTCAGTTTTCGTTACCTCCTGTGCATATTGCTAAATTTCATTTCTATTATTTGTATTTCATTTTTTCCTCTATTCTAGCGATGTAATCGTTTGTTGTGTTTATTTTGTTGTATGTAATTGTAATATGTAAAAAGCAAAGCAAAAAAGCGAAGAGAGAAAAAAGAGAAAAAAAAAAGAGTGAGTTGTTATTTAATTTGTGGATGTCACACTCACACACTCCACATTTATTTTGATATGTGTGTGCATTTGGTTATAGTAAAAAAAACAAAAATATGCATTTTTAAGTTTTAACTTGTGATTAAGGTCCAATTCTTTCAAACAAAAAAAAAACAACAAAAAAATAACAAAACGTTTTTAACACAAAAAAAGGTTTTCAAACCAAAAACAAAAACAACAAAAAATGTGGAAAAACATATTTCAATTTTTAGCATTCCAATTTCCAAAAACAAAAAAAATAAAAAATAAAACCTTACGATTTCATTTTCCACTTCAGATTAAAAAAAACAAAACAAAACTTTTAGGTTTCTCTTTAGAAATTTAAGATAAATTAATTTTAACCATAACTTTGACAAACAACTTAGCTAAATAAAAAACTTAGACTTTTTAGGAAAACCATAGTGCCTTAACCCAGCCAAAATAGTGAAAAACAAATAGAAACCTCCTCCTCTTATAGGTACCGAAAGGACGCTATAGGGGTGCTAATTCTTCCCTACACGTAACCAACCCCCGAACCCTTATCTCTGGTAACGTAGACTACCCACAATTGCGATGACCAACTCCACCCCAAAAACAGTTGGTGGTGACTCTATACAATCTCGTCATTTGGTTGCGGCCCGGACGAAAACCAGTGATGACAATATAAAAAAGGACTGCATTAAGTTCAAGGTTTGGCTTGAAAAGAAAGGTAATTTTCTAGCATTTGTTTGTTATGAATATCATATCCTTAATGTTAATCATGATACATGGTGAATTGATAGTGGGACTAAAATCAATGTTACGAAAACCTTAGAGGGTATGACAAACCTAAGGAAGCCGGTAGACATTGAAAGATTTATCTATTCAGGAAATAAGATAACTTCACATGTGGAAGCCATTGGTACATGCAATTTGATTTTAAGTAGTAGTTTCACTTTACATTTGGAAAAAATGATCTATGTTTCTAATTTTGCAAGGAATTTGATTTGTATTTAGACTTTTACCTTTTGGATTTTTTTTAATTTGCGGACTCTAGTTTCAGTATTATCAGAAATTCTGAAGTTATTGGTTATGGTACATTGTCTGATAATCTATTTCATCTTAGCTTACAAAATGATACTACTCATAATAATTCTATGCATGTTAATGTTGGTTTAAAAACATATATTATGAATGAGGATTCCTCCCTGTTATGGCACTGGAGATTGGACACATCTCCATTGAGAGAATTAAGAGATTGGTGAAGGAAGGTGTCTTTGATACTCTAGACTTAACTTTGATACTTGTGTTAGTGGCATTAAAGAGAAGCAAACTAATAAACACAAAATTAGTGCCAAAAGAAGTTCTGACTTGTTAGAAATCATACACACGGACATTTGTTGTCTGGACATAAATGCTAATGATTCGAAATACTTTATCACTTTCATAGATGATTATTCGCGATATATCACTACAAATAAAATGACTTATACCAACAGAAGTTTATACCGATGAAAAAAATCTGTGGGTAAAAATAAAGTCTATACCAACGAAAGTTTATGTCGTGAGTATATACCGGTATACACCGACAGGCATATATATCCGCCAGTATAAGTTTATTTATATAGACGAATTTCAAATGATCCCTTGGTATAGATAAAATTTTTATTCTATAGGTGTTTACTCACATTCCTCCATCGGATTTTATTTCCCCACCCTCCCCAACCCAATCCATAAATCAACATCGACTCTTCATCCCCACCCGCGCCACATTGTGACCTAGCCCTAGATCGCCGCTGCCAAATCAAACATCTTCCTTATGATCCGTTATTTTATAGGCTATTGAAGTGGTATGGGTCGACGACGAGGAGGGTCCGGTTGTAGCGGATGAGGATGTCCTTATCTCCTTCTTAGACTGCTCATCGATATACTTCTGGTACGTAAAATGTTTCTATATTAATCGAATGTCTTCTTAAATCAGTTCTGTGGTTCATGCATTTTATTTGGAATGCCGTTAGTGGGCTTTTTTATTTTTGGGTCTTCTTCCATAGAGTTGTGCAGTTTTATATCAATTAATTTGTTCATGTACGATTAGAGTTATATATTATATACCTATTTCGTTTCATGGTCTCTTAATTTTTCAATGCTCCAATGTCATGTAGAACTGGAAATTGATTTGTCTCCACTCATCAGTCATCACCAATTAAACGCTCTCCAGATTTTCCTTGAAATGTTCTTTGAAAAATACATAAAATTTGATCTCTTTCAAAGCGTCATCAAATAGTTTTGTTTCAAAATCACTTTTTTTTAATTTGTTTTGTAAATGAAGCTTTGTTTAGAAGAAACTTCTCTGATACATGTTTGATTGATTGATTTATTTTTCCTTGAACATATATGGATGCCACCGGTGGTCTAATCTTGTACTCATTGGACTGCTGCAAGACTATTCATTTGGTTTGAGCTTATTCATTTGCTTTTGATATGCAATTTTTAACGATGCATCAGGGTTTTTAAGGCCACAGATGTGTGTGTAGGTGAGGCATGCACAAGGGATCCATAATGTAGAAGGAGAAAAGAACCACGCAACATACTTATCTCCTGAACTCCTTGATGCTCGTCTTACACCGCTTGGCTGACAGCAGGTATGCAAACTTGACGAAAAAAAAATAATTTCAAGTGCTGTGAAATTTTAGAAGATAGTGCTGTGAAATTTTGTGCTAAGTTCTATTTTCCATCCATTTTCACGGGTTCACCCTCTATATATTGTTATAGCGTCCTAATATAAAAACAGTTCATTTGCATTTGTATAAGAAAGTTGACTTTGCCTAGATGAGTTTCTTTCAACTGGAAGGAAAATGAATTTTTGAAGTTTTATTTATTTATTATTATGATAAGATCTTATGAGATCTTCAGTTCCTTTGGTTGATTTTCACATTTTTAGTTTAAAATTTTTTATGGGGCTTATAGACGACATTATATATGATGATTGCCTTTGTTTAGCACCTGATTAGTTGCCCAAAAATTTAATTAATGGTTAATAATGAAGAATATGGCTCATTATACTTGTAACAATTGATTTTCTTTTTTCTTTTTATTACTTTCACTGGTTTTGTGACTGTTTTTGAATAAAATAATTAATAATTTTGTTTGCATGTTGCCAAAGATGTAATTCTTTCCAAGAGGGGTGAGTTCATTTTTCGAGCAGTTAATTACTTCAATATAGTTAACATAACATTTTGCAAATAGTTACATGTTCTCACTTTGAGTAGAATATATTTACCAACATAAACCTAATATATAACTTTAAAAACAAACAACCCAAGTATAGTCCCAGCAAAAACTGAGGAAATTTAAACTTCGGAGGCTTGAAGCTAACAAAAGGTAGCATAATACATAAGTTGGTATGGGATAATGCCTAAGACCCTTGGCTAACCAAAAACATATTAATAAGTTTGGATATATATGTTAAAAGTATTAGTCCCGGGAAGCCTAGAAGGGTGTGGTGAATAGGCTTTTCAAAAACTTCTTCTCACTCTTTTTGATGCAACACTTAATCTGGTTAAAGATAAGATCAATGCGGAAGACAACTAGATAGTGACAGTAATTTGTATTACTATTACAAGATAATTACAACAAATTATAGCAGATTAAAGCTGAGTACAAGCTTTTGGATATATTAAAAGAGTATCTCTCTTCTGTTTACAGTAGCACTCTATTTTACAATGACACACACACTAGCCAAAATGAAATCCTCTAAGTTCTTTCACATGTACACACACATACAAGAAAAATACAAGAGTTAGTATATATAGACATCCCTAGGGAACATTCTTGGAATAGGATTTTTCGAGCAGTGTGTAGCATTGAAGACTTCTTCGGAAAATACATATGCTTTAACTGCTACGGATGTGGAGCTCAAGATGTTGGAAGTATAAGCGTATTGAATTTCTTCGCATGATTCTATTTTCATTAATAGCTTTGTCCATGCCTCTGAGTGATCCACATGTAAGATAATAAATGTTCAATGGATCTTTCTTACATCGAGACACAGCGAGCTAATGACTTTGAATGCGGAGTTGATTAATTTTAGAGCAGTGTCATCTTAATCCGTTGTAAGGTTCCTTACTCCATATTAATGATGCTCGGATCCTTACTCCATGTCAGTGGTTGCTTACTCCGTGTCAATTTGATACTTGAATCGTTATTTCGTGTCAGCGCTTCCTTATTCCGTATGAACGAAAGATTTGGATGGCTTACTCTGTGTCAGCGCTTCTATAATGTCCCACATCGTCTGGGGAGGAGAACGAAGCAGGCTACTTAGGTGGCTGTGGATACCTCTCCTGGCATGAGGCCTTTTGGGGTGCCTGTATGGCACTACCAAGAACAAAACCGGGGATTGGGCTTGGGCTATAAACCGGACAATATCGTGTTACGTGGGACTTAGGCTGTTAAAGTTGGTATTAGAGCGGTCGGTTTAGTGGACCTAGCATAGTAGGGTGATTGATTGAGACTTTGGAGCTTGGGAGACATTAGGGAGGGTGCCTGATCAACGCAGTCCTTAATGGTATCCTTGGTTATCTTAGTGTCAGTCAGATCATCTTAGGATGCATTGGGATGGGTGCATACATGACATGACATTGCTTGCGCATTATAGACACTAGAATTGGTTGTGTTTGGTACTCTTGTGATAGTTTGACTTTACAGTTATGAAATTTCTTGAAATTGCCTGAAATAATTTGCGTAGTTGCTTGTTAATAACTTAATGTGTTTTGGATTGACCAGTATTGTTATGAGCTGATTCAAGTACTATATACTAGAGTATTACCTTTCGCTTTATATTATTATAATGTTGTGTTAGAGGAAATATGAACCCTACCAATTGTTCAATGGCTTGGGTAGCCAATTACATGATTAAGCAAATGTGATTGATTTTGGGAGAAATTGGACCCCACTAGGATATGATGAGGACCAATTGGGTCATGCTTGTTTTGGTTGATTGATTGATGGATGTATAGGCGAGGAGCAATGTCCCATGGATGACAGTTAGGACTTATGAGTTCTATGTGGTGTAGACTTATGGGTCACTGATTGGGAGTGATAATTGCATTTCATTTGTGCTTAATGATAAATATTTGTACAATAATTTGAACTTAATTGATTGTTTTAGTTGTGTAAATTTTATTCATTGGTATTTTGAGCTTTTAGTGTAAATTTTTTAAAATGTAATTTTAGGGAAGTTTAAAATGTACTTTGAGTGATTTGGATTGCGTGTCATAATTTAATGCATTTTTTAAATTCTCTCCCAAATTTATTATTTTACCATGTTTTTAATTATTTTATCGAATTAATATTAATTTGGTAAATTTTTACTGTTTATTTATTTATCCATTTTAATATTAATTTTTGGACTAAGGAAATTTTGGGGAGAAGAGCTTTTGCATGTGGAGATATAATTAATTTATTTTGGTGAGAGTTAATGATTTTAAAAAAAATGTGTGTGAGATTTACTTGGCGTGAATTTATGGAATGAAATTGATGGGTGTGTGAATTGAGAGAATGAATATTAAAAAAAAAAGAAGTGAGATTAAAAATAATTTATAATCTTGGTTTCCTTTGTCTTGTGATTTGGACCGTGTAAAAAAAGTTGAGAGAATAGATAGGAGAGAGAGAGTTGATATGGGAAATTGAAAAAAAAAAAGGAAAATCGTATGGGGTCACGAGTGAGGTAGAGTAATTTGTAATTATCTCTTGAAAAAGGATGTTAGAGCCTGCTTGTTTACTTGTTATGGACCTACGGGTCATGATTGTTTCCCCTATGATGTGAATTGATGTATCATGTTTGTCTAACATGTCGCATATAAAGTAGTAGCAAAAGGGATGGTTGAAAAAATATAACTTAATAAAACTAAAACATGAAGTACAACAATGGTAAATGATGGAATAAAATATTAAAGGATTAAATAGTGCAATGAATATAATAATACAGCAGAAACTAACAACTGTTATGACTAGCAATATATACTAATTAGATATTAGACTTCAATATTATGAGAAAATCATGATGGGATTGGTAGATTTAATAATGGTTTATTTTCGTTTTAAGGCAATTGAAGGGTAGACGTACCAACGAGTGGGGGTGATAGTGATAACATAGTCTTTTGGAATGGGAGTGAAGAATTCGTTTCCATCAGATAAAATATTTCAATAATTTTTTTTAAAGTGTTAGTAAGTGATTTAAAAGTTGATAAATAATTTGAGAATCAAAGGGAGTTACATTTCTTAGGACTTTATACGTAGTTTTGGAAATAGTCTTGGAGGAACACCACAAAGTAATGCCCTTTTTCCTAGATTTAAATTGTGGAACTTGTTAAACATGTGATGATGTCTTTAAAATATAGTTAAAAGTTGAATCTGTGTTATAAAAAAAATCATAATAATAAAATAAAATAGCAAAAAAAAGCATGTTGATTGATGTAGTTAGTTGTATAACATGATGTTGATGTGACCTCGTTGTATGTCATTAGTTGGCTCACTATTGTTATGAATTGTTGGTTGACGTTGGCGAATGATGTTTGAAATATTCATTTCCTTATAACTTGTGAAGGTGATTGTATCAAATTTTCAGTCGTTGTATGTTGACTGTATTGGTTTTATGTTGACTTGGTTATATGCTACTAGTTAGTTGAAATGTTATATCGGATTTTGATTGAGTGTTAGTGAATGGTGTTGATTTTTCCTTGGATCGATTGTCATTATAATTGTGTTTGTTTGCCAGTAAATATTGATGGGTTGTTAGCCTGCTTGTTTTTGAGTAATTGCTCGTTGTTGGTTGCATGCACCTTGTGTGGTGTTGGCTTGTGGTGGACTGTATTGGTGCGTGTAACCGATTATTGATAAGAATGGTAAATGTACAATAAAACTAATAAAAAAAATCATTAATAATATACTTATAACACTAATAACAATAGTAAATAAATGAATAAATAATGATGACCAACTCTGTGTTAAATATTATTATGATTCATATCGACTGATGTCAATGTGGATTACCACACTGTATGATTGTTTGGATATTCTTCATATGATATGGTGTGCAAATGACATGTTGTGGACTTTCGCCCTGTTTTGGGGTATAGTTGTGTGATATGACTCTATTGGGGGTTAATGAACCTTATAATGTTTGGAATTATGATGTGTGATTGAGATGTGTATCGTGTTGTGTATCTATGCCTGAGTATGAACATGATAGAATTTTCTATTGTTGCCTTATTCCACTTTGACTGGTTTGTTGTTAGTTACATACATTATTATTTTGTGTAGTGACACATGGTGAAACTAGGATGGATCTTGTTTATTGATCGTTTGTTTAATTTGTTGGTGGTAAGCATGATGATGTGGAATGTGTGGATGATTTACAATGGGACTAGTGTGGTGAGCTCTCCCTCGGTGAGGTCATTGTGACATGTTGTGATAGTTGAGCCTTCTTGCTAGTTTATGTTGCCTTCCAAGTAACTTTGCTAAGGATGCGTTACCCAAATATCTAAGCCTTGTTGCGTTGGCATGGGATCATGAATGATTTATAGAAGGATGACAACTCCCCCCCCCCCCCCCCCCCCCTCATTATGTTGAATGGTTAGTGGTTACTGGTTGGGGACCTAGTGTTGTCTTAAGAGTACAAATGGTTAATGGTTAGGTGGGTTTCTGGATCCTATCATTGTGGTTAGAAAACCTTACCATTAGGATTGTTAGTTGATTCGTCTTTTCGGGGACGAAAAGTTCTAAGGAGGGGAGAATGTGAGGATTTTTTCTCAGTGATGGGAGGAAGTTCACTATAATGTGTATGTTGAAATGATTACTCGTGAACATATGGTGGTATTTGTGAAGGGCATGATGTATGGTTGTTGCTATGTGTTGCTTATCTATAAAACAAGATAGGCTATGTAAGAATTATGCTAGTGGAAATAATTGTGTTCATTAGTGTGAATAATATGTTAGATATTGGGTATACGTAGTAACTGTGTGTAGGTGTAGTGTCTATGAGGATGACTTGTCTTTTCGGGGACAAAAAGTCCTAAGGTGTGAAGGATGTAAAGACCCGAACCTGTGTGAGGTTGAAAGTTAGGCCCCGAATAAAGTTTGGAATATTTATTTGACAGCGTGGTTTTAGCGTTAGCATTTTGAGTTATTATTATTATTATTATGGTGATTTTAATATTTTGAATTTATTATTAAATATTAATATTTTAATATGTTCGGTTATTATAATGGTGATATTATTAATATGATTATTTAAGTATTTGAATTATTATTATAATAATTATGGTTATGGTTATTATTATTATTGATGCGACTATTAGATTTATTAGTATTATTATGTTATTATTATAAATATAAGTATTTTGATATTTTAAGTTTATCATAATTATTAATATTATTACGCTATTATAATTACTAATATAGTTATTATAATATTTTGAGTTATTATTATTGTTATAATTACTTTGAGGTTATTATTATAATTATAATCATCTATTATTATTATTATTATTATTAGATTTAATACTATATATATATATATATATATCAAATAGTTTAAAAGGGGGAGAACCTAGGGTGAAACCCTACGTTCATTTGTGCGTGCACAGAGCCTGATAGGAAAATGGAATTGAAGCCACCGTGTTCTTCTGAACCTTCGAATCTTTCAAGTAGATAATTCTTGATCTTTCATTATTCTATTACATGAAATACATATTCTTAGAGTGTGTAGGTTAGATTCTATTGTATGTGTGTGTATATATATATACACGCACACATATGTGAATTTGATTACCTTGCTATTGGGCATATTGTGGTGCGTGTTGGGTTCCCGATGCATGTCAATAGAGTTTCGACTGGTGCAAGAGGTTTCTGCTATTCGACGAAATAAACACATGTTCCTGGTGGGAGGGCAATTGTGGCACGACTTGCACAACTACGATTGGTGGCACTCGAGTAGTATTTTGATAGAATATTAGTCTATGTTTGGTATGTAATTTAATTTTATGTTTTTAAAAGCTATTTTTAAAAATAATATTTAGAAATCGTTTTTGTAAGAATTAAAAATATAATATTTGTTTGGTAATAATTTTTAGTTTTTAAAATTTGTATTGACTGCAAGGGAGTTGCTGGTGTCGCAAATAGATCCAGGCAGATAAGGGAGTCGCCAACGTTGATGGTTGTTGCAGGAGGAGGAGTCACCACTCGTCAAGGGGTCGCGGGCGTCGTCGGAGAGGTTGTCGGGTGTCGAAGGGGGCAGATCCAAGTGTCGGGAGGGTCACCGGCCATCGCGGCAGAAGTCGCTGGCCATTGCAGGGAACAGATCTAGACATCGCAGCATGAGGAGGTCGCACAGGGGGCGAGGGAAGGGGGGATCGAGCAGCAGTGGAGGAGATTGTGCAGCGCCAGGGGAGATCGAGCAGCACAGGAGTAAGGGTTGTGCAGCGGCGTGGGGATGCAGTGGGGGTGGGGGTCACACAGCGGCGGTGGCGCCCAAGAGAGGAGGAGGAAGAGGAGGGAATCGTGCAGTGGGGAGAACGCCAAATGGCACCCGGGAGAGGAGGAGAGGAAAGGAGAAAAGAGAAAACAAAAATAGAAAACATCCATTTTTCGTTTCCAAAAAGTGTGATTGAATTTCGTTTAAACAGTATTATTTTTTATTTTTAAAATTTAAAAATATTTGCCAAACAACATTATGACTGCATTTTTTGCTTTTAAACACAGAAAACGTCAGAAAACTCGGAACGCCAAACACGCTCTTAATAACGGGTTTGGAGGGATGAAATAACGAAATATTTTTTTATTTAAGTCTAACTTTGGCTGGTCCCATGGCTCGTGGCCACTCAATAATTTTTTTATATATAGTCTACAAATTAGTTTATGTGGAAGACTGATAATTTAGCACTCACCGAATCAACAACACATTGATTTGATAGTAACCCTTAATAAGTTAATTTTGTCCAAGTGCTTTACGGGAATATATATACAAATAGTGAAAGGTGATATATATACTTTAATACTAATTAAAGGTTTCCCGCGAGATCTGGGAAGGCATAAAAATTATTCCTGTTGACAAAATATATGTTAATACGTGAATATCGAATCATATTATTAGTGAACGTTATTGCATGAAAGGATAAAAATATTTGTCATAAATTTGGTATTCCTGTTAGATTTGATATTATTAGTTTAATGATATAAATATTATTTGGACTTGAAATTATTAGTTTAATAATATGAATAATGATTGGACTTAATATTGTTTGTTATTTTAAATATTATCTGGATTTGAATTGGTTAATCTAATTAATATCGTTGGATTTGTTATTATCAGTTTAGTAATTTAAATTATCATTTGTGGCATGTTATTGTTGGTTTATCGATTTAAATAAACTGCATGATATAATATTGGTTACTGAAATTATTATTTGTCTGTTGCATGTGGATTTTTGGTAGTGGAATTAGTTAGGTTAACCACGGGTCCCACATAGGCTGGCAAGAGGCCACAGGTCCCCTATGTGGCTGGTTAACTCAGGTCCCATATGTGGCAGGTTGTCGTTAGAGACACCGCAGGTCCCATATATGGCTAGCTGGTAGTGACTGGATTCTTGGAGTTGATAGCGGGAATCCTGTGAATGGATGAATTACCGGTGTGAACCATTATGACTGTATTGTGATGAGATGTCTTATCTTGTGATTTAATATAATTTAACTGTGATATGATATAACACTACACTAGCATAAGCATATACTGATCATATAGACCTAGGAATTTATGTAATAGGATACTGGAGATGGGGATCACCTACTGGCATTCGTGTTCACCCTACTTTATTACGAAAGCTTGTGATCCACGTGGAGGCATTAAGGTGCTTGGATGGATGTGGTTTTCGGTGTTGTTGTTGGTGTGTTGGTCTCTGCTGCCTCTGCTGGTTAAGCAATGGCGGCTAGTCCTGAGTTTACAGGGCTGTATCTGGTCCATTCCATTTGGATGGAGGGGAGGGGCGGCGTGGCCATCAAACAGACCTGAGTTTCTTCAGGCTGCGTCATTAGGCGTGACAAGATGGTATCAGAGCCAGGGCTCGGGTCGGTGTGCCAGCGAGGACGTTGGGCTCTCCGAGGGGGGGGGGGGGGTGGATGTAATGTCCCACATCGGCTGGGGAGGAGAATGAAGCAGGCTACTTAGGTGGCTGTGAATACCTCTCTTGGCATGAGGCCTTTTGGGGTGCCTGTATGGCACTACCAAGAACAAAGGCGGGGATTGGGCTTGGGCCCTGAACCGGACAATATCGTGCTACAGGAGACTTGGGCTATTACAGCTTCCTTACTCCGCTTGAATAAAGGTTCGGATTTCTTACTCTGCTCCGCTTTTCTTTATTCCATGCGAATAAAGACTCGGGTCCTTATTCCGCACAAGTCCTTCCTTACTCCATGTGAATGAAAGATTCGTATTTCTTGCTCCGTATCTTCTTGTCCATAGTCCGCATAAGTGGTAGACTTAGCTCTTTATTCTGCCTATCTCTTTTCTTACTCCGCGCAAGTTGTAGACTAGGATTTTTAGTCCGTTTGAGTGTAAGACCCAAAATCCTTAGTTCATATCTTTAAGTGCTTAGTCCGCGCTAATAATCGTTACTTCGTATCTTGTAATGACTTGGTTATTTACAAAGTTAATTGATGACACTCACGTTGGTCCGGATCAGGATTATGTGTTTTGTCCTTAACTTTGTACTCATGAGTAAAGATTCAGATTAACACTTATCTTCTACAATATGATAGAATTTACATTGAAAGATCTCAAACCAAATTACATAGGGTTTTATCAGCATCATCCAAATTCTGGGTTCGATCCAACAAAAAAATTTCAATGTTTTTGGTATGAATTTTTCACTACAATATGTAATTTTTTTTTTCAAATATTCAATTGTTGAATATGAATAATACGTGTTATATGTTCAAATATACTAATTGTGAGCATTGACGTACCAATCTACGGTTCGTTTGCATTTGTATAAGAAAGTTAACTTTGCATTTCTTATGAATTATGTTCTTATACATATATATATATATATATATATATATATATATATATATATATTCAAAACATGGTCAATTCTCTAGAATGATTTTGCGTTCTTGTATCAAGTTGATGATCTAAGGAAGCATATTCATGCGTTCGGACTTTCAAAAAATATTGAACTAGTCATTGTTTCCCCTCTGCTAAGGTACTAGTTTGATTATATACACATATTCATGCGATGGTATGGGTTAATCTGATTTTGAATATAATGGTAGTGGGAATGGTTTGGATGTTGTGGCTATTTATGGCACAAAAACGGGGAAGGCAAAGGACTACAATTTGGATGAAGGTTTGGCAGTAGCTGTGTAGGATTGGGTATGGAAAGTTGAGATTGCAGTGAATGGGGTGGTTTAGGTTGAGATGCAGCCCTCCTTTTCCTTTTTTTATGCAGCAAAAGAGACCTTCTGGTAGCAATAACTTGCAAGTTTTCCAAATGGTAGCAACAATATGTTCTTAAAGCAGCAGCAGGGGCACTCCCATATTTACTCTAGCAAGAACGCAGCAGGTTTTCCAACAACAGCACAAGAGGGGTGGAATCAGATTAGTAGCGTCATTGCAATGGTTTCCTCCAAAACATGTGGGTAACAACACAGAAATGGTGTCACAGTAGGGTCTCCAGGTGGAGATGTGGAAGCACCAAATCTCCCAAGTAGTCTATCTGGATGGCAGCAGCATAGCCTCCAAGCGAAAGCAGCTTCGAGCTTGATGGTATGATGATCTTCGATTCTGTAAATGTTCGAGTCATCTAATCTTCGACTTTGTGGATCTCCAAGTATTCGACCCTGAACTTCAACCCTGTAAGTATATGGTTAGACTCCCACTACGAGCTTACTCTAAGATATCACTCTACGAAGTTAGCCAACTCAGTATGGATCTTCGATCATGCGTCCTCCCACTTCCGCATTCTGTTGACAACAATGATAACCAAAATACCATGGGAACAATACTTTATTACATTGGATACTTTCTCATTTTGGAACTATGCACAATTTATGAATTAAGTTGAGAAATATCATTTTGTTTAAAGCTAGAGTAAAACATAAGGTTTGCTCATTAAGCTAAGTGTGTGTGGTGTATTGAGTTTTCGATATATGTGATATATGGAACATTAATTCTCGTTTTAAGAGTTTCCATCGCTATTGTCATCACTGGTTTTCGTCCGGGCCCGTTTGGGGTGGGCTCAAATTAAACCAATGGTGAGAAATTTAGAGTCGCCACCAATTGTTTTTGGGGTACAGTTAGATACCCTCTAGTTTGAGTAGTTTAAAGGTGTGGTCTGCGTTATCAGAGAAGGGTTTGGGAGTTGGTTACGTGTAGGGAAGGATTAGCACCCCTGCAACGCCCTTTCGGTATCTATTTTGGCAAAGGAGGTTTTCAATTTACTATCACTGTTGTAATTGGGTTGAGTTTCCTAGAAAGTTTATGATTTTTATTTGGCTAAGTTATTTGTTAAAGTTATGGTTAAAATTGATATACCCTAAATTTCTAAAGGGAACCCTAAAAGCTTTGTTTGAAGTGGAAAATGATATCTTAAGCTTTTTGTTTTGGTTTTGGTTTGATTTTAGAAATTGAAGTCCTAAAAAATGGAAAGATGTTTTTTTTTACTTTCCTTTTTTGGTTTTTGGGTTAGAAAACTTTTTTTTTTGTCTTTGTGTTTTGTAAAAAAAAAAACGTTTTGTTTTTGTTTTATTTTGTTTTTGTTTGTTTGTTTGTTTGTTTTTTTTTTTTTTTTTTTTTTTTTTTGGAGTAGCTAAACCTAAGAACTACACATGTTTTTCTCTTTTGAAAACGTGTCCTCCCTTTTTATGTTTTTGTTTTTTTTGTTTGAAAGGATGAAACTATAGCAATGGTTAAATAATACATATCAAGTTGCGTGTGTGATTGTGACATCCACAAATGAACTAACAGCTCACTCCCTTTCTTTTTATTTTTTTTCTTTTTTTTCTCCTCCCTTTTGATGCCTCTCTTTTGCTTCTCTATTTTTACTATACTTTACATATTTACGACATACAACATAAAAAGAAATACAGGGAAAATACAACGAAAAATACTAAAAATTACATCAACTATAAATCTAGATAAGCTAAAAATGAAAACCAAAAAAATGCTAAAAAATTACATCAAATATAAATACAAATAAGCTAAAAACAAATAAAGAAACAGATGCAAATTGAACTGACTTTGGCTTTGGATTGGGACTCCGGCAGTGATAACGTTAGCGGGAGGATGAATCTCCAAAGGTTGATTGGACTTGGGCCGGAGGTTGATCACTGTTGGTTGGAGCTGCAAATAAACATGTGTCTCTCTTTTAGTTTTTTTGTTTTTTTATCTTTTTTTTTGTTTTGATTTTCCGATTTTGGTATTGTTGCTGAAAAGAAAAGAAAACAGAACTAGGGGAATGAAAATGGTGTTTTAGAATTTCTGGGTTTGAAATAGGGGAGAGTGTATGTATGAATGTTGGTAAAGGGAGGAGAGAAGTAAGGAGGAAAGAAAAAGAATTCGGACTGTGTCTTCTTTTTTTTTTGAAGGCAGGAGTTGGGCGATTTTGAGAGAATGGGCAGCAAAATAAGCATAATCTGAGCAGCAATTTGAGAGAAATCGTCAAAAAGTTCTTCTTTTTCTGGGCGTAAGCTAAGCGTTCTCTCTCTCTCTCTCTCTCTTCCGTATCAAGGAGCTAGATATGAAGATTGCAGCAAAGTTCTTCATTTTCTTTGTTCTGGCGGAATGTCCTCTCTCTCTTTTTTTTTTTGGGCGTAAAAATCCTCTTTTTCTCGTTGGAGAGGATACTGGTTTTAAAGGGACTTGGCTGCATCTCATTAATTGCTGCATTTAATGTTTTGTCGAGTGTATTATTAATCCCCAACATTATTAATTTCCAGATTCTATGCTTTATCGGGTGGATTATCGATCTATGATTGCCTTTTTTGGTTTTTTATGGACACATGTGACTGACAGGCGTTGAAAAGCATCTTTGACAACATGGCCAGCTAATAAAACATGTCCCGTGAATAAGGTGGGAGAGTGACTGCGGAGATAAGGCCAAACAGCGAAGGTCAAAGGTCAAAGGGTCTGAGTATAGGCAGGTCGGAGTGTCGGCAGGTCAGAGTGTCGGCAGGGTCGAAGTGTCAGCAGGGTCGAAGGTCGGTGGGTCGAAGGTCAACGGTCAGCGGGTCGTAGGTCAAGGTCAAGGGTCGTAGCCTCGGATGTCAAGGGTCGTAGCCTCGGATGTCAAAGGTCGTAGCCTCGGAGGTCAAGGGTCGTAGATTCGGAGGTAGACTACGGCCTTCGAGGCCCGAAGACTTGAAGACTTCGAATCTTTGAGTCTACGAATCTACGAGTCTACGAGTCTAGTTTTTTTTTTTAACCCGGACAAATTACCCTTTTACCCCCACAAAAATGCCAAAATGGGTGTACTTTTGGGGATTGTTTGGGAAAACCCATATTTGCCTAAATTGACATTTTGGACTATTTCACATATGCACATTTTCGGGCAGTTTGACCAGGGGCATTGACCGTCTTTTGGCAAGTTTGACTTTTCTAACGAAAGTTGTTTTGGTCACAACTTCTTCGTTTTTCATCGGAATTGAGCTCAGTCAAGTGCGTTATTCTCCACATTTCTTCCTCTATCACCTGGCATTGATCTTGGGACATTCTAGGGGCTTGCAATAGAGGTTATCAATTTTGGGTTTCCCTGTTCGTGTCAATGCATCCATCTTGTGCAAATTGCAGGGAATCTCTAAGGCCCTGTTCAACAAGGTATACAGTTTGGGCAAAAAGGTATATACATCAAATGGGGTTAGTACGTCCAACTCGGACAAAATGGGCTCTAACAGCTACCCCTCTTTGTGCATTGTTTGTATATAAATAGTGTACAAAGATAAAAAGGAGTCATTTTGGACAGGTTAGAGCGCTTACCTAACTTACCTTGCTCAGAGGAAGAGTAGAATGCGATGGTTGAGTCTGTCCCCAAGATTGAAAGGGGCTTCTCAGGCTAGTGGGCTTTGGATAATTTGAATGAGGCATCTAAGGCCTAACAGGAACGGAAGAGTTATTTGAAGCCTAACAAGAAAGGGAAAAGGCATCCAAGGCCTAACAGGAATTGAAAAGGCATTAGGGTCCAATAGGAATTGAAAAGGCATCTAAGGCCTAACGGGAATTGAAAAGGCATCCAAGGCCTAACAGAAAGGGACGAGGCATCCAAGGCCTGACAGAAATTGAAAAGGCATCCAAGGCCTAATAGGAATTGAAGAGGCATCCAAGGCCTAATAGAAATTGAAAAGGCATCTAAGGCCTAACAGAAATTGAAAAGGCATCTATGGCCTAGCAGAAAGTGAAAAGGCATCCAAGGCCTGACAGAAAGTGGAAAAGGCATCTAGGGCCCAATAGAAATTGAAAAGGCAACCAAGGCCTAACAGGAATTGAAAAGGCATCCAAGGCCTAACAGAAAGGGAAGAGACATCCAAGGCCTGACAGAAATTGAAAAGGTATCCAAGGCCTGACAGAAATTGAAAGGCATCCAAAGCCTAATAGGAAGGGAAAAGGCATCTAAGGCCTAGACAAGGGTGCACGATTGCTAAAAAAGGTATATGGGCTCCCCCTACGAGTTCACTCTAGGAGATCGCTCTACAAGGTTACCCAAAAAGAGAGGAAGTTTGTTCGAGTGTCAAAAGAGTGCTTTTAGAGCTTGGGGAAATTGCAAAGAAAGATTTGTACAGTTGAACAAAGAAAGCTAGGATAGCTTGATGAGAAGCTTGCTAAGGCTAAGCTCTTAGGATCTTCAGAGGCGATAACCTTCCTGAAATTGCAGAGTATGCCGAATGTATGCAAATGATGCATGGAATGCAATGTGCTGTATGCGGGGATGCATAAACCTCAACCTGTGGTGCAATATGATGCAATGTGATGCGATGCGATGTATGCATCGAATGCAATGTGATGTATCACTGAGGGTTTGGCAAAGGCTGGAGATTTATCACAATGCTATTGGAGAGGTTGGTTAACATTCAACTTGTTGGGGAACAATTTTCTCTCTAGATAGGAAAGCTTTTCGATCTTAGCTGGGGAACTTCCTTCTTTGTGGATGAAGGGCCTGTTTCACTTAGCTTCACCGCGCTGAGGAGCTTGACTTGACGACTTCACTGGGGATAGTGATATTCTGTGGAGATATGGGTACTCTGAGTTGGGGGACTTAATTTGTTTGGGGATTTTGATCTTGACCCTATCCATAAGGCAATTCCAAAGGAGCCTATTGGGGATTTAAGATATTCTACTTAAATATGAAATGAAGATGATAGAATATGATTAGGGATATAAAACGGGATTTTGCTGGTTTGATTCCACAAAACATATTTATATAATAAAAAGTGCCCTATTGTTATAATCTAATAAACAGAATTATAAGTCTTTAAAAGGCATAATATACAAATTTGATTCGAGTGTGCCTTAGGTTTGACCAAGTCTTCACTGTTTACAGTTGTTGTCTTTAGGTGACGTTATTTCCACTGTCTGCAATGGACCCTGTTTTAGGTGGTCCTGATCCTTATGGATTCTAACTGCTTTCACCCTTCAGGATTTGTCGTCGGCTTTGTATTTTACCCTTGGTGCCCTTTCGGGTTTTCACCAAGTTCGTTTTTATTTGCTTCTTTGTCTATTGTTAGAGCTTTGTATTTTACCCTTGATACCCTTTCAGGTTTTCACCAAGTCCACTCATCACAGGAATGAGAACCTTGTTGAGAGGTATGAGAGTTAAGCATAGAACTTTTTCACCGCATCCCTATTCACTGGGTTAGGGAGCTCATCACCATCCATTCTGGCAAGGATTAAGGCACCTCCTGAGAATGTTTTCTTCACCACATATGGGCCTTCATAATTGGGAGTCTACTTGCCTCTATGGTCATGTTGAATTGGTAAAATCTTCTTGAGGAGGAGGTCACCCACTTGAAAGCTTCTGGGCTTCACCTTTTTATTGTAGTTGTTCTTCATTCTCTGTTGATATAGCTGTCCTCTGCAAACAGCTGCCAGGCGTTTGTCTTCAATTAAGTTCAACTACTCATAACGACTTTGGGCTCATTCTGCTTCTTCTAGCTGAGTATCCTTGAGTACTCGGAGGGAAGGTATCTCCACTTCGACAGGTAGAACTACTTCCATGCCGTAGACCAAAGAAAACGGAGTTGCCCCAGTTGATGTTTGCACTGAGGTACGATAAGCATGCAAAGCATATGGTAGCTTCTCATGTCAATCTTTGTATGTCTCAATCATCTTTCTGAGAATGTTCTTGATGTTCTTATTGGCCGCTTCAACTGCTTCATTTATTTTGGGGCGATAGGGAGTCGAGTTGCGGTGTTAGATTTTGTATGTTTCGCACAACTTACCCATCATCCGACTGTTCAGATTGACGGCATTGTCTGTTATGATCTGCTAAGGAAGCCCGTATCGACATATAATGTTGCTCCGCAGAAATTTGAGCACCACAGCTTGCGTGACATTAGCATACGACGTTGCTTCTACCCACTTGGTAAAATAATCAATGCCCACCAAGATGAAGCAATGACCATTGGATGCTTTTGGCGAGATTGGTCCGATGACGTCGATGCCCCAAAGCGAGAAGGGCCATGGGGACACCATCACATGCAGCTTGGATGGAGGTACTTGGATCTTATCGCCATAAATTTGACACTTAAGGCATTTGCGCACATATTCAATGTAATCTTTTTCCATAATGACCCAATAATAGCCCATTCGCATGATTTGCCTTGTTAATGCATGTCCATTTTCATGTGAACCGCATTCTCCTTCGTGCACTTCTTTTATTATCTGTTTCGACTCTTCTTTTGCCACACACTGCAGTAACACCATGTCATGATTTCGCTTATATAAAATGGGACCATCAAGGTAGTAGTTGGACGCCGACCTTCGGATATTTCTTTTATCAGACTCAGAGGCCTCGGCTGGATATTCTTGCTTAAGCAAATACTGTCTGATATCATCAAACCAGGGCTTTTCTTCAATCTTTCCTTCAATAGCCATGCAATGTGTAGGAGTATCTTGTATACGGATATTGAAAGATTGGACTTCCAACTTTGTGTCTAGCCGAAGGAGGGAGGCTAGAGTGGCCAGCGCATCAGGAATCTGATTGTATTCCCTGGGCATATGCTCGAACATGATGTCTACGAATTGTTCGGCTAACTCCGTAACGTGCTTCCGATATGGGATTAATTTGTGGTTTCAAGTCTCCCATTCTCCCTTTACTTGAAAAATGATGAGTGCAGAATCGCCAAACACTCGTAATTTTTTGATTCCTTTGTTAATTGCTTCTTGAAGTCCCATCACACATGCCTCATATTCTGCTACATTATTTGTACAAGGGAAGGTTAGCTTTGTCGCCATGGGGAAATGTTCGCCTTTTGGGGATATCAAGATGGCCCCAACATCGTGACCTAAGAGACTGGAAGCTCCATCAAACCACATCGTCCATATGTCTGATACTTCGGCCGTAATGATGTTAATGTGTTCATGTGGAAATCCAATAGTCATGGGCTCATAGTCTTCTAGCGCTCTGTCTGCCAAGTAATCAACTATTGCACTTCCTTTTATAGCTTTTTGAGGCACGTAGATGATATCATACTCCGATAGGATCAGCTGCCATTTGGCGATTCTTCCAGAAATGGATGGTTTTTCTAAAAGGTACTTGAGCGGATCATGTCTCAAAATCAGCCATGTTGTATGATAAAGAGTGTATTGCCTTAATCGTCTTGTTATCCACGCAAGGGTACAACATGTCTTTTCCAATGGTGTATAGTTCGTTTCATTGACGGTGAACTTTTTGCTGAGATAATAAAATGGCCTACTCCTTCTTGCCTGTAGAATCATGTTGTCCCAAGACATAACCCATTGAGTACCCTTGGACAGTCAAGTATAAGATTAAAGGTCTGTCTAGTACTGGTGGGACCAAAATAGGTGGATTGGACAGATATTGCTTGATCCTGTCAAAAGCTTCTTGACACTCGTCATTCCAAATTTCGGGGTTATTCTTCCGTAACGTCTTGAAGATGGGTTCACATGTGGCCGTCAATTGTGAAATGAATTGAGCAATGTAATTCAATCTCCCGAGGAATCCTCTAACCTCCTTGATGGTTCGTGGTGGGGGCATCTCTTGGATAGCTTGAACTTTATCCGGATCAATTTCCACTCCTTTTTGGCTCACGATGAAACCTAACAGTTTTCCCGACATAGCTCCAAAAGTGCATTTTTCAGGGTTCAATTTGAGTTGATATTTCTGTAGCCTGTTGAAGAGCTTGCGGAGTACTTCAATGTGATCTTCAGTGCTTCATGATTTGGCTATCATGTCATCCACATATACTTCGACCTCTTTATGCATCATATCATGGAATAGGGTCACCATGGCTCACTGATAGGTTGCCCTTGCATTCTTTAGACCAAAAGGCATCACATTATAACAGAATGTGCCCCAAAGTGTTGTAAACGTGGTCCTCTCCTTGTGTTCGGGGGCCATACGAATCTGATTGTAGCTCGAAAAGCCATCCATGAATGAGAATAGAGCATGCTTTGCTGTGTTATCCACTAGGGTATCAATGTGAGGAAGTGGGAATTTATCTTTCGGACTGGCCCAGTTCAGATCTCTATAACCGACACACATGCGAACTTTGCCTCCTTTCTTCGGTACTGGTACAACATTGGCCACCCATTCTGGATAATGGGAGACACTTAGGAAACCTGCGTCCCATTAGCATCTCTGGTCTCATTCTTCGCAATTTCTGCTATACTGGTTTGCACTCTGGCTTCACTGGTATGTGATGCTGCACTATGTCTGTGTCTAATCCCGGCATATCTTGGTATGACCACGCGAAAACATTTATGTAGCTTCTTAACAGCTCAATTAATTGCTTTTTGATGGTGGTAGCGATCAAGGACCCTACCTTCAATTCTCTTGGTTCAGCTATCGTCCCCAAATTCACCGTTTCTACTGGGTCTTCACTTGGAATGGATAAGCGATCGTCCCTTTCCAATAGGCATATGATCTCTCTCGGTAGCTCGGGTGTATCCTCTACCTCATCCTCATCAGCTTCAAACACTGGCTACTCCCAGTTTGGACTTTGGTCAAACCTTAGGCATCTCATTTCGCTTTCGCATACTATGTTTTCATTGACATTGTACCTGCTTATAAGAGAATGACAAGTTGGTAACCAAATATGATATGCATATGTTATGAATGGAATGCACCATGGTAGATTTTTTTAAAAAGGTACATTTTATTGAAAAGATTTAAAAAAAACAAACATCCGCTTCAAAAGACATTAAAATAGAATACATTAAATCCCCGTAACCCCTTAAGCATTACATTATGGGGAGGTCCAGGCTGGTCCAATTGTTTAATGACTGGTTGGGATCCTCTCACACCACCAGAACTATCTCGTTCGGTGCATGCTCGTTTGTGTCCAATGCAGCTACAGTCCCCATCTCGGGCTCAGGTCGGCTCTTATGGATAAATCCTCTAGTCCGGAATGTAACATTTGAGGGGGGAAAGCTCCTCCTTTCCTTTTGTATTGGCCTTTTCTGTAACTTTGTCATTCTGATTTCCCTCCTTCTGGCAGCTTCCCTATGTTTGTCAGCTCTTGTAGGCACGTAGCCTAGCCCAGACTTCTCGGTATTTTCTCAGATGGTCAATGGTTTCTGTATTCCTTGAGCCTTTGGGCCTAATCCTTGCCCTTGTTTGTACCCTTGTTTGATCATGGTGGCTGCAACCATTCTTGCAGCCTTCGAGAGATAATGGCTTGGGGTAGAAGTGACATTCACCATCTCAAATGCCCGATAGGAGCATTTTAGTATATCTTCGTTGTTCTCAACATAAGGAACTGATGCTGGTTTGGTGATGAGGAAACTTGTCTCTCCAAAGATGCAAACAAGTTGGTCTCCCATCGCAAATTTCATCTTTTGGTGGAGGCTTGACGGCACTGCCCCTGCCATGTGGATCCAGGGTCTTCCCAACAAACAGCTGTAATATGGCGTGATGTCCATCACCTGAAATTCCACCATAAAGGTAGCTGGTCCAATCAAAAGCGGAATGTCTAGAGTGCCCACCATGTCACGCTTTCCTCCATTGAATGCCCGTACCTTCATCGTACAGGGGCGCATATAGGACACGTCGACCGGAAGTTGTTGCAGTATATGTAAGGGCATAATGTTCAAGGCAGAACCGTTGTCAATGAGTACTCGGGCTATGGTGTGCGCCTTACACTTGACAATAATATGTAGTGCTTTTATGTGTCTCTTCCCTTCCTGAGGTAGCTCATCATCTCCAAAGCTGATGAAGTTATTCATGATGAGGTTACTGGCGATTCCATCAACATTCGCCACTGACACGGTCGGTGGAACATAGGCCTGGCTCAGAACTTTCAGCAGTGGTTCCCGGTGAGGTTGGGAATCCATCATTAAAGAGAGCAAGGAGATGCGAGCTGGTTGTCGACTCAACTGATCAACAATATTATACTCGCTCTGCTTCATGAGTTTTAAAAATTCTGTGGTCTCCTCTTCCGCGACCGGTGTTCCTTTCTTTGTTGCCTCCAGTGTTGGCCCCATATCGGGTTCTATAGCTTTTTCCTTCCTTGCTTTGTCAGACATATCAGGGGCATAAGCCCGACCGCTCCTGGTCTTCTTTTCTGCTGCGGTGGCTCCCTGAACTACTTCACAGCTGTAGTTCCATGGGACAGCTTTATCCGTCTTGTAGGGGAAAGGGGCAGGAACACGTATGGTGAGAGGTGTAATTCTGTGAGGTAGTAGTGGGATTTCTGGAGTCTTAACATTCAAGACAAGGGGTGTTGGCATCCATGATGGTTGGTATGACATGTCTCCTTGGATCATGTGGCTTTGATTGTCTGCTTCTCCTCTTAAGAATTCGATTATTCTCTAGTCCATGAGCTTTTGTACCTGTCTAGCGAACTTGCTACATTGTTCGATGTCGTGTCCCCGTGACATCTTGTGATAAGGGCATTGTTTCTCCCCATCTGTTCCCTTTCTTGTCTCTGGCGCGTCTTTAGTGAGTATATACCCATGTTCCTGTAGCTGGGTAAACAAATATGTCTTCTCCATTTGTACATGGGAGACCTTCTCCAGCCGTCCTTCTGTGGTGATATTGGCCACATCATGAGAGTGTTCGGGGAGTGGATTACTATTCACGTTTGGCGTCCCAGTCAGTGTGGAAAAGTCTAGCCACTTTGCATCCTTTAATGCCTGAACCTTCCTTTTGAATGTCATACAATTTTCAATATCATGTCCAGCTCCACCTGCATGATATTCACATCTGGCATCCGGCTTGTACCAGGCCGGGGGAGGAGACTTTATTTCTCCCAAGGGTATAGGGGCTACCATCCTTGCCTCTAAAAGCTTGGGGTATAATTCCGCATAAGTCATTGGAATTGGGTCAAACTCTTGTCGTGGTCGATGAGAAGCCTAATTCGCTCCTGCTTGCTAGGTTTGGGCCCTCGGTTGCCCCTGTCCTTGGAATGAGGCTCTTGGTCCTTCTTGAGTTGCTGGCCTTGGTTGCTCTGGGTATGGCGCTCTCGGTTGAAATGAGTTAGGTGCCATTGAATATGGAAATGGAACCCCTCCTTGCGGCAAGTATGGCATGAATTGGGGAGGTGGTGCAGGTGCAGTGTAGGCGGCCACTGGCGATCCTTGGTAGTTCCCTAGTGCTTGGTAGAATGTCGTCTGCATCGCCTGGTTTGATTGATACACGAGGTTGCTCTCACCTTCTTTCTTCTTAGGCTGTAGTTGAGACCTTTTTGAAGCCTCTGCCACATCACCCTTTAGCTTTCCTCCTTTAATTCCACTTTCTACACGTTCACCAGATGCGACCAAATCTGCAAAGCTGCTAGAGACGTTCCCGATTAACTTCTCGTAGTAGACACCTTTCAGTGTGTTGATAAAAAGAGTAGTGAGTTCTCTTTCTATAAGGGGAGGTTGGACCTCCACAGCAGTCTTTCTCCATCTCCGTGCATAATCCTTGAAGCTTTCGTCGAATCCCTTTTTCAAGGACTACAGGGTGAGTCGATCCAGTGCTAGTTCGGTGACATGTTTGTATTGTGCCAAGAAGGAGGTAGCTAATTCCTTCCATGTCTTGATGCGGTTTCCATTTAGCTAAAAGTACCAGTGAAGGGATGCCCTAGTTAGGCTTTCTTGGAAACAATGCATGAGGAGCTTGTCTTCACCAGCATAAGCAGCTATCTTTTGACAGTACATGGCCAAATGTGTCTTTGGGCACCGGGTCCCATTGAACCTCTCAAATTCCGGCATCTTGAATTTTGGTGGCAGCACCACTCCTGGCACTAAGCATAAGTCTTGCGGGCTAGTTATACCATAGCTGTCGACGCCCTCTATGGCTTTCAATCTTTCCTTTAGACGTCTCAGAGCGGGAGACTCTATGTTTTCCTGGGGAACTGGGGATCCCACTGCTTCCATTACATTTACCGGTGCTGGCATAGTGAAGTGAGTTTGATTTGGGGTTGGAGGTTGTGCCATAGTAGGATGGTATATGGGTGCCTGGCTTGGTGCCAGGTTGGGCGACTGAACAGCCTCTTGTCCCTGCTCTTGATGGTGATTGGTAGTTCTCCCTGTCAGAATTCTTCCTCTTTCTTCAGTCAACTTTGTGAGCATTTCCATTATTGCAGACATTTGCCCTTGTAGGGCTTGTTGTGACTGTTCCAAACCCATGAGTCTGTTCTCTATTTCGTCTGCCATTGGCTGTGGCTGTGGTATTTGATTGCACCAAGATCTGAGATTGTAAGAGTGTGCAATCCTGGAGAAAGTCTGCTACCGACCTGGGTGCAAGGTAATTTTTACTTGATTTTCAATTTTGATATGCATGTATATATGAATGACTATGCGAAGAGTTAGAGAAGCAAATAACTTTATTTCTAACATTTTCAAACAAACACACAGTACAATGCAGAAATGCCATGCATATGAGAGCTATGGCTACATGATCTTAAGGCACACTTCCAGTCATCTCCTAAGTAGCACGACGCCTTTTCTTCTAAGGTGGTCACTTGCCTGCTTTCTCCCTCTGCTTCAATATGGTCTCGACCTATTTTTCCCTCAACTGTAACCGCTGGAGAGCTCCTTCTAGAGATGCTTCCAGCCTTTGGATCTGCTGCTTGAGATTTTGATTCTCCTGGAGGATGGCTCTCATGTCCGTCGTTAACTGTGGCTTGTGTTGTGTCCTCCAAGATATGTACGCCGGATAAACGCCAGGTTTTGGACTGTTGGCTTGGATCCTGTGTGGAGCGGACCATGCCTGATACATCTTTTGGCCTTTCTCTACGAGCATGGTTCTGCTGTAAGTGAAGTCACAATCTTCCATGCCAAATAGCACAGGGATAATCTGATGATGCCCGACTTGTCTTCCATCATGCAGTGGTGTATATGCAGTTCCTCCCCAAGGTCCTAAGAGTGGTACCCAATTGTAGTCCCCGCAGCTATATGTCATGGAGACCACTGGCATTCAAGGAGCAGTCAAGGTAATATCAGCTTCTGTGAGGTTCTCTAACTTCTTTCTCCAGTCTTCAAAGCCTTTAGGTAAGTTCCACTTGCTGAGCAGAATATCCAATAGTGTCGTGGCTGGTACCTGATAAACAGCAGGAAAACGAGGGACACTACAAGGGAAATGACCTTGCAGCCAGGTGCATAAGAGAGGTAGGCACCCCATGAACTGTCTTGAGCCTTTACTCCCCACATAAGTAAGAGATCGGATGGTTTCAACTAATATAGCAGGAGTAGGGTCACATCCTTTGAGCACCTGCTGGACCAAATCTACAATTGCTCCATCGATGTGGGCTGGCATCCTTGAAAAATGACTAGCCCATATATAGCTAGTGTAAGCAATTTGTGCGCCCCTGCTTCTGCCGCTGTCTGTATCATTCCTTTGATTGTGTCCCATAGAAGATATTCCTGCCCACCATAGGTTATGGCCGCCGGTGGGTCCCATACTGGCTTTCCCATTATCTTAGCAAAGGCCCTTCGACATGATCTTCTGGGCTCCGGTAGATATATCTTCATTTTGTTTTCCACGGGGATATCCAATAATCTTCTGTATTCTTCTATTGTGGGAACAAGATCTATGCCGTTGAAGTCAAAGCACTGCCGTCGAGGCTCCCAGAAATATATGGCTGCCCCAAGCATATCCTTATCGGCTAGTAGCTCGGCCATATGGAGCAAATCCCCAAACTGTTGTATATATATGCTTTTCCTTTCATATGTCCACTGGCTCCATATCGTCTGCACCTCTTTAGTATAGTCCAACTGATCTTCTATGATAACAAGTTCTGCTTTGTGGGCTTCTCCGAGTGGAAAATCTCCAAGACAAAGTTGGATGTCCCCAGATGCTTGGGCCACCACTGCGGCAGCCTCTTTATCCTAAAGGCTTTTTAGTAGATGACTGAAAGTTGCCATGCCTATATGAATGTCATTTTATGCATGATGACAGGTTAGGATGGCAGCTAAAACAAATCAGGGCAAATAGACAGGATAAAGAATAAACCAATAGTAAGGCAAATAATATGTGCAGGGGATGACTTATGAACTACCCTACAAAACAAAGGTTAGCATGGCATGGAATGAGCAAACAACATATGGGTCAATGCCCCTGATGGGCTTCTATTGCTACACCTATCTTATTCGTGGGTTCCCAAACTTCCTCAATAGAGGGCTCCGTACACCATGGGATTTACCGGAGGGGAGTCTTAAAAGGACGTGCCTTAAAAGAACCTCAAGCTTGAGTGAGGAGTCCGAGGCCCCGTTGCGGATAATGATCAATGCGCTGGGGACCGTCTCGAACCTCGCTAAACTCGGGTATAGGGTTATGCATGGATGCAACAAGTAGGGAAAGCAGTAAATCAAAACTATCATGGTAGTTAAAGCGTATAAACAAATCGCAGTTAAAAAAAATAAATGACAACTATAACGGCAATTAAATAAAAAACAAGTAAATCACAATTGCAAATAAAAAACAACTATCACGATAGTTAAATATGTACAATAGTATAATTAAAGTAACCTCCTAATCCTAGTTCTAGATCAAACTCTCTAAAGTGTGTATATCCCCAGTGGAGTCGCCAGCTGTCATCACTGGTTTTCGTCCGGGCCCGTTTGGGGTGGGCTCAAATTAAACCAATTGTGAGAAATTTAGAGTCGCCACCAACTGTTTTTGGGGTACAGTTGGCTACCCTCTACTTTGAGCATTTTAAAGGTGTGGTCTGCATTATCAGAGAAGGGTTCGGGAGTTGGTTACGTGTAGGGAAGGATTAGCACCCCTACAGCGCCTTTTTGGTATCTATTTTGGCAAAGGAGGTTTTGGATTTACTGTCACTATTGTAATTGGGTTGAGTTTCCTAGAAAGTTTATGATTTTTATTTGTTTAAGTTATTTGTTAAAGTTATGGTTAAAATTGATGTACCCTAAATTTCTAAAGGGAATCCTAAAAGCTTTGTTTGAAGTGGAAAACGATATCCTAAGCTTTTTGTTTTGGTTTTGGTTTGATTTTAGAAATTGAAGTTCTAAAAAATGGAAAGATGTTTTTATTTACTTTCCTTTTTTGGTTTTTGGGTTAGAAAATATTTTTTTTTTTGTTTTTGTGTTTTGTAAAAAAAAATGTTTTGTTTTTGTTTTTTTTTGTTTTTTTTTTTGAGTAGCTAAACCTAAGAACTAACACATATTTTTCTCTTTTGAAAACATGTCCTCCTTTTTATGTTTTTGTTTTTTTTGTTTGAAAGGATGAAACTATGAACTAGCAATGGTTAAATAATACATATCAAGTTGCGTGTGTGATTGTGAGATCCGCAAATGAACCGTGGAGGGCCTAAGTCTTTTTTTAATAAAGCCGGCCCAGGAACCGGCCCCTAACATTCATTAACTAACAAATAACACTACCACTGCGCTCTGGTGGGGTTAAAAGAGGTGCAGTAGGGGGGGATCTGTGGGGGGGGGGGGAAAGAGAATGGTTTTACCGCCGGAAATGGGCAGGGGATGTGTGAGTGTGGGGGGGGGGTTTTCTTTTCGATCAGAACCAGGCTATATGAATTAAATATAAATATATTGCCCTAGGAGGGGGGGGATGAGAGAAAGGCCCTTCTTGCTCGGGGGTTGGGGGGGGATGCTCAAGCCTCCCTCCCCGCCCTGGGGGGTGAAAAGCGCAAAAGAGGCCCCCCCTTTTTCAACATGGTTGGAGAAAGTAACGGACCGTGCGGCCCCTGCCTTCAATTCCCCCTGGCTTGGGTATATTAAAAGACAAATACACTTGCACGAATCTGTGGTAGATTTTTTGAGTCCATACTTGGGGGGGGGGGGGGGGGGGGGGGGGGGGGAAAAAAAAAAAAAAAAAAAAAAAAAAAAAAGGGGGGGGGGGGGGGGGGGGGGGGGGGGGGGGGGGGGGGGGAGGGGGGGAAAAAGGAGGGGGGGAGGGAGGGGATGGGTATTTTATATAACCCTGGTACTGAGCGTAAAGAAAAATAAAATAAACTCCCCTGGCCTTGTTCGTCTCGAAAAGTGTGTACTCCCCTTGCGTTGGGGGGGGGCAGGAAGAGACCAGCAAAGCCAAGGAGACAAAGGAACAGCACAAAAAAGGGGGTTGTTTGTGGGCCCTTCGGGCTGATAGCTGCGGCCCCAACCCCTCGTACGACCCTGTAGGGGGGGGGAAAAAAGGAGGGATGGTGGTTTGACCCAAGGGTCCCCTTGTGCCTGTCTCGGCGGCTGTATGTGTTGCCCCTGCCCCGCACCTTGGGGAGTGAACCCTCCGTCGAAAAGGGGTTTGGGTGACTCCTGGAAGAAATGGGCTTTGTACCCACCCAACCTTCCCCGGTGCCAAGGTGCCCTCCTCGGGGGGGGGGGGGGGGGGGGGGGGGGGGGGGGGGGGGGGGGGGGGGGGAGGGGGGGGGGGGGGGGGGGGGGGGGGGGGGGGGGGGGGGGGGGGGGGGGGGGGGGGGGGGGGGGGGGGGGGGGGGAGGGGGGGGGGGGGGGGGGGGGGGGGGGGGGGGGGGGGGGGGGGGGGGGGGGGGGGGGGGGGGGGGGGGGGGGGGGGGGGGGGGGGGGGGGGGGGGGGGGGGGGGGGGGGGGGGGGGGGGGGGGGGGGGGGGGGGGTGGGGGACGCCCCGGCGCGGGTTCCCGGATGATTAGTTGCCTTAGGGGGGGGAAAAAAAGAAAGAAAAGGGGGCGAAAAAAAATAAAAAACCCCCTCCGGGGGATGCCCCGCTTGGCCACGCTTGTAACGGCCGGGGTGGAAAAAGTGGGGGTTGGGCTCAAATAAGGGCCCCTTCCCCCTTGGAAATTTCAGGGCCTGCCTGAAAGAAAAAGGGAGCCCTCCTCGGGGGCCTCCCGGTCTTCTGCCCCCTTGCGGTCCTCCCCCTTAAACCCCAGGGGGGGCTGGGGTTGCCGAAAGGCATCCCCTCGCCCTCCGCAGAAAAGCCGTGGCCCCCCCGGGGCAATTGGCCGTGTTTGGGGGGGGGGGGGGGGAGGGGTGGTTTGGGGGGGGGGGGGGGGGGGGGGGGGGGGGGGCTTAGCAAAGGCCGCCCCGGAGGTTCTGCCCTGGCCCCCCCGCCTGGGGGGGGGGAAAAAGTGGGCCGCCCGGACAGCCCCCTCTGGGGTGGACAAATGGCCCCCCTCCTTCCCCTGGTGTGGGTAGGCCCGCGCTTCCCCTCGAGTGTGGAGAAGGTCACAGGTTAATGACCTACCAAGGTTAGGGGGGGGGGGGGGGGGAAGGAAGCCGCCGACACTTTGGGGGGTGTGGGTTGGGTGGGCCACGGGGTCGGCCTCCGCCCGCCGTCGCCGGAGGCTAAGGTGGGGGAGCTCCTGCCCTGGTGGCACCCCGGTGGGGGTTGTCTTTTTGCTCCCCTCGTGACTGGTGGGGGGGGGGGGGGGGGGGGGGGGGGGGGGGGGGGGTGCCCCGCGGACGCGGCTGTTTGCTCGGACTGGTTTGGGGCCCCCTTATCCTCCACGGGGGGGGGGGGGGGGGGGGGGGGGGGGGGGGGGGGGGGGGGGGGGGGGGGGGGGGGGGGGAGGGGGGGGGGGGGGGGGGGGGGGGGGGTTGGGGGGGGGGAGGGGTGGCGGGTTGGATTTGGCGCCCGCCCTGGCCGTGGGTGGCTTACCATTCTCCCCCCCTTGGCCGGGTGGGGGGGGGGGGGGGGGGGGGGGGGGGGGGGGGGGGGGGGGGGTGGGTCCCGGCCATGAGGTGATTGTGGCGGGCTCGTCCCCACCCCCCCCTCTTTGGGCGCCCCTTTCCTCCCCCGGGGTGAGAAAGGTTGGCTCCCCGGGATCCCCCTTGCGGAGGGTTCGGTCTCCTCCCCACCCCTCAGCGCGTGCCCGTCTCCCCCCAGCCCCGCCCCCGGCCTCTTGTGTCTAAAAGGCCCCCACGGATGTCCCCCCTGGGCGTTTCCCGGCGTTTTCGGTGGCCTTACAGAGATCTGGCTTTTCCCCTTTGACTAAATACACACCTATGCCCCTTGTAGTGCATTGACAAAGGACTGTTGGCTTTCGCCACCGTTCAGGACCCCTCCTGAGGTCAAGAGGACGGGTCTCGCCCAAGGACAGAAAGTGCCCGGTCCTCTCGATCCATGGCCGTCAGCACACAACTTTAAAACCAACAAGAAAAGGGAACCAAAAACCTTCTCCCTGCCAAACTGTAAAAAGCCCCCTTGGGCCCTGTAAGCCCCGGAAAAAAGCAAAACGGGGGGCCCGGTGCCCCTCCTGTGTGAGGCTGCAACAAAAAAAAAACCACACATACCCCGCCCCGCCCTGGCCAAGGGGGGGTTGAAGTGCCCTAAGTCCCCACCACGCGCACCTGAGCCCGCGGCCCCTTAGGCCATGCCTCTCTCCTAAACCACAAGCCTCCGACCCTTGGGCCCTAAGCTCTGTTGTGCAACCTTTTGTGTAAGAAACACAGCAATCAAAGACCCGGATAAGAACCCTCCCCCGCCCCCCGCGCTCTTCTTCTTGTGGGGCCACAAAGCCCCTTTCAACCAAAAAGGCCCCCCCTCTTGTAGGCTGAATGAAAAGCCGATGGCGCCCCGCCACCCCACCCCTTTGACTCCCCCCTCTTTGAGGGTTCCTTGGACCCTGGGAAACTCTTTATGAACTAACTCACTCCCTTTCTTTTTCTTTTTTTTTTCTCCCCCCTTTTGATGCCTCTCTTTTGCTTCTCTATTTTTACTATACTTTACATATTTACGACATACAACATAGAAAGAAATACAGGGAAAATACAACGAAAAATACTAAAAATTATATCAACTATAAATCTAGATAAGCTAAAAATGAAAACCAGAAAAATGCTAAAAAATTACATCAAATATAAATATAAATAAGCTAAAAGCAGATAAAGAAACAGATGCAAATTGAACTGACTTTGGCTTTGGATTGGGACTCCGGCAGTGATAACGTTAGCGGGAGGATGAATCTCCAAAGACTGGTTGATTGGACTTGGGCCGGAGGTTGATCACTGCTGGTTGGAGCTGCAAATAAACTTGTGTCTCTCTTTTAGTTTTTTTGTTTTTTTATCTTTTTTTTGTTTTGATTTTCTTATTTTGGTATTGTTACTGAAAAGAAAAGAAAACAGAACTAGGGGAATGAAAATGGTGTTTTAGAATTTCTGGGTTTGAAATGGGGGAGAGTGTATGTATGAATGTTGGTAAAGGGAGGAGAGAAGTGAGGAGGAAACAAAAAGAATTCGGACTGTATGTCTTTTTTTTTGAGGTAGGAATTGGGCGAATTTGAGAGAATGGGCAGCAAAATGGGCGTAATCTGAGCAGCAATTTGAGAGAAATCGTCAGAGAGTTCTTCTTTTTCTGGGCGTAAGTTGAGCGTTCTGTGAGGACCTTCCCTGAGGTATGAGTTATGCTTTATGCATTTATTTGCACATGTTATTTGAGATGTGGTTTAACTTGTTGTTTCTTAGCCTCCAGGCATCTTATGAGCCTTTTTGGCTTATTGTGAGTTGCATTGCACATGTGTCATCATGTTTTATGTTTTGATGTTGGGACATTGAGCTTGAATTTTGCTATGTCCTTTAGGCATGTGTTTTACTTTCGAAGACGAAAAGTCCTAAAGTGGGGATGATGTAAAGACTCGTAGTTGGGTAGTTTTGAGAGATAGCCATTCTATGGGAATACAACTATTTGGATGGTAGTGTAGTCATCGGTGTGAGCATTTTAACTGTACCTGGGCCCGATTCCGAGTCGGGGCCCCGTTTGACCCGATTGTTGACTTTTTGGGGTTTATTAGTTGACTTTGCGTTTGGGCTGTCATTTGAGTGTGGTAATATCTGCTTAGTGTTGTGCTCATCATTTCGAGCATTTTAACTGTAATTTGACTCAATTTGGAGTTCGGGACCTTGGAGGTCAATTATTTTGTTGGAAGGTCAATTATTGACTAGGTCAATGATTGACTAGGTCAGTTATTGGTCAATGACTGACAGAAATATAAATAGCAGGAAAAAGAAGGAGCTTTCACTTTATGCTATCACGTTTGTCTGTTTGAGAGAGAGAGAGAGAGAGAGAGAGCTTGGAGCTTGGTGCCTTGGCGATTTGGGGCGATTTGGGTTCGTAGAGCTCAAAGAATCACTCCAAGTAGGTGTCTTTAAACTCCTTATTTTGATTCTGTTTTAGATCTGCACAAATTTATCATGATTTAGGAAATTGGGCATGAACCCTAGATTTTGGGGGGAATCCAATTCCGGGTTGGATCTAATGGTTTAGTATAAGATCTGTGGTTAAGAACTGATTTAGATCATTATAGAGATGTGTTTCTGTGATTTTGGGGGTGTATAACTGTGTATTTCATGATGGTTGAGAAGTCAACCATGAAAATCTGGGTTTAAATCTACATTTATCGAATCTACAATTATATGTGCGTATTTCTATTGTTACTATGCGATTTAGAGGCATTCTGGACGCATTTTGAGGTAGATATGGTCGTCTGTTGTGTAAAACGTGTGTTTGGGAGCATCTAGGAGTTGCTGGGTTGATTCCAGACGAAGAACAGGCAAAAACTACAATGAACAGTATCCTGGGTGGATTACTGGGTCGAAATGACAAAGATCCGAAGTTCTGGGTCGAAGAACCAGGATCGTTGGGTCGAAGGTTCATAGACTCGTAGTTCATAGACTCGTAGTTCGTAGACCTATAGTTCGTAGACTCGTAGTTCGTAGATCTGTAGTTCATAGACTCGTAGTTCGTAGACTCGGAGTTCGTAGTCTAAGGGTCGATGGTCGTAGTCCGAAGGTCGAAGATTGAAGACTAGCTTCGAGTCTTCGAGGCGCGCTGCAGTTCCGCGCTCCGCAGCTACGAGTCGCAGTCCTGAAGCTACGAGTCGGGCAGTTCTGCATTTTCGAGCTAGTGCAACTGCACTGGATTGGACCATTTACATTGTAACCTATACTAAGTATTATACTTAAGTTACAATGTAAATAATGAAATAACCCCCATTTGGATTCAAAGAAAAATACTAGAAAAATTAATTCTCACTCCTTCAAAATGTGAAAATTGGGATTTAGTGTAAAATCTCAGAAAAATCTAGTTTTTCGTAGAGGTGAATTTTTGGAAAGTGAGGTAAGACATCTCAGAAAAATACCCAAAAATCAAATTATCTTAGTTATGATATGGAGACCCAATGCTGGGACTTTTTATTGCAAGAAAATAGCAACTATGGCTATCTCCTTCTTTAGTCAAGGAATGAGGATCGACTTGTGAAGACTGGCTACAGTTCTAAAGAGAGTGTTGTACACCTTAAGACTATATTGGTGTTGGTATGTTGGGTTGCGGATTTGGGACTTGGGTTCCATGACTTGTTGGGTTCTCACCGTGGAGCACAGATGATACTATGTGGTTGACAGGGCGGGCATATGCGCTGATGGCAGGCCTGTGTGGCACTGTGGCCGGGCATATTGCGCTGTGGCCGTGGCAGGCATATGCGCCGATGGCAGGCCTGTGTGGCGTTGTGTCCGGGCATATAGCGCTGTGGTAGGGCTGAGTGCCCTGAGCTGGGATCCTGTTGAGGATCGTGGACAAGCTATCCTGTGTGGGCAGGCTAGGTCCTGATGTTTGTTTGCAGGCTGAGTCCTGATGATTGTGCACACTACACGGTGCACGAGTACACAGAGTATGTAGTATAGACTTGTATATTTGCATGATGTGGAGTGTTGGGGTCACCTACTGAGCTTGTTGCTCACCCCTACTTGTTATTTTCCCTTTTCAGGTGTGACCCGAGACTAGTGGAGGACTTTCTTCCAGGAGGACGTGCCCACTACTCTGATGTATGAGTACTGTATTTTGTATTGTATTATGTGTTGTATCCCGGACATGGGTCCGTGGACAGTTGTATTTGCATACTGTTTATGATGTGATGTCTGTATGACTGTTTGACTCATTGTATGCATGATGATATATGGGAAAGTATAGGATTACCCTTGATGTATGACTGTACAGGGTTGCTTATTTGAGACAGCACCCGCGGTGTAGTCTCCATTGGTGCTAGTCACCAACCCTTTGACCTTTCGGGTGTGGGCAAGGGGAAGTCATGTTCTTAGTTCCGGGTTCCCTGGATTTTGGGGGTGTGACATGTTCTCTCTCTCTCTCTCTCTCTCTCGTATCAAGGAGCTGGATATGAAGATGGCAACAAAGTTGTTCGTTTTTTTTTGTTCTGGCAGAATGTCCTCTCTCTCTTTCTTTTTTGGGCGTAAAAATCCTCTTTTTCTCGTTGGAGAGGATACTGGTTTTAAAGGGACTTGGCTACATCTCATTAATTGCTGCATTTAATGCTTGTCGAGTGTATTATTAATCCCCAGCATTATTAATTTCCAGATTCTATGCTTTGTCGGGTGGACTATCGATCTATGATTGCCTTTTTTGGTTTTTTATGGACACATGTGATTGATAGGCGTTGAAAAGCATCTTTGACAACATGGCCAGCTAATAAAACACGTCCCGTGAATAAGGTGGGAGAGCGACTGCAGAGATAAGGCCAAACAGCGAAGGTCAGAGGTCAAAGGGTCTGAGTATAGGCAGGTCGGAGTGTCAGTAGGTCGGAGTGTTGGCAGGGTCAAAGTGTCGGCAAGGTCGAAGGTCGGTGGGTTAAAGGTCAACGGTCAACGGGTCGTAGGTCAAGGTCAAGGGTTGTAGCCTTGGAGGTCAAGGGTCGTAAATTCGGAGGTAGACTACGGCCTTTGAGGCCCGAAGACTTGAAGACTTCGAATCTTCGAGTTTACGAGTCTACGAATCTACGAGTCTATGTGTAAAGACTCGTATTTGGGTAGTTTTGAGAGATAGTCATTTTATGGGAATGTAACTATCTGGACGGTAGTGTAGTCATCGATGTGAGCATTTTGACTGTACTTGGGCCCGATTCCGAGTCGAGGCCCCATTTGACCCGACCATTGACTTTTCGGGGTTTATTGGTTGACTTTGCGTTTGGGTGGTCATTTGGGTGTAATAATATCTATTTAGTGTTGTGCTCGTCATTTCGAGCGTTTGACTGTAGTTTGACTCAATTTGGAGTTCGGGGCCTTGGAGGTCAATTTTTGTGTTGGGAGGTCAATTATTGACTGGGTCAATGGTTGACTAGGTCGATTGATCGGCAGAATATAAATAAAATAGAAAAAAAAAAAGAAGAAGCTTTCACTTTACGTTTCATGTTTGTGCGTTTGAGAGAGAGAGCTTGAGAGAGCTTGGAGGCCTTGGCGATTTGGGTTCGTGGAGCTCAAAGATTCACTTCAAGTAGGTGTCCTTGAAATTCTTATCTCTCTCTTGTTTTGGATCTGCACGAATTTATCATGATTTATGAAATTGAGCATGAACCCTAGAATTTGGGGAAAACCAATTTTGGGTTAGATCTAATGGTTTAGCATAAGATCTGTGGTTAAGAACTGTTTTATATCATTGTGGATATATGTTTCTGTGATTTTGGGGTTGATTTACTGTGTTTTTCATGAGGGTTGATAAGTCAACCATGGAAATCTGGGTTTAGATCTAGATTTCTGGAAATCTGGAATTTTATACGTGTTTCTGTTGTTTCTGCGCGATTTAGAAGCGTTCTGGACGCGTTTTGAGGTGGATATCATAGTTTGTGGTGAAACTGGGGTGTTAGTGAGCGTCTGGGAGTTTCTGGGCGCGTTTCAGATGAAGAACAGGTGAAAACGATGATGAACAGTACCCTGGGCGCGTTACTGGGTCGAACTGGCGAAAATCCGAAGTTCTGGGTTGAAGGGTCGAAGATCCAGGGTCGTAGTTCGTAGACCCGTAGTTCGTAGCTCGAAAGTTCGTAGTTCGTAGGGTCGTAGTTCATAGACCCGTAGTCCGAAGGTCGAAGTTCGAAGACCCGCTTCGAGTCTTCGAGGCACACTTCGCAGCTACGAGTCGCAGCTCTTGTAGTGTAACTGGACACTGGACAGCACTGGACTGGACCTATTTACATTGCAACCTATACCCATCGACACATTTAAGTTTATACTTAAGTTACAATGTAAATAACGAAATACCCCCATTTGGATTCAAAGAAAAATACTAGAAAAATTAATTCTCACTCTTTCAAAATGTGAAAATTGGGATTTAGTGTAAAATCTCGGAAAAACCCAAAAGTTCGTAGTGGTGAATTTTTGGAAAGTGGGGTTAGACATCTCAGTAAAATCCCCAAAAATCAGATTGTCTTATTTATGATATGAGAACCCAATGCCGGGACTTTTGATTTCAAGAAAATAGCTGCTATGGGTACTTCCTTCATAAATCAAGGATTGAGGATTTACTTGTGAAGACTGGCTACAGTTCCAAAGGAAATATTGATAATGACATGCCATACTAATGTTAGTATGTTGGTGCGAGGTATTGGGGCATGGACTCCGTGACTTGTTTGGGTTCTCACCGTGATGCACCGATGGTGCTATGTGATTGACGTGGCAAGATATGCACTGATGGCAGGCCTGTGTGGCGACTGTGGCTGGACATATTGCGCTGTGGACAGGCTAAGGCCTGAGTTGAGCCGTTAAGCTCGTGGAGCTAGGGCTGAGTGCCCTGAGCTGGGATCCCATGGAGGATCGTAGACAAGTTGTCCTGTGTGGGCAGGCTGAGTCCTGATGTTTGTTTGCGGGCTAAGTCCTGATGATTGTGCACATTACACAGTGCACGAGTACACTGAGCATATAGTATAGACTTATATGTGTTGCATGATATGGAGTTTTGGGGTCACCTACTGAGCTTGTCGCTCACTCCTACTTGTTGTTTACCCCTTTTCAGGTGTGACCCGAGACTAGTGGAGGCCTTTCTTCCAAGAGGACGTGCCCACTACTCTGATGTATGATACAGTATTATATTTCGTATTGTTTTATGTGATATCCCGGACATGGGTCCGTGGATAGTTGTATTTGCATACTGTATGATGTGATGTTTGTATGACTGTTTGACTCATTGTATGCATGATGATGTATGAGAAAGTACAGGATTACCCTTGATGTATGACTGTACAGGGTTGCATATTTGAGACAGCACCCGCGGTGTAGTCTCTATTGGTGCTAGTCACCAACCCCTTGACCTTTCGGGTGTGGGCAAGGGGAAGTCATGTACCCGGTTCCGGGTTCCCTGGAATTCGGGGGCGTGACACTATGAGTCTACGAGTCTAGTTTTTTTTTTTACCCGGACAAAATTACCCTTTTACCCCCACAAAAATGCCAAAATGGGTGTACTTTTGGGGATTGTTTGGGAAAACCCTTATTTGCCTAAATTGACATTTTGGACTATTTCACATATGCACATTTTCGGGCAGTTTGACCAGGGGCATTGACCGTCTTTTGGCAAGTTTGACTTTTTCAATGAAAGTTGTTTTGGTCATAACTTCTTCGTTTTTCATCGGAATTGAGCTCAGTCAAGTGCGTTATTCTCCACATTTCTTCCTCTATCACTTGGCATTGATCTTGGGACATTTTAGGGGCTTGCAATAGAGGTTATTAATTTTGGGCTTCCCTTTTCGTGTCAATGCATCCATCTTGTGCAAATTGCGGGGAATCTCTAAGGACCTGTTCAACAAGGTATACAGTTCGGGCAAAAAGGCATATATATCAAATGGGGTTAGTACGTCCAACTCGGACAAAATGAGCTCCAATAGCTATGATTCGTATATCGTATCTCAATCATAAATGGATCAAGTGGGAAAATATTGGATTTCTATAAAATAATAATTGAGTAAATATTATTATTCAGACGTAATGTGATCCATTTATTTTGGCCGTTCATGGAATGGTAATTGTCATTCTAATTCATTTTGGCAATTAATCTATGAATTGATAACTGTCAATTCATTCTCCCCATGTTCTGTAACCCCCACGTTGTTATTGTTACATTTTTATTTTCTCCATGATGGCTAGAGCAAAATATATAGATTAAAACATTGTGTTTATTTGGCTAATATGATGGTTCATCAAGCCTACTCTCCTAAGGAATAACACCATCTAAAATAGAGTAAAAGAGCTTGGAAACTAGCTATTAGAATTAAGAGATCAACAAGAAAGAAGGGCGTTTGAGTTCATTGAATCATTCACAACTATTGGGAAAATAAAGCTGGTCAATTACAGAAAATTAGATGTGGTCAATTCAAATTTTAGATGACCAATTTGAATGACTAGCACCTGTTCTAAAGAAATTGGAGATGGTCGATTGAAATTTCAAACGACTAGTTTGATTGACCAGAATGTAAACTGAAGAAATAGGAAGTGGTCGACTGAAATTTCTAATAACCAATTCGAACGACTAGAATACGATCTCTGATTAAACACAAATAGCAATGCCTAGAGGTATTTATATTGATTCTATTTTATTGCTTTCGCTTATATATATATATATTCATATGAGGTTGAAGAACATAATTAAGATCTATAATATTCTCTAGATGTTGGATATGTTTATTCTAACATTTTAAACAATATTTATAATAGTTATAAATATTCTCTATAATATTTATATTGATTCTGTTTTATTGCTTTCGCTTATATATATATATATATATATTCATATGAGGTTGAAGAACATAATTAAGATCTATAATATTCTCTAGATGTTGGATATGTTTATTCTAACATTTTAAACAATTCATACATCACCACTTTAGGAATGTTCATCATAATTGGGTAATGAGTCGGTTTTACTTCATGACTGTCTTACATATGTAAAAGGGAAATTAATAACTCAACTATTTCATGAAAACATATAACCCAAGTAATAACCCTTTACACCTGCAAAGGGGAAAACACCTGCACCTTCACGATTGTCCTGCACTTGTTATATAACCCAAGTGGGATTCCTAATTGGCTATTTTTTCATGAAAATATATAACCCAGGTAATAACCCCCTATTCCTAATTGCTTATTTTTTATGCAATTTCGATAGAAAAATTATTTATTTTAGATCAAGAAAAGAAAATTTGTAATTTAGGGAAAAATCCAATTATGTAAGTGTGTGGCCTAACGCTACCATTGATGCTATTACTATGTAAATGCGGCCAAATAACACTTTATAATCTCAAACTTCAAACCATATTCTTAATTGCTTATTTTTCTGCGATTTTGATATAAAAACTATTTATTTGAGATCTTATACCATGAAATAACTATTTCATTGATTGATTGCAAAATTGTCCTAAATATAAATTTCATGAAATTTGTATTATCTATAGTTATTCAATTGAAATTATTTTATCTAATTTAAGCCCAATCCGGACAAGCCATTCCTCAATTTTTTTTTTAAACCAACAAAAAAAAGTGGCCATTAACATAGAACAACCATAGAGTCCATTGTACATATGTACATATATACAAAACATGTAATTTAGATTTCTCACAAATATATTGATAGTTTACTAATGTGCATACTTTTATTATTTTTATGCTCAACATTAATCTATTAGCACATACTTGATGAAGTTACATGTGCATGCATGGAATAGTTGTCCCTTATTATTTAATTATATGAATTAATTCATATAGTTATCCCTGATTAACCCCATAATGGAACTCTTGCCGTTTGAATCCATTCCATTTTGTGAAACAAATTGGCTATTAAAGGTGTCCTACATATGCACTAATAAAAATACAAAGTCTAAAGAAAATTTAATGTTTACAGAAGCTCACATACTTTCAAAAATAGCAACAAAAATTTAATATTTATATTTTGATGACATTAAATAAAAAAAGTATACTAGCAATTGTAGAGTCATAAATAATTGATATGGGAAACTGAAAAAGAATAAATAACCATATGTAACGATTTTTTCAGTTATTGACTACTCAAATCAGACCCTGTCACTTCTATTTTGTTTGGGTGTAGGATATATTTCGACTCGACATTGGTTGGGATGTTGTGTGATATGATGTTATTGGTGTGTGTATGGAATTCCAGGAGCACTTTAGGTTTGAGAGGAGTCTTAATGTTGCTTTTGTGGCCCGCACCCCTAAAAAGCCAAGAGCGAATGACTTGAAAGATTTCAGGCCGAGACATGTATAACATTATTTATACATGTCTCCACTTAGTTTGGTGAGAGACATGTATAACATTATTTCTAAAGTTCTAGCTAATAGGATCAAGGATATTTTGGGGGAGATTATTTTCCATTCTCAGAGTGCTTTGTGCCTAGTCGACAAATTTTGGATTTGGTACTCATTATGAACGAGTACCTTGATAGTTAGGTCAAAGCTACTATTCCGGATGTTTTGTGCAAGTTGGATTTGGAGAAGGCTTATGATCATGTTCATTATGGTTTTCTTCTTTGTGTTCTTTAGTGCTATAGATTCTCAACTAAGTGGAGGAGGTGGACCTTCTTTTGTATCTTTACTGCTTATTTTTCGGTTCTTGTTAATGGCAACCCTTTTGGGTTCTTTTCAAGTTCCTGAGAACTCAAGCAAGGGGACTCGTTGTCTTCTATGTTATTTGTCATTGTTATGGTGGCTTTTAATCACTTGGTGGGACAAGCCTCTTTACCTACGCTTCTCTCTAGCTTCTTGGTGGACTGTCTGGGAAGAGGTTCACTTGCTGTTTCTCGGCTTCTTTTTGTTAATGACAATCTCATGTTTTGTAAGGCGGATTTGGGGCATATTTATCACTTGCGATCCATCCTTCTTGTTTAGAAGCTACTTCGGGGTTGAATATTAATCTCAGCAAATCAGTTTGGGTTGTTATTGATGTTATTTATCATTTGTGGGAGTTGATTAACATTTTAGGGTGCCAGACTATGCAATTACCCCTCTTGTATTTGGGTATTCTATTGGAGGCCTCATTTAAGTTTACTGCTATTTGAAACCCGATTATTGAGAAGATGGAGTGTCGTTCGGTCAGGTGGAATCGTATTTACCTATCTAAGGGAGGTAGGTCACTTTGGTTAGGAGCACTCTTTTTAGCTTATCGACTTATACCTCTCTTTCTTCCCTTTGCATGTGGTTGTTGCTTCTCGACATGGAGTGGATCCAAAGGAATTTCCTTTGGGGTTCCGAGGTGAGCGTGCCTAAAATTTATTTGGTTAATTGGGATAAAGTGTGCAACCCTCTTTCTCATGGCAGTTTGGCCATTAAAAAGTTGGGCAGATTTAATGCTTCTCTTCTTAGGAAATGGTTATAGCGGTTTGGAGTAGAGCGAGGTCCCTTATGATGATAGGTGATTTCAGTGAAGTATAGAGTTTTTAGTGGGGGTTAGATCTCCTTGATGCATCCGGACCTCATGGCATGGGGTTATGGAAATTCATCTGTGTGTGGTGGGACTCTTTCTCTGTTTTTGTGGTGTTTGAGTTAGGCGACGGTTCTTCGATTTGCTCTTAGGATGATATTTGGTGTGGCGAGTCTCCTTTTAAGCTCATTTACTTGGAGCTATTTCGTCTTGTGTGTTCTCCTACTGCCTTTGTGGTTGACGTTCGGAGTATAAGGGGTTCTACAAGGCAGTATGAGGTGATGTTTTCTCAGACTACTCAAGAGTGGGAATCAGAAGCTTTTTCTTCCTTTTTTGACATGTTATATTTAGTTCCTCCTGCGAGGAATGCTTCCGATCGGATGTGTTGTCATCCAAATCGAGAGAAAGGCTACTAGATTAAGCTTTTTTATTCTCTCTTGACCCTTGTTCGGCCTAGGAGCTTTCCTTAGAGGAGTTTATGGAAGGCTTGAGTATAGTCTAGAGTTGTATTCTTTGCTTATTCAGTGGTGTATGGCAAGATTCTTAATGCTGATAATTTCCGACACCAAGAGTTCATTATTGTTAGTAAGTGTTACATGTGTAAGGAGTTGATGGAGTTTGTGGATCACCTTTTCCTTCACTCTCTGTATGCTTAAGGGCTTTAGGACATGGTCATGGGTTTGTTTGCTCTTCATTGGGTGATGCCTTCATCTCTTGGTGCGAAATTCGCGTGTTAGTTAGGGGGAGTGAGGAGGCATTCAACGGTTTGGCGGGTTGTTCCTCATTGCTTTATTTGGACTATTTGAGGAGAGCGGAATGTGAGGGTGTTTGATAATTGGGAGCGGCCTGTTGTCAAGCTTTCTTATATTTTTTTCATTATTTGAGGCAGTGCATGTTTGCCATAGGAGTATTTCAGTTTTCTTTCATATGTGATATTATTAGTGAGTGTTCATTTTAAGCTTATTCTTGTAAATATGCTTTTGGCGCATTCCTTGTGTGCTTTGTTTTTCTAATACAATTTCTTATTTATAAAACAAGTATATCCTTTTTTGTTTTTTTTTGTATTAATTTGTTGTGTATTTTTATTTCATATTATGGTTTGTGTTGCTATGTATTTATCTCAATCGGAAATTTGTTTGAATTTGTTTATTAATTATAAGAGTATAATTTACTGTAATGACCCATATTTAAAGTAAATTTGTAAGTAGTCTATACTTAAAATAAATAGCCTATATTTGAGTTTAAGGACATCATTTTAATAATATATTGAAAATGCAATCATTTTGACTATAATTGAGGTTTATTTGGAGTGTGAATTACCTATGAATGTTATAGTAATATATAGTGGCAAATTAGATGGTTAATTAGTCAATTCACCTATTTTATGATTTAATAATATTAATATTAAAAGGAAATTCGAAATTTAATTAACTAAGAGTTTTTTGATACTTCTTTTAGCCTAAAAGGAATTGCTTGGTGGATAGGAAAGTAAGGGTATAATGTAATTAGTAAACTTGATAAAAGATTAATATTAGGTTTCCACCTAGTCCCACTTTATTGTTCATTGCACTATTGATCACTCATGGAGTTCAAATTTGCTGGAAAGTAGGTTTAAATTTTCACAGTGGAAATTTAGGTAATTTCAGTATTAAGTTGATATTTGTTTTAGAAATTGATCATTAGATTGAATATTCATATAGTATATATCATGTTAGTAAAATTTTACGGTAATCTAACGGTTATTTTATGAAAAATTAAATTAAAAAAATATAATTATTGAAAAATTTTATAATCATGATACATATTATATTAATATTAAATTTAACAATTTATTTTAAAATTAAATATTAAATTAATATCAAAATTATTCACGATAAAAATTAAAACTTATTTTTTAGCAAATTACTCTCACCCGCGTCCCACTTTATCGCCCCCAGCAGAGCAAAAGAATTGTTTTAAAAACAATTCGTACGGTTTAGATCCTTCCTCCCTCCGGTACAAAAGATGGAGGGATCGAGACGGCTTCGGCTTCAGCTTCAGCTTCTCCCTCCTTTCCTATACACCCCAGTCGTCTCTGTGCTCGTGCGTGAAATTCCAAATGACACGCTTTTGCGTCAATAGCCCCAAACCCCGCACGTGCGCCAAGCCTCCCATCCACGCCACCGGGAACGGCATCGCAGCTCCTGAGATCATGCTATTCGGTGTCCGAGTCGCTGTCGATTCGATGCGCAAGAGCGTCAGTCTCAACAACCTCTCTCAGTACGTTCATCCTCAGGATGGCGGAGGAGCAAACGGAGGAGGAGGAGACACCCCAAGCACTGCCGCCGCCGCTTCCGGCTACGCCTCCGCCGTTGACAGCGTGCCGAACTCCTCCGCGGCCATCACCGCTCGCGAGCGCAAGCGAGGTTGGAAAATATCATAATTCTGTCTATCTCGATCGATCCATCTAACGTTCCATTCCAAAATTTCAATCGTTTTGAGGACTCTGAGCCGTCAGGTTTTGTTTGTGTGATGGTGTTTGGTGATCAGGGATTCCATGGACCGAGGACGAGCACAAGCTGTTCTTGCTTGGATTGCACAAGGTAGGGAAAGGAGATTAGAGAGGGATCTCCAGAAGCTTCGTCAAGACTTGAACGCCGATGCAGGTCCTAGCCACGCCCAGAAATACTTTCTCAGGCAGAGCAATCTCAACCGCCGCCGTCGACGATCCAGCCTCTTCGACATCACCACCGATGTGGTAACTCATTCCGTTCCCAATCCACGCTCGTTAACCCGAACCCCGATTGCAATCGCAATCGCAATCACATCAAAACCATTCAAATCGATTATTCAAATTTATTTACACACATTCCCAAAGTTTGTGCAGATTTGTCCGATGGATGGCTATGGGGAGCAGATTCAGCCTCGGTCCATTTTCTCATTACCGGAAAGCTGCATCGCTGGCTCTTTTCAGGCTGGTTTTCCCGCACTGACTGAAAATCCAGCGAAAAGCATAACCCTAGGGCAAGGCGATCATCAGGCGACGAACGATGCTACTTCTTTGCAGAAGCTCGTCCGTCCGACTCCGATCCTTCCCGGGGAACGGCAGTCGATGGCGGTGGACTTCGACTTGAACAAGGAATCAATGGCAGAGCCAGCACCTCCGTCCCCGAAGCTATTCCTGCTATCCGATCTGAATCGGTCAGCGGTGTCTAGCTTCAGTAGTGGGGACAGCAGCAGCGGTAGCATCATCTGTGTTGCCTAATCAGGAAGTCGTAAAATCCCATTGTAATTTAATTTACCCAAGGGGGCGGTGGGGGGTTACCGCGAACTCAGTCTCTCATTAATTAATCAGAGAGGTGATTGGGTTTTTAGCTGTGATCTGATAATTATCAGCCTACTTGCTATTATTGTGTGACCTACGTTTATTTATAATATATATGTATATATTACATATATGAATGAAATATTAACCATCCTTTGTCTGTACAGACAGGAACAAACTACCCTTGTTGTCCTGTTTGTTCTTTTTTGGAGCCTCGATCTTCTCTTCTAGATCTTGTCTGGTTGTTTCAAGCTGAAAGCGAACTCTTGAGTCTGTTCACATTGATCAACTCAGCACCATACATAACAATTGTCATTTGAGATTATCTTCTATTTTAGGATATGATATGGGTTATGTTTTTGCCACCCTTCTTTTTGTTCCTTCTAGTAAGTACAACTTGTCATTAATGTTGACATGATAATTAATTTGTGTCCCTTTTCAATCCCTTGGTGGAGGGAATTTACCATGAATATGACTATTTCCCCAGAAATTATTGGTTATCTCTCATAAGCTAAGGTCCTTTCAAGGACTATTATGAGAACTAGTGGTAATCCAATGACAACTCCTTCATCCACGACATTCTCAATACCAATTGTTGGTTATTGGGTAGGAACAAAATATGGGGGAGGTGGTATATGCATGCACGGGATGAATATGACTATTTCCCCAAAAACTATTGGTTATCTCTTAAAAGGGTTATTGATCAACTCTTTAGAGCTAAGGTCCTTCCAGGGACTATTCCGAGAACTAGTGGTAATTCGATGACAATTCCTTCATCCACAACATTCTCAATACCAATTGTTGGTTATTGGGTAGGAATAAAATATGGGGGAGATGTATATGCATGCATGGGATGAATTTGTTAGTCCACTCTTTAGAGCTTGAATGGGCATGGGAAGTGGGAGTGATTATCAATCGGTTCGGTTGGTTTGTATATAATTTTTAAACTAAACCAGACATTCAATTTAACAAAATCTAAACCAAAATCAACTAATAAAGGTTAAAAACTATCGGTTTTTCATTCGATTTGGGGTATCAAGTTTGGTTCAGTTCATCGATTTGAATCAGTTTTTAAATGTTAACGATAAATTTAAAAAAAGATACATTCATCTGAAACATCATCACTTATCAGCTTCCAAGGCACAATCGAAAAAAAAAATCCAAAAACATTAGATATTCACCAAAGAAAACGAGATATTAAATCCGAATTTGAAATGTCATTACTAAAAAAACTCAATAAATAAAACACAAGACACAAAAAACATTATCAAGTTCAAACCTTGCTAAACAACATACTAGGAGTAGCGAAAGATATATAAACCTACCAGACTATATTAAATCTAATGACAGTATATTCGGTCGATTTGGTAACCGAACGGACGAAACTGTAAACCGACCAAATATCGTCAGTTCTTCTCAAATGAAAACCAAGTAAACCAATCTTATTTTAAAACCACTTTTTTGGTCCAATCAGTTCGATTTGGTTTGGTTCTTGATCCCCCTAATGAGAGGCCAGGATAGAGGAAGTAGGGGAATGTGAGGGTCATGGTAAGGAATAAAATCTTTGACATTAAATACGAGCCAATTCCCATATTAGGGGGAAGATCGAACTCATATGTATTAACAATAACCTTCTAGTGAAATCAAAAGGGACTTATCGTCTTAGCTTGCACTTTCTTTGATGTGCTATAAGGAAGCCTCTCATCACTATATCACAACATAACCTGATCATGCACATTAAACTTTTGATATCTAATATGAATGTCCATAATAAACTTATACTTTCTATCACTTAGCTTGGTATTTTGTCTTATCTCAGCATACGAATCATAAATGTGGTTATGCAAAAGACACTTCTAACTTGCTAGAATGTGGTATACAAGATATTACTAACTTGCTAATTTTATAGGCTTGAGTTATTATAAGCAAACCTTGAAAAAACCTTATCCCATGAGGATACATGGTCACCAACAAGGCCACAAAACAAATCACCTAGACTCCAATTAATAACCTTGGTTTGTTCATTATTTTATAGTTGATAAACAATTGAAAAATTAAGTATGATGTATGTTTCTTCTAAAGGGTTTCCTAAAAGATATTCACAAACTTTAATACTATATTAAAAACTATTGGATCAAGCCCAGAATTTGGATAATGCAGATAAAACCCTATGTAATTTGATTTGAGACATTACATGTTTATTCTTAAGTTGTTGTAGAACATATGATCTTAATCCGGATCTTCACTCGTGAGAGAAAAGCTAAGGATATGATGCATAATCCTGATCCGGATCATCGTGAGTGTCGTCAAACACTTGGTAAATACCAAGTCTTTATATGGAATAAGAATCACTCGTGCGTACTAAACACTTAAAGTCATGGACTGAGGAATCCGCATCTAACACTTTAATGGAGTAAGTTAAATAGATGCGGAATAAGAATCCCAGTCTACATCTCGCACGGAGTAAGAGAAAGTTAGCGCGGGATAAAAATTTAAGTCTTCCACTCAAACGGACTAAGGACAAGAAGACACGGAGTAAGGAATCCGAGTCTTTCATTCATGCGGAGTAAGGAACGACTTGTGCGGAATAAGGACCCAAGTTGTAATGACCTGTATTTTGGGATGTGAGGAGAGTTTTGCCCTTTTAGTGGAAATATGTGGGTTTTGGAGAGTTTTCTTCCCACACACTTTAGCTAAAACACCTTGGAAGTAGAGGGGCAAGTTTAGGGTAAGAGATGTGGCCTAGAGGGGACCTTTGGGGAGGTGCACGTGACAATGCACGTCATATAGGGATATGACGTGCAAGGGGATTTTGGTTTGCCTGTCTTCTACATGGTTCTAGGAAGCTTGGGGTAGAAATTCACAGCTTTTGGAGCTGCACGTCATAAGGGGATATGACGTGCATTATGACATGCAACCATGTTTTTGCACTGTCACCTTGGTTTTGTGGTTCTAATCATCTTTCCCCAAAGGACCATGTTGGAATTATGGATATTTTGTCGTGTGTGGATGCGGGAAGGTTGTAGCTTGCGTGCTCAAAACTACGTCGTTTTGATGCTGGGATTCACTTAATCAAAACTATGTCATTTTGTTGTTGGTGTCCCTATATAAGAGGTGAAGGACTCTTACGTTTAGGGTTTTTCTTTTGGCTAGCCACTGCAGCCGTCGCAGAGAGAGAGAGAGAAAGCTAGAGAGAGGGAAGGAAGGAGAGCAGCTGGTCGCTGCCGGAGCGTCTTGCGTGGGGAGGACGACGTCTAGTGCGGGAGCAAGGAGGATCTTCTTTAAGGTAGGGGTTCTTTTCTTCCTTGTACCTATCCCCGGGTTATGGCCTTGTGGTAGGCGATTTGTAATCTGGATATATATTATATGTAAATCCATATAGGTGTGATCTCCTATATGGATGTTGGCCTTCAGTGGCGTGTATGTGTTTGATATTAGGCCTATGAGGCCATGCATGTTATTCGATTGATGTTATGCCTGAAAAGTGTTTGATGTTATGCCTGTGTGCATATGCATGTTAAGTGTTTGTTGTTATGCCTGAATAGCTGAGATGTATGTTAAGTGTTTGGTGTTATGTCAGTGAGACTGACTATGGAGCCTAAGAAGCCTTAGAGGTTGAGGCAATGTCTGTGGAGCCTAAGAAGCCTGAGAGGCTGAGGCAATGCTTGTGTACCTGTGGAGCCTGAGAGGCTGAGTTAATGTCAGTGAGACTGACTGTGGAGCCTAAGAGGCTGAGTTACTGTTAGTGGGATTGACTGAGGAGTTTTTGTGGCAAAGGTTGTACTTGTTTTGTGGCTTGTCGTGTATAGTATTGATTATGACCTGTTTAGAATGTAATTGCCACGACACCGCACTTGAGCACTTCTTCGTATAGATGGTAGGAGCATGGGATGGGTTGGGGAGACATGATCCCTACTGAGCTATGGTTGCTCACTCCTCCTACTGTGGTGTGTTTTCTTGTAGGAACCTACAGGCGTTAGGTGGGAACACCAAGGTGGGAGAGTTCTATTTTGTGGCTTTGTTTTATGTTATTTGTGTTATATAATTCCGTTGAGACCTTGTAACCCCAACGGGGAGATATTGTAATGAAGTTTGAAACATAATAAAGGCATGTGGTTTGAATTTACTAAATATATGATTTTGTCTTTCTTAATATATCTTGTGAAGGTGTATATTGTCTTGTGTGGGAAAGTTGTATCCTACCCCCTTATCCACCGCGTGGGTAAAGGGGGAGTCACGAACCGGTTTCCTTGGGTTGGAATTCGGGGCGTGACAGTATGGTATCAGAGCATGGTCTAGTTGGCCTAGGGTAGTGGGCGGCTCTGGTTGTCTTGAGTCCTTTGGAGGAACCTGGAGGGACGTGCCTAATCAACACGGTCCTTTTTGAGCCTCTAAGGTGTACTTTGGGTAGTCCAGACCTAAGGTTGGATTTGCATGCATTGGCATTAGGGCACTAGTTGCATTTGTTGTTATGTGTGAAAATGTGAATAACATGATTATGTGTGAACTGTGCAACTCTGAATATTCTTGGAATACCTTGGGCATGACTACAATGTGGATTGTGCTGTGTGCAATGTGGATTGATGCAATGTATGTGTGTGATGCCATGTGATAGTAGAATAGATAAAAAGTGGTAGAGGGCATAGCACGCGATAGATTTCAAATACGTTTTGATGATTGTCTTACTTACTTCATGTAGTAAGAATGCCACCAAGGAGAGTGACACGTGCGTCTGGGGCAATGGCTGATGGGTCCAGGTGCGGGGCAGTCCGCTGGAGGACATGTGCTGTTGTTGGCACTGCTGCGAGAGAGCATCCGACTGGAAGTCCGAGAGCTGAAGGAGGGTATCCGGCAACAGGTTCGGGAGGAAGTATGCCGTGAGATGGCAGCACAGCAGGTGGTGCCACCACCACCACCACCAGCCGGGGAGGTACCTCGTGAGCGTGAGAGTTCGCTAGGTGGCGTACCAATTCATGCAGAGGATGATGTGGTGACGAGGTTCCGAAAGGAACAACCTCCAAGGTTCAAGGGAGAAGAGGAACCCGTGGTGGCTGAGCACTGGTTGAGGCAAATTGAGCATGTGTTTTCCTTCTTCTTACCCCGGGAGGAGGATAAGGTGAGGCTGGCCATTCGGCAGCTAGAGGGGAATGCTCTGGAGTGGTGGTAGAGTGTCACGAGAAGTCGTGCGGTATAGTTTATGTTATGGGAAGAGTTCTTGAAACTCTTCCATGATGAGTTCTTCCCTGAGTCATTGAGATGGCAGAAGAGAGAAGAATTTGGCAGCCTGAAGCAAGGATCAAAGACGGTGCCCGAGTATGAGCGAGAGTTTCGGAGCCTGAGTAGGTTTGCCCCCGAGATTGTGGCAAAGGAGGACCTGAAGGCCCACAAGTTCACCTTGGGTCTCAGGCCAGCTCTTAGGCAGAGGGTGGCGATTCTGCATTTGAGGACCTATGATGAGGTTGTTGAGACAGCACGTATAGTTGAGAGGGAACTGGATGATGGGAGGCAGGTCCACCAGGGTCGCCAGTTGCAAGGTGGGTTTGAACGCGATTCTGGGTCTAAGAGGCCCAAGACTGAGGAGAGAGATAGTGGTTTTTTCCGTAGCCGGGGTCTACCATCTGTGAACCCAGGGAGGTTCACCTTTGGCGGTAGTAGGCAGGGAGGTTCAGTAGGAGGTCTCCCCAGCGGTTGTCTTTGTTGTGGGGGGCAAGGTCATTTCAAGAGGGAATGTCCCAAGAAGGACTGGCGGTGCAACAGCTGTGGGCGAGAGGGCCACTTTAGCCAGGTTTGCAGGAGTGGCAACAGGGGAGCAGGAGGCTTGGCATCCAGCATGAGGAGTGATGCTAGTTTCCGCGCTCCAACGGAGAGGCCAGCCCGTCAGTGGCAGGCTAGCCAGGCAGGATCTAGTCAGACCCGACCTCAGGGGAGGCAAGAGTGTCAGTAGACAGAAGCTGGAGGCAGCCATGGCGGGAAGCGTCCAGTGAGTGAGCCGACTAGTGTCATGGGCCAAGGGAGGGTGTTTGCGCTCGATGCGTCATACTAGGAGGAGACTGAGTTACCACGTCCACTGGCTGAGGGTGGAGCAGGACCTTCGGTGGTTAGAGGTACCCTTCTGATCTCTCGTACGCTTGCTTCTGTTCTTTTCGATACGGGTGCATCGTGTTCTTTTGTTGCTGAGCTTGTAATTGAGGGATTGGGGTTAGCATGTGTTGAGGTAGAGAGACCCCTAGCAGTGGAGTCTTCGGTGGGAGGTGTGATTGAGGTACGACGTGTATGTCGTGGTTGTGTGTTAACTATAGGGGATGTGGAGCTTAGTTTCGATCTGTACGTGATGCCCTTGTGTACATTTGATTTGATCTTGGGTACAGATTGACTTATGGCTTACCAGGCCAAGATAGATTGTTATTGGTGGCGTGTATCCTTTGTGACACCTGCAGGGACCTCTTGCACCCTGCAGGGGGAGTGGGACTGTGAGGCGAGTCGGGTTGGGCCAGTGTTGGACCAGTGGGGTGCCATTACCCACTGGTTGGCAGCCCTGACCTTTGCTGAGCAGGGGAAAGTGGAGAAGAGTGTGTGGCCAGCAGTTGTTGACCAATTTCAGGATGTCTTTCCTAACCAGTTGAGGAGTTTACCTCCTAAGAGGAGTGTAGAGTTCACCATTGAGTTGGTACTGGAGGCGGGTCCGATTTCCCAAGTAGCTTATCGGATGGGGCCAGCCGAGTTAAGGGAGCTTCAGAGGCAGGTAGAGGAGTTGGTGGACTAGGGGTATATCAGGCTGAGTACCTCACCCTGGGGTGCTCCGGTGCTCTTTACAAAGAAGGCAGATGGCACGCTTCGCCTCTGCATTGACTACAGGAAGCTGAATTCGGTGACTGTGAAGAACAAGTATCTGTTGCCCCGGATAGATGACCTGTTTGACCAGTTGAGTGGGGCCCAGTGGTTTTCCAAGATAGATCTGCGATCGGGGTATCACCAGCTAAGGGTTAGGGAGGAAGACATCCCCAAGACTGCTTTTCGGTGTAGGTATGGGCACTATTAGTGGGTAGTGATGCCTTTTGGGCTCACTAATGCACCCGCGGTGTTTATGCATTTGATGAACCAGGTCTTTGCTCCATACTTGGATTCGTTCGTAGTGGTGTTTATTGACGATATCTTGGTATATTCAAGACCGAAAGGGAGCATGTGGAACACCTGGCCACAATGTTGCAAACCTTGAGGGATCAGTGGTTGTTTGCTAAGTTTAGCAAATGCGAGTTTTGGATGCAAGAGGTCTATTTTCTTGGCCATGTAGTGTCAGCTGAAGGGGTTAGAGTGGACCCAGCCAAGATTGAGGCGGTGTCATCATGGGAGAGGCCAACCAATGTCTTCGAGATTCGCAGTTTCCTTGGCTTGGCAGGGTACTAATGTCGTTTTGTGGAAGGATTCTCCCGTTTGGCGGCTTCTATGACGACGTTGACTAGGAAGGGAGCGTAGTTTGAGTGGACTGACAAGTGTCAGCAGGCATTTGAGGCTCTCAAAACCCGTTTGACCACTGCACCGGTGTTGAGGTTACCTCGGGAGGATATCCCATATGAGGTATATTGTGATGCGTCCAGGGTTAGTTTGGGGTGTGTGCTTATGCAGGAGCACAGTGTGGTCGCTTATGGGTCGAGGCAGCTGATGCCTCATGAGCAGAATTATCCTACTCATGATCTTGAGTTGGCGGCTGTCATCTTTGCCTTGAAGAGTTGGCAACATTACCTTTTGGGGGAGAAGTTTGTGGTGTTCTCAAATCACAAGAGCCTTCAGTACATATTTACTCAGAAGGACTTAAATTTGAGGCAGAGTTTTGCAGACCTTTGATTTCACTCTTGCCTATACCCTAGGCAAGGGTAATATTGTGGTTGACGCTTTGAGTAGGGAAGGGAAGGCTGAGGTGGCTGTTCGGGAGTGGAAGCTGATGGAGCAGTTGGCGATGTTATAGCTGCATCCTGTTGTTCGTGATGGTGGGATAGTCCTGAGTCCTTTGGTTGTTGTGCCTGAACTATACCAGCGAGTCTGGGAGGGGCAGTTGGGTGACATTGAGTGTGAGGTTCTCCGTTTCCGTATTGAGGCTAGTGAGCTATCCGAGGACTGGACAGAGGGTCTTGATCATGAGTTGTCTTTTTGGGATAAGGTGATGAGGGAGTTCCATTAGTCTAGAGTTGCTGTGCATCCAGGGGGTACGAAGACGTACCACGCGCTTCGGGGGCATTTTTGGTGGCCTGGGATGAAACGCGATGTGGCTGCCTTTGTTTCACGGTGCCTCACGTGTCAGCAGGTGAAGGCTGAGCATCAACGGCCGGCGGGCATGTTACAGCCATTGCCCATAGCAGAGTAAAAGTGGGACCATATAGCGATGGATTTTGTGACTGGTCTTCCACCCACCACAGGGAGGAAAGATATGATTTGGGTGATTGTGGATCGGCTCACAAAGTTGACCCATTTTCTTGCTATTCGCGAGCGGGACTCTATTGGGACCTTGAGTCATCTATACATGAACGAGATTGTGAGACTGCATAGAGTACCATCGTCGATTGTCTCTGACCTGGATTCGAGGTTCACTTCCCGTTTTTGGGCAGGTTTGCAGGAGGCTACGGGGACCAAGCTTAACTTGAGTACAACCTTTCACCCTGAGACGGACGGCCAGACAGAGAGGACGAATCAGACTGTGGAGGATATGTTACGGGCCTGTGTGTTAGATTTTAGGGGTTCATGGGCAACTCACCTTCCTTTGGTGGAGTTTGCCTACAATAACAGTTATTAGGCATCCATTGGGATAGCCCCTTTTGAGGCGTTGTATGGGAGGCCGTGCCGATCCCCTTTGTGTTGGACTGAGGCAGGAGAGGCGGCTCTCTTGGGACCACAGTTGGTTCAAGAGGCTACTGAGAAAGTTAAGTTGATTCGCCAGCACTTGCTATCAGCTCAGAGTCGACAAAAATCTTATGCGGACTAGTGGCGGCGACCTTTGGAGTTTTCTATGGGCGATCATGTGTTTCTTTGTGTCTCTCCATGACGTGGTCATCGGCGGTTTGGAAGAGGTTTTAAACTCTCTCCCCGGTTTATTGGTCCTTTTGAGGTTATGGCTCATGTGGGGCCCGTGGCCTACCGGTTAGCATTGCCACCGCAATTGAGTCGGGTGCACAATGTGTTCCACGTGTCCCAGCTGAGGAAGTATCACCCTGACCCCACTCATGTGTGAGACTGGGGGGCATTGGACATTGAGGATGACATGTCCGTTGTTGAGGCCACTATCCGTATACTAGATCGACGGGAGAAACTTCTGCGGGGTCGTGCTATTCCTTTGGTTCGCGTACTGTGGCAGCACCGTGGCATTGAGGAGGAGACTTGGGAGCGGGAGTCTTTGATGCGTGAGCAACATCCCGAGTTGTTCGAGGACGAACACTCTTACGGGTGGGAGGGGTGACTGTTGGCTGGTGTATTTGTATTGTCCTTTCGACTTTTATGACTTTTATTTATATTGACTGTGTTTTGAGATTGAAATAAAATGTGCTTGAGATGAGTATTTGTGACATGTGAACGTGTTTCCTTGGACTGTGGTGGCACCTTGTTATGAGCTATTGTGTGCATTGTGCGGTGTATGACCCATTTGAGTGTTGTGGCTTGCTGTGTTTGTTTTCCTTACATGTTGTTTCTTTTCGAGGACGAAAAGTCTTAAGGGGGAGAGGATGTAATGACCCGTATTTTGGGAAGTGAGGATGGAAGTGAGGAGAGTTTTGCCCTTTTAGTGGAAATATGTGGGTTTTGGAGAGTTTTCTTCCCACACACTTTAGCTAAAACACCTTGGAAGTAGAGGGGCAAGTTTAGGGTAAGAGATGTGGCCTAGAGGGAACCTTTGGGGAGGTGCACGTGACAATGCATGTCATATGGGGATATGAAGTGCAGGGGATTTTGGTTTGCCTGTCTTCTACATGGTTCTAGGAAGCTTGGGGTAGAAATTCACAGCTTTTGGAGCTGCACGTCATATGGGGATATGACGTGCATTATGGCGTGCAGCCATGTTTTTGCACCGTCACCTTGGTTTTGTGGTTCTAATCATCTTTCCCCAAAGGTCCATGTTGGAATTATGAATATTTTGTCGTGTGTGGATGCGGGAAGGTTGTAGCTTGTGTGATCAAAACTACATCGTTTTGATGCTGGGATTCACTTAATCAAAACTACGTCGTTTTTATGTTGGTGTGCCTATATAAGAGGTGAAGGACTCTTACGTTTAGGGTTCTTCTTTTGGCAAGCCACTACAGCTGTCGCAGAGAGAGAGAGAGAGAGAGAGCTAGAGAGAGGGAAGGAAGGAGAGCTGTTGGTCGCTGCCGGAGCGTCTTGCATGGGGAGGACGGCATCTAGCGCGGGAGCAAGGAGGATCTTTTTTAAGGTAGGGGTTCTGTTCTTCCTTGTACCTATCCCCGGGTTATGGCCTTGTGGTAGGCGATTTGTAATCTGGATATATATTATATGTAAATCCATATAGGTGTGATCTCCTATATGGATGTTGGCCTTCAGTGGCGTGTATGTGTTTGATGTTAGGCCTGTGAGGCCATGCATGTTATGCGATTGATGTTATGCCTGAAAAGTGTTTGATGTTATGCCAGTGTGGATATGCATGTTAAGTGTTTGTTATTATGCCTGAATAGCTGAGATGTATGTTAAGTGTTTGGTGTTATGTCAGTGAGATTGACTATGGAGCCTAAGAAGCCCGAGAGGCTGAGGCAATGCTTGTGTACCTGTGGAGCCTGAGAGGCTGAGTTAATGTCAGTGAGACTGACTGTGGAGCCTGAGAGGCTGAGTTACTGTCAGTGGGATTGACTGAGGAGTTTTTGTGGCAAAGGTTGTACTTGTTTTGTGGCTTGTTGTGTATAGTATTGATTATGACCTGTTTAGAATGTAATTGCCACGACACCACACTTGAGCACTTCTTCATATAGATGGTAGGAGCATGGGATGGGTTGGGGAGACATGATCCCTACTGAGCTGTGGTTGCTCACCCCTCCTACTGTGGTGTGTTTTTTTGCAGGAACCTACAGGCGTTAGGTGGGAACACCAAGGTGGGAGAGTTCTGTTTTGTGGCTTTGTTTTATGTTATTTGTGTTATATAATTCCGTTTTGACCTTTTAACCCCAGCGGGGAGATATTGTAATGAAGTTTGAAACATAATAAAGGCATGTGGTTTGAATTTACTAAATATATGATTTTGTCTTTCTAAATATGTCCTGTGAAGGTGTATGTTGTCTTGTGTGGGAAAGTTGTATCCTACCCCCTTATCCACCGCGTGGGTAAAGGGGGAGTCACGAACCGGTTTCCTCGGGTTGGAATTCGGGGCGTGATACAAGTCCTTTATTCACACGGAGTAAGGAAAAGAGATGCGGAGTAAGGAATCCGAACCTTTTACTCATGTGGAGTAAGGATGCACTAATATGAAGTAAGCCATCTGGACTTTTTCACTCTTGCAGAGTAAGGAAACGCTAATATGGAGTAAGCTCTCTGGACTTCTCGTCATACGGAGTAAGGAAGCGTTGACACATAATAAGGATTTCAGTATCAAACTGACACAGAGTAAGCAACTACTAACACGGAGTAAGGAACTTTACGACGGATTAAGAAGACGCTGCTTCAACTTATCAGCTTCGCATTCAAAGTCGTTAGCTCGCTGTGGTCCAATGTAAGACAAACTCGTTAAAAACCAAAATCATCTTACACGTGGATCACATGGATATTTGGACATAACTTTAATTGCACTTAGAATCATGCAAAGTAATTCAAAGTTTAAAGACTCAAGATTTAAAGACTCAAGATCTTGAGCTCCACATCCGCAGCAATTGAGGCAGAGAGATTTCCGAGGAACAGTCAATGCTACACGTTGTTCAGAAGAACAAGTTCGAAGAATGTTTCTAATGGATGACTATATATATTAACACTTATATATTTTCATATATGCATGCGTACATGTACAAGAGCTTTTAGAGATCATATTGGCTAGTGTGTGAGTCATTGTAAACAGAGTGTAAGAGAGTTTACAGTAGATTGAAAAGCTTCATTAGATTTAATCTGCTACTGTTTTGTTGTATTTATCTTTTGATAATAAAACAAAATACTTCCATTATCTAGTTATCTTTCGCACTGTTTTATCGTTTAACCAGATAAATGTTGGCTAGAGATGAAGAAAGAGTTTTTGATTAGAGCCTATTCACCCCCTCTAGGCTCTCAGAGCCTATGGTAAATGACGACCCACGAAAACGTACAACCTTTCCAAAGAAAAGCTTAGCAATATGAGGAGCATTTTCAATATTGCTATAAGGAATGAAGTATTCCATTTTAGTAAAGTGGTCTATGACAAGAAACATTGAGTTATGGCCGTTTTAGGTCTTTAATAGCTCCAACACAAAATCTATGTTGAGTTCCTCCCAAGGTGCATGAGAAACATGAAGTGGAATTTGTAAACCTGTACTTTCTTGTCTTACTACCCTTAGTAGTTTGACATAAATGACATATAATGTAAAGACTCGTATTTGGGTAATGCTAAGAGATGGCCATTTTAGGCGGCTGAAAATATTTGAACGATAATGTGATCATCGATATAAGCATTTTGACAATATTTGGACCTGATTCCAGGTTAGCGCCCCGAAAGGCTCATTGGTTGACTTTCTAGGCAATTTGTTAGTTGACCTTACATTTGAGTGGCCAGTTAGGTTGGAAAATATCTGGATAGTGATGTGTTGGACCTCGGCTAGGGCACTCACTATCACAATATTGTCCGCTTTGGCACTCGCGCGCCCACCCATGGGCCGCAGCCCGCACGGATTTGTTTCTAACGGGCCGCGACCCGTTAAAACGCGTTGTGACAAGGTGCACATGAGCCTCCTCATTAGGACGACCTCAATGTTCGCCCTAACCGATGTGGGATTGATCTATGGGACGTTAGAGACCCAACAGTCTCCCCCCCAATCCCACCACCGGTCTAGAGGACCCAGCTCTGATACCACTTGTTAGACCTCGGCTAGGGCACTCACTATCACAATATTGTCCGCTTTGGCACTCGCGTGCCCACCCATGGGCCGCAGCCCGCACGGATTTGTTTCTAACGGGCCGCGACCCGTTAAAACGCGTTGTGACAAGGTGCACATGAGCCTCCTCATTAGGACGACCTCAATGTTCGCCCTAACCGATGTGGGATTGATCTATGGGACGTTAGAGACCCAACATGATGTGTTCATCATTCGAGCATTTTAACTATATTTGAACTCAATTGGGAGTTAGTGACCCCAATAGTATGTGTTTCTATGATCTAGGGATTTTATAAAACGTGTATTGCATGAGGTTGTGAGGGCAATCATAGGAATTTGTATATAGATCTAGATGGATATAATCTATAAATATATGTGTGTATTATGGTTGTTGTCGTGCGATTGTTGGTCCCTGAGAGCCTAGAGGAGGGTGAATAGGCTCTTATCAAAACTCTTTTCGGCATAACACTTAACTGGTTAAAAGAGATAATCAATGCGGAAGATAACCAGTAGTGAAAGTATTTTGTTTTATTATCAACTGATAAATACAACAAAATAGAAGCAGATTAAAGCTTATAAAGCTTTTCAATCTACTCTTACAACTCTCTTATACTCTTTGTTGGAAATATAGGATTTGATGAAGCTGCCAAAATATAGTCTGGAGACTCGAAGAATTGAAGGTCGTAGGGTCGAAGAGTCGAAGTTCGTAGAAGTGAAACTATCATAGGACGTATTGGCAAGAGACTCGTAGACTCGTAGAGTCTGGAGACTCAAGGCGAAGCAGTGACAGAACATTGCGACTCGTAGATCCAGGGTCGAAGGTCGTAGAGTCACAGTACGGAAAAGAGAGTGTTACTGTAAGTGTCAATAAGCTCAGAGACTCGTAGAGTCGAAGAAGTGTTAAGAACATTAACCAAAGCTAAATGACTCGTAGACTCGTAGACTCGTAGAGTCCCCATAAATACTTAAGTCAATTAACAGAACTTCAATTATCACTAGACTCGAAGACTCGTAGAGTTGTAGGATCGAAACCTTCAAACACTGTTAAGAAAATAGGACTCGTAGACTCATAGATCGAATGTCGCAGAGTCGAAGCCTTCGAACAGTGTAAAGAAAACCGGACTCGTAGACTTGTAGATTGAAAGTCGTAAGTCGAAGCCGTCGAACACGGTTAAGAAAACTGGACTCGTAGACTCGTAGGTTGAAGGTCGAAGAGTCGATGCTATAAAGACTGGCAAACAAATGAAACTGTAACTCAAGGGTCATAGAGTCGTAGACTCGTAGACTCAAGGGACACAGTCACTATAGAGAAATTGCCACACTTTCAGACTCGGAGATCGATGGCGGAGAGTTGTAGCTAAAGGGTCGTAGCTATACAGGAACTCAGTTTATGAGCCTCTGTGAAAGATTAAGGAAGAAAAGCGAAGTTGAAGACTCGTAGAGTCGAAGATTTTCAGACCACTTAGTCAAATATAGTAAACTGAGAGACCCGAAGGTCGTAGACCCGCAGAACTGGAGTCGTAGACTCGTAGCTACAATAACAGGTAGATTAGCTGAACTCGAAAAAGTCACTCTAAGCGTTATTCGAAGAGTCGTAGACACGCAGAGTTGTAGACTTTAGTTAATAGAGTGACATAGAAGGCTAATCCAATGTGACCTCTAGCCTCGAAGACTCGAAGATGTGAGTCGTAGACTCACAGAAACACCATAAAGCCTGAAGCAAAACTTCGCAACTTTCTACAGGTGCTAACTGAAATCTTCGAGTCACTGAACCTACGAGGCATCTACCTCCGAGGCAAACTTATAACCCTAAGCACAACCACTTAGCGATATTGTCAGCTAGGGTTTGTACAGCAAGTCTGCGCTGTCCCGAGCAGTTGAGCGCATTAATGACACATTAATTGCTGCCAACTACCATCCATGGATGAACGGCCAAGATCGACTGCATGCCAAATACGCAGTATGGGCATCTGATCTACAAATCAAAGCAGATCAACCCATCCCCTGACATTCCGCATTTTCAGTGGCGGGAAGTCTGTCTGTCGGGATGGACATCTTGGCGCACGAGCACTTTAATCTTAAAAATATATCTCTCACGCACGTAACGACAAAATCAAGAGTTTAACCTCTCTCTAAAAAAAAGGAAACACACAGAACACAAGATATTGGTTCTGATGGACTTAGGAAAAATAATCTTTTGCAGAACTAACCAAAAAGAGTTCCAACACTAGAGAGAGGGACTTGGAGAGAAATTGAAGAAGTGCTGTGCGCCATGTGAGTCAAGAAGAAGAGCAATCTGTTTGAGTATTCGTGAATCTCTTGTTCATCAAAGATCTAGCACTTTCATTAAGTCTTAATCTCAGTGTTGTTAGTTTTCCACACTTCGATCTATCATAAACCATCTCTTTCACAACTGAGATCTGTTGAGAAAAGAGCATTTACTCTTATCTCAGTTTTGTATGATAGTTCATTATCACTCACGTTATCCTTACAATACTTCTGTCATCTTCTCCATAAATACTTCCATCATAGTCATCTGTAGCAGGAATCCAAAATCCAGCTAACAGTCTAGCTTCCGCGCACGAAGAAAGTCTATTCACCCCCCCCCCCCCCCCCCTCTAGACTCACTTTGGGACCTACACTCTTTTTACAAAAGACTCACACATTAGCCTCTATATCTCAATGAGCTCTTGTACACGTTATTTTAGAACTTGTGAATGATGAACACATTCAACACACTTAGAATATACAAGTGTTACAATATATATAGAACCATCTTTGAGAGACAATCTTGGAACTTGTTCTTCCGGACTATGTGCAGCATTGACTGTTTCTCGGAATTCTCTCTGCCTTGAATGTTGCGGATGTGGAGCTCAAGGTCTTGGGTTTTCAAAGCATAAGTGCCTTTGTGAGTTCCCAAGTTCAGTTAAAGTTGTGTCCACATATCCGAGTGATCCACGTGTAAGATGCTTTAGGTTCTCAACGAGTTTGTCTTACATCGGGACACAACGAGCTGGTGACTTTAAATGCGAAGATATAAGTTGAAGCAGGGTCTTCTTAATCCGGTATAAGGTTCCTTACTCCATGTGAATGAAACTTGGATCCTTAGTCCGTGTCAGTGATTGCTTACTCCGTATCAATTCAGTATAGGAATCCTTATTCCGTGTCAGCGCTTCCTTACTCCGTAGGAATGAGAAGGTCGGAGTGCTTACTCCGTATCAGTGCTTTCTTACTCCGCAAGAGTTCCTTACTCCGCAAGAGTTTCATACTCCGTAGGAAGCTTCGAAGGACTATTTATATTGTAAACATTTAAGTATATCTACATATTTACAAAAGTTACAATGTAAATAAGGAAATACCCCCCTTTTGGATTCAAAGAAAAAATTTAAAAAATCAATTTTTCACTCCATCAAAATGTGAAAAATGGAATTTAGTACACAATCTCGGAAAAATCTCGTTTTTGGTTAGAGATGACTACTTGGAAAGTGGGGTTGGACCTCTTATAAAATTCCTAAAAATCTGGTTATCTTAGTTGTGATATGTGGAATCATTTGTTGCACTTTTTATTTTAAGAAAACACCTTCTATGAAAATTCTCTCCCTTTTTCAGGACATGAGGATAGATTTGTGGAGATTGACCTCTATTATAGAGGGAGTGTTATGAAACTCTAATGCCATACTTGTGTTGATTTGTTGATTCGATTGGCTAGTCAACCAAGGACAACTATATGGTTGGTTGAAAGCATAAGGTCCCATGGGTGGCTACTTTTCATGCTATGTTCTCACTGTGGCGGGCAAGCTATAAGAGCCATGTCTTGTGTTGTTCAACTGAGTTGTGAACTATTTCTGTGACTTGATTGTTTGGACTTTGTGTGTTTATGTTTTCATGGTTTTACATATGATACTCTCTACATTGTTGTGTGCTTGTGCATTCACTAGTACCTCTATACACAGGTAGTGTGTTGTACGTCACCTATTGAGTCCTTGTGCTCACCCTATATTGTTGTCTTGACTTTTAGGTTTAGGAAGGAAGTAGCCACAAGTTTTGCAGTCAAACAAATCGAGCAGATCGGATTTTGTTGATGTATGGGACTCTATGTCTATTTTTGATTGTTTTATATTATTATTGTATTTTGTTCCCAGACATGGGCCTGTGGCTTTTGTACAGCTTCTCTTGATATGTATGCTATACTATTATGATATTTTATTTGATATTTCATTAAATTGCATAGTATTGGGAGTGAAACAGAAATACCTTTGTTGTTTGATTGTACAGGTGCATTTGGGCAGCACCAGCGGTGTGCCCCTTTTCATGCTGGCCACCAATCCCTTGCCCTCAGGTGTGGGTAATGGGTAGTCATGTAATGACCCGTGTGAGGAGTGTGAGGAGTTAGTCACAGTTATGCCGTTTGAGTGGGTTTTTGGGAGCTTTCTTCCCACACACTTTAGGTAAAACACCTTGTATGTTAATGGGCAAGTTTGGGGTGACAGATGAGCCCATGAGGCAACCTTTGGGAGGTGCACATGACAATGCATGTGATATGGGGATGTCACGTGCAAGGAGATTTTTGTATGCCTGCCATTTACATGATGCAAGGAAACTTGGGGTAGAATTTCACAGCATTTGGAGCTGCACGTCATATGGGGATATGACGTGCATTATGGCGTGCAACCATGTTTTCACACCATCACCTTGGCTTTATGATTCTAATCATCTTTTCCTAAAGGGGCATGTTGGAATTGTGAATATTTTGTCTTGTATGGATGCAGGAAGGTTGTAGCTTGTGTAATCAAAACTACGTCGTTTTGATATTGAGGTGTCTATATAAGGAAGAGGAGCCCTCTTGTTTTAGGTTTAGGGTTTCTTTTCTGTCAGCCGCCACAGCCTGAGAGAGAGAGAGAGAGAGAGGAGAGTTTCTAATCGCTGCCATGGTGTAATGACCCGTGTTTTGGGAAGAACAAGCTGGAACGAAGATGAACAATACCCTGGGCGAATGCTTGGGTTGAAAGGTGGAAGAATCGAAGATTTGGGTCGTAGGGTCGAAGACCAAGGGTCAAAGTTCAAAGGTTTGAGGGTCAAAGGTTTAATCTTCGAGACAGATCTTCGAGGCCACGTTTCTAGCGAGTCTTCGAGGGAGTGTTTCTACGAGTCTTCGAGGCTTGGTTGTTAAAGAGTGCAATAAGCTCAAGTGGGAGCGTGTAGAGGCTACGTGTGACAATGACCACATTCGGATTGTGGGTATTTTGTCCTGTGTGGAAGCAGAGTAGTTAGTTCATGTTTCATTTATCAAAACTACATCATTTTGATGGTGGGATTTCATTTATCAAAACTACGTCATTTTAATAGCGGGATTTCATTTATCAAAACTATGTCATTTTGATAAGTGAGGTCTATATAAGGAGGAGCTCTCTTTGTTTTAGGTTTAGGGTTTTCGTTGTCAACCGCCGCAGCCGTCGCAGAGAGAGAGAGTGAGAGAGAGTTCTTGAGCGTTGCTGCTAGGGTGACTCGCGTGGGTGGACAGCATCTAGCGTGGGAGCGTGAAGGATCCTTGAGGTAGGGGTTCTGTCTCTTCTAGTACCCATTCCAAGGTTAGACCCTGTGGTGGATAATTTGTCGAGTATTATCGTTGTTGTTATAATATATATATATATATATATATATATATATATATATATATATATATCATATAGGTGTGATCTCCTATATGAATGTTGGCCTTCAATGGCGTATTTTGCTTGGATATTTGTATATATGCCCGTGAGGTTGGGGATTATGCATGCTAAGTGTTTGTTTTTATGTCTGTGTGACTAAGTTTGAGAGTCTGTGAATGTGTGCACGCTATGTGTTCGATGTTATACCTATGAGACTATGCAAATCATGGGTTTGATGTTATGCCTATGTGGCTTTGTGTGTTGTGTTTTTGTTGGAACCCGGTGGCTGTGGAAGCCCGGGACTGTTTATGTTAGCCTATGTGGCTATGGAAATGTTGGCCTGTGTGGCGCCTGAGAGGCTGTGGAAATGTTTGGAACTATAAATATGTTAGCCTGTGTGGCGCCTGAGAGGCTGTGGATATGTGAGCCTGTGTGGCTGTGGCAATGGTTGTACCTGTTCTGTGACTTGTGGATTGATACTTAACTGTGGAATATAACCTGCTTTTATCTTGTCACTACACTGCACATGTGCACATTCTCATGTAGATGCTAGGAACATGGGATGGGTTGGGGAGACATGATACCTACTGAGCTGTGGTTGCTCACCCCTCCTACTATAATGTGTTTTCTTTCAGGAACCTACATGCATTAGGTGGAAACACCAAGGTGGAAGACGGTTCTGTTTTGTGGCTTGTTTGATGTTATTTGTAGTATGTGATTTTTTGTGAGACCTTGTAACCCCAATGGGGAGATATTGTAAAGGATTTTGTTATAATAAAGATTTGTTTGGTTTGTGAAAGTTACATGTATCTTAAATTTATTTAATGGTGTCTTGTGTGGGAATGTTGTTCCCTACCCCTTTATCCACCTTGTGGGTAAAGGGGAGTCACGAACCGGTTTCCTCAGGTTGGAAATCCGGGGCGTGACAATATGGTATCAGAGCATGGTCTAGTTGGCCTAGGGTAGTGGGCGGATTTGGTTGTCTTGAGTCCTTTGGAGAAGCCTGGAAGGACATGCCTAATCAACACAGTCCTCTTGGAGCCTCTAAGGTGTACTTGGGGTAGTCCAGACCTGATGTAAGATTTGCATGCATTAGCATTAGGGCACTAGTTGCATTTGTTGTGATATGTGAAAAGGTGAATGACTTGATTATGTGTGAACTGTGCAGCTCTGAATATTCTTAGAATGCCTTGAGCATGACTACAATGTGGATTGATGCAATGTATGTGTGTAATGTCTTGTGATAGTAGTATTGATAAGTGGGGTAGAGATAGTGACACGCGATAGATTCGAATTCGTTTTGACGTTTGTGTTCCTTACTTCGTGTAGTAAGAATGCCACCGAGGAGAGTGACACGTACGTCCAGGGCAGTGGCTGATGAGTCGTCTGCCCATGAGGGTCTAGGAGCTGGGCAGCCCACTGGAGGACATGCGCTGTTATTGGCATAGCTGCGAGAGGGTATCCGACTGGAAGTCCGAGAGCTGAGGGAGGGTATCCAGCAAGAGGTTCGGGAGGAGGTGCGCCGTGAGATGGCAGCACAGCAGGTGGTGCCACCACTACCACCACCAGTGGGGGAGTTACCTCGTGTGCATGAAAGTTTGCGTGGTGGCGTACCAATTCGTGTAGAGGAAGATGCAGTGACGAGGTTCCGAAAGGAACAACCCCCAAGGTTCAAGGGAGAAGTGGACCCCGTGGTGGCTGAGCATTGGTTGAGGCAGATCGAGCATGTGTTTTCCTTTCTCCTACCCCGGGAGGAGGATAAGGTGAGACTGGCCATTCGGCAACTGGAGGGGAATGCCTTGGAGTGGTGGCAGAGTGTCGCGGGAAGCCGTGAAGTGCAGTTCATGTTGTGGGACGAGTTCCTGCAACTCTTCCATGATGAGTTCTTCCCCGAGTCATTAGGGTGGCAAATGTAATGACCCGTGTTTTGCAGTATGTAAGAAGTTAACCACAGATGCCTTGTGAGTGGAAATTGTTGGGTTTTAGGGAGTTTCCTTCCCACACACTTTAGCTAAAACACCTTGAATGTTGATGCACAAGTTTGAGGTAAGAGATAGGCCCAAAAGGGGACTTTTGGGAGGTGCACATGACAATGCACGTCATATGGGGATATGACGTGCAAGGGGGATTTTGGTTTGCCTGTCTTCTACATGATCCTAGGAAGTTTGGGGTAGAATTTCACATCTTTTGGAGGTGCACGTCATATGGGGATATGACGTGTATTATGGCGTGCAGCCATATTTTTGTACCGTCACCTTGGTTTTGTTGTTCTAAACATCTTTTTCCAAAGGGGCATGTTGGAATTATGAGTATTTTGTCTTGTATGGATGCGGAAGGGTTATAGCTTGTGCGATCAAAATTACGTCGTTTTGATGCTTGGATTCACTTAATCAAAACTACGTCGTTTTGATGTTGTGATGCCTTTATAAAGAGGTGCAGGTTTCCTTGTTTTAGGTTTAGGGTTTCCTTCTGTTAGCCATCGCAGCCGCAGAGAGAGAGAGAGAGAGAGAGAGAGAGAGGGTGGAGATTCTGATTGCTGCCATGGTGGTTCGTATGGGTGGACAACGTCTAGCGTGGAAGCAAGAGCTGGAGGACGTTTTCAAGGTAGGGGTTCTGTTCTTCCTTGTACCTATCCCAGGGTTATGGCCTTGTGGTAGGCGATTTGTAATCTAGATATATAATTATATGTAAATCCATATAGGTGTGATCTCCTATATGGATGTTGGCCTTCAGTGGCGTGTATGTGTTTGATGTTAGGCCTGTGTGGCCATACGTATTATGTGTTTGATATTATGCCTGTGAGGCCATGCATGTTATGCGATTGATGTTATGCTAGTGTGGTTATGCCTGAAAAGTGTTTGATGTTATGCCTGTGAGGACATGCATGCTAAGTGTTTGATGTTATGCCAGTGTGGATATGCATGTTAAGTGTTTGTTGTTATGCCTGAATAGTTGAGATGTATGTTAAGTGTTTGGTGTTATGTCAGTGAGACTGTCTGTGGAGCCTAAGAAGCTTGAGAGGCTAAGGCAATGTCTGTGGAGCCTAAGAAGCCTGAGAGGCTGAGGCAATGCTTGTGTACCTATGGAGCCTGAGAGGCTGAGTTAATGTCAGTGAGACTGATTGTGGAGCCTGAGAGGCTGAGTTACTGTTAGTGGGACTGACTAAGGAGATTTTGTAGCAATGGTTGTACTTGTTTTGTGGCTTGTTGTGTATAGTATTGATTATGACCTGTTTAGAATGTAATTGCCACGACACCGCACTTGAGCACTTCTTCATATAGATGGTAGGAGCATGGGATGGGTTGGGGAGACATGATCCCTACTGAGCTGTGGTTGCTCACCCCTCCTACTGGGTGTGTTTTCTTGCAGGAACCTACGGGCGTTAGGTGAGAACACCAAGGTGGAAGAGTTCTGTTTTGTGGCTTTGTTTTATGTTATTTGTGTTATATAATTCCATTGAGACCTTGTAACCCCAGCGGGGAGATATTGTAATGAAGTTTGAAACATAATAAAAGCATGTGGTTTGAATTTATTAACTATATGATTTTGTCTTTCTGAATATATCCTGTGAAGGTGTATGTTGTCTTGTGTGGGAAAGTTGTATCCTACCCCCTTATCCACCACGTGGGAAAAGGGGGAGTCACAAACCGGTTTCATTGGGTTGGAATTCGGGGCGTGACAACAAAAGAGGGAGGAATTCGGCAGCCTGAGGCAGTGGTCGAAGACAGTGCCCGAGTATGAGCGGGAGTTCCGGAGCCTGAGTAGGTTTGCTCTCAAGACCGTGGCTAAGGAAGACCTGAAGGCCCACAAGTTCACTTTGGGCCTTAGGCCAGCCCTTAGGTAGAGGGTCGCGATCTTGCGTTTGAGGACCTATACTAAGGTTGTTGAGATAGCTCGAATAGCTGAGAGGGAGCTGGATGATGGGAGGCAGGCCCATCAGGGTCGCCAGTTACAGGGTGGGTTTGATCGAGATTCCGGGTCCAAGAAGCCCAAGACTAAGGAGAGGGATAGTAGTTCCTTCCGCAGCCGGGGTCTACCATCTGTGAACCCAGGGAGGTTCACCTTCGGCGGCAGTAAGCAGAGAGGTTCAGCAGGAGGTCTCCTCAGCGGTTGTCATTGCTGTGGGGAGCAAGGCCACTTCAAGAGGGATTGTCCTAAGAAGGACTGGCGATGCAACAGCTGTGGACGAGAGGACCATTTGAGCCGGGTTTGCAGGAGTGGCAACATGGGAGCAGGAGGCTTGACACCCAACATGAGGAGTGATGCCAGTTTTCGTGCACCAGCAGAGAGACCAGCTCGTCAGTGGCAGGCTAGTCAGGCAGGATCGAACCAGACCCGACCTCAGGGGAGGCCGGAGCGGCAGCAGACTGAAGCTGGAGGCAGCCATAGCGGGAAGCATCCAGTGAGTGACCTGACTAGTGGCACGGGCCAAGGGAGGGTGTTTGCGCTGGATGCGACACACCAAGAGGAGGCTGAGTTACCACCTCCACCGGCGGAGGGTGGAGTAGGACCTTCGGTGGTTAGAGGTACCCTTTTGATCTCTCATACACTTGTTTCTACTCTTTTTGATACGGGTGCATCCTATTCGTTTGTTGCTGAACTTCTTGTTGATGGACTGGGATTAGTATGTGTTGAGGCAGCGAGACCCCTAGTTGTTGAGTCTTCGGTGGGAGGTATGATTGAGGTGCGACGTGTTTGCCGTGACTGCGTGTTAACCGTAGGAGATGTGGAGCTTAGTTTTAATTTGTATGTGATACCATTGAGGACGTTTTATCTGATCTTGGGTATGGATTGGCTTATGGCTTTCCAGGCCAATATAGATTGTTATCGGTGTCGGGTAACATTCGTGTCACCTGCGGGGGTTTCTTGCACCCTGCAGGGGGAGTGGGATTGTGAGGTGAGTCGGGCTGGACCAGTGTTGGACCAGTGGGGTGCCATTACCCACAGGTTGGCAGCCCTAACCTTTGCTGAGGAAGGCAAAGTGGGAAAGAGGGTGTGGCCAGCAGTTATTGGCCAATTTTAGGATGTCTTTCCTGAGGAGTTGAGGAGTCTACCACCTAAAAGGAGTGTGGAGTTCAGCATTGAGTTAGTACCGGGGACTAGTCCGATTTCCCAAGTGGCTTATCGTATGGGACCAGCTGATTTGAGGGAGCTCCAGAAGCAGATAGAGGAGTTGGCGGGCCAGGGGTATATCAGGCCGAGTACCTCACCTTTGGGTGCTCTAGTGCTCTTTGCAAAGAAGGCAGACGGTACGTTTCGTCTTTGCATTGACTATAAGAAGCTTAATTTGATGACTGTGAAGAACAAGTATCTGTTGCCTCGGATAGATGACCTGTTTGACCAGTTGAGTGGGGCCCAATGGTTTTCCAAGATAGATCTGCGATCGGGGTATCACCAGTTAAGGGTTAGAAAGGAGGACATCCCTAAGACTACTTTTCGGTGTAGGTATGGGCACTATGAGTGGGTAGTGATGCCTTTTGGGCTCACTAATGCACCAGTGGTATTCATGCACTTGATGAACCAGGTCATTGCTCCATACTTCGATTCTTTTGTTGTGGTGTTTATAGTTGATATCTTGGTGTATTCCAAGACTGAGAAGGAATATGTGGAACATTTGGCAACAGTATTGCAAACTTTGAGGGACCAGCGGTTGTTTGATAAGTTTAGCAAATGTGAGTTTTGGATCCAGGAGGTTCGTTTTCTTGGCCATGTGGTGTCAGCTGAGGGTGGACCCAGCCAAGATTGAGGCTATGTCATCGTGGGAGAGGCCAACCAATGTCTTCGAGATTCGTAGTTTCCTTGGCTTGGTGGGGCACTACCGTCATTTTGTGGAGGGATTCTCCCGTTTGGCAACTCCTATGACGGCGTTGACCCGAAAGCGAGTGAAGTTTGAGTGGACTGACACGTGTCAGCAGGCATTTGAGGCTCTCAAAACCCGTTTGACCACCGCACCGATGTTAAGGTTACCTAGGGAAGATGTCCCATATGAGGTATATTGTGACGCGTCCAGGGTTGGTTTGGGGTGTGTGTTTATGCAGGAGCATAGTGTTGTAGCTTATGGGTCGAGACAATTGAAACCTCATGAGCAGAATTACCCGACTCATGATTTTGAGTTGGCGGCTGTCATCTTTGCTCTGAAGAGTTGGCAGCATTATTTCTTGGGGGAAAAGTTTGTGGTGTTCTCAGATCACAAGAGCCTTCAGTATATTTTTACTCAGAAGGACTTGAATCTGAGGCAGAGAAGATGGGTGGAGTATTTGCAGACCTTTGACTTTACTCTTGCCTATACCCCGGGCAAGGGTAATGTCGTGGCTGATGCTTTGAGCAGAAAAGGGAAGGCTGAGGAGGCTGTGAGAGAGTGGAAGCTGATGGAGCAGTTGGCAATGTTGCAGCTGCAACCTATTGTTCATGATGCGAGCACAGTGCTGAGTCCTATTGTTGTTGTGCCTGAGTTGTACCAGCGAGTCCGGGTGGGACAGTTGGGCGATATTGAGTGTGAGGTTCTCCGTGCCCGTATTGAGGCTAGTGAGCTATCTGAGGACTGGAAGGAGGGTCCTGAGTGTCACGCCCCAATTTCCTTACATGTGGAAACGGTTAGTGACTGCCCATGCCCGCACCCGAAGGGTCAAAGGGTTGGTGCAAGCACCTAGACTAGACTTATGCAACGGGTGTTGTCCCAATACTACACATCAGGGCTAACATGCCAAAGGACATGCCCCTGATTCCAAACCATACACACAATCATCATTCAGTCAAAATACCATACCACAGTTTACTTCATTTCAAAGAGGACTCAAGTCCATTACAACTCAAATGGGGAAAAGCTCCCAATAAACCCACAATACCAAATTCAGTTTACAAAATAGCCCAAACCAAAACAGAAAGCCACAGATACATTAACAATCAAATAAGGAGGGTCCCATAGCCTCTATGGCCAATCACCTCAGCTCTGTCACCTATCGCCGGCTAGACCCTGCAAAGAGAACAGTTCAAAGGAGGGGTGAGCAAACCACAGCTCACTAGGGATCAAGTCTCCCCGGGCCCATCCCACTCTACTAGAATGCATGTTTAGTGGATGCTTGTGCTAGTGTAGCAAACTAGTTGAAACCACACACAAAAACCATCAAACACATCCCATATTCAAAGAGGGGGGGGGGGGGGTTTCGAGGGATATAACTGTCCCATACTCAAGGCTCCAGTCTAGTGACTGTCCCGTACCCATGGCTCCAGTCCAATGACTGTCCCGTAATAAAAAGGGTTCCAGCTTAGCAGCTGTCTTGTGGATCAAAAGCTCTAGCTCAATAGCTGTCCCGTAGCATACAGCATTAAGCACTCAAACAAAACTCAGTGAAATGCAGCCACATAACTCAGCACAAGGTGCCCAGCAGGCATAATTTATCTCAATACAAGATGCTCAACAGGCATAATACAACTCAGCACATATCAGTATGATTTACAATGCACTCAGTTCATGTAGTGCAGCCACAATCTCAGTAACATTCATAGTATACAGTCTCTTTTCCCATATCAGTGTTCCTTAACCGTTCTGGTAAGTTTTTAGGTAAATTTACTCCGGGACTTCATCCCAATCACATTATTTTCTACTCAAGAACCTTTTGGCTAAATGGGGAAGCCAGAGGAGGCAAAATAAGGGGGTGCACGTCATATGGGCCATATGACGTGCAGGGGGATGTTTGGCTCCCTGCCCTCTACACATCTCAAGGAATGTTGGGGTAAAATTTCAGACCAATTGGGCTTGCACGTGCAATATGGTGTGCAACCATATTTTTGCACAGAGACCTTTGTTTTGTTGTCTTAATCACTTTTCTCTAAAGGACCTCTCTCAAATTCTTTTTAGATTGTGAGTTATTAGACTCTAAAGTTAGGGTACATAGCCTGGTTTCAACTCTAGCTATGTCCCTCATATCAACCTACCCATCCAGACCATCCCAGATTATTTTATTCACTTTTAACTATCCAGATATACTGGAAACCTCACAATCAATCATCATATGCATGTGGGGGTATAAACTCGACATCAAAATGAACATGATCATAACAGATCTGTACCCAGCAAACTCAGTAATAGCAACAAAGGGTATAAACCCAGAATTCTCAATATTCATATCAGAGGGTATAGACCCAGAATTTTCAGAGGAACGCATGAATATGAACACGAATTCCTTACCTCAAAATCGGAGAATACAACTGGTCGTTGTATTCTAGAAATCACGTCTCCAGGCTCTCGTCCACCGTAGGAACCTTGGATCGCCGGCCTTGGATCGTCCTCGCCGTCTCAGGCCGTGTCTCCCTCTTTTCAACAGTCTCCCTCTCTGGCCGTGTCTCTCTATCTCTCTCAAGGGGTGACGGCTACTAGGGTTTTGGAATGAGAATCCCCTAATTTTGAAGCCTTTTTCCATTATATATTTTCCCACATAAGCAAAACGACGTAGTTTTGATTAATTTAAAGCACAACATCTATAAGCCCAAAGGCCAAGGTTTTCTAATCCACTTCATTAAGCTCTACAGCCCAACAATTAAGCCCAAATCATATTGTAAATAAAACTCTCAAATATATATTAATTGGGATATTTTAATTCATGTGAAATTCCCAAAATACCCCTCAGGGCCTCAAACTCCGAATCGAGCCCAAGCATAGTCAAAATTCTCCATTTGACGAGCACATCATTGTGCTGATGTTCATTCTCTAAAACAAGGCCTCTTCCTGAAGGCTAACTCCAAGAACCCCTGAAATACGGGTCCTTACATCCTCTCCCCCTTAAAGACTTTTCGTCCTCGAAAAGAAAGCTGGGGTTGAAAGGAAACCACAACCACAATCAATGCACCCAATACATAACAAAATAATTGATCAGTACCCATGTAACAACAAAATAAAATCAGTACCAATAGTACCTGATGTTTTTGCCTTCCTCCCCTCCTGTAGGGTTGTTCGTCCTCGAACAGATCAGGGTAGTGAGCACACATCTCAGTCTCACGTTCCCAAGTCTCTTCCTCCATACCTCGGTGTTGCCACAACACCCGAACCAGTGGAATAGTCTTTTCTCGGAGCTGCTTCTCGCGCCTATCCAAAATACGGATTGGGGCCTCAATAGCTGTCATATCTTCCTCAATATCCAGATTACTCCAATCCAGTACATGTGTGGGATTTGGATGATATGCCCGTAACTGGGATACATGGAAAACATTGTGAACTCTGCTCAAACTAGGTGGTAAGGCCAACCTATAAGCAACAGGTCCAACTCTGCTCAAAATCTCAAATGGTCCAATGTATCTTGGAGATAACTTGGATCCCTTTCTAAATCTTTTATGTCCCTTCCATGGAGAAACACGAAGGAACACATGATCTCCAACCAAAAACTCTAATGGTTGGCGTCTGTGGTCCGCATAGGACTTCTGCGACTCTGAGCTGTAAGAAGGCGCTGCCTAATCAGCTGTGCCTTGGCCGTAGCCTCTTGGACCAATTAAGGTCCCAACATGGCTGCTTCTCCAGCCTCTGCCCAACATAATGGAGACCGACATGGTCTACCATATAGTGCCTCCAACGGGGCCATCCCAATAGAAGCTTGATAGCTATTATTATAGGCAAACTCTACCAGAGGAAGGTGAGAAGCCCACGATCCTCCAAAATCTAGCACACAAGCTCTCAACAGATCTTCTAGTGTCTGAATGGTCCTTTCTGACTGACCATTAGTCTCGGGGTGATAAGCCGTACTTAGATTGAGTCGTGTCCCTAAGGCTTCTTGCAAGCCACTCCAAAATTGTGAGGTGAACCGTGCATCTTTGTCTGAAACGATAGACATGGGTACCCTATCCAATTTGACAATTTCGTTGATATACAACTGGCTTAACGTGCCAATGGAGTCTCGCTCCTGAATAGCTAAGAAATGGGTTGATTTTGTGAAATGATCTACAATGACCCATATCATGTCCTTCCGGCCAGAGGTGGCGGGAAGTCCTGTCACGAAGTCCATGGTAATGTGTTCCCACTTCCACTCAGCCACAGGTAAGGGCTGCAATTGACCCACAGGTTGTTGGTCCTCTGCCTTCACTTGCTGACAAGTGAGGCACCTGGAAACAAATCTTGCTACGCTCCTCTTCAGTCCCGGCCACCAGAACTGTGCTCTCACGGCATGATATATCTTTGTCCCCCCTGGGTGTACAGCCAAACGGGAATGATGAAATTCCCTCATCAAATCCTCTCGACGGAAGGGTGGCACTATCAAACGCCCTTGAAACTGCAACTCGTGTTCAGCTCCTTCTGTCCACTCTTCGGACAGCTCACCGGCCTCTATCTGGGCCCGGATTACCTCACAATCCACGTCTCCCAACTGTCCATCACGGACACGTTGGTATAATTCTGGCATCACAGTGATAGGGCACAGGACTGCTTTCCCACTGCTAAGATCAGGCTATACCTGAAGTACTGCTAGCTGTTCCATCATTTTCCATTCTCTAATGGAAATCTCAGCTTTACCCTTTCTATTTAGCGCGTCAACAACGACATTCCCTTTTCCAAGTGTATAGGAGAGTGTGAAATCGAACATCTGTAGGTATTCTACCCATCTCCTCTATCTCAGGTTCAGGTCTCTCTGGGTGAAAATATATTGCAGGCTTTTGTGGTCCGTGTACACCACAATTTTCTCCCCCAACAAATAGTGTTGCCACGACTTTAAGGCAAAAATCACCGCTGCTAACTCTAGGTCGTGTGTTGGGTAATTTTGCTCATGGGGTTTCAGCTGTCATGAGCCATAAGCTATGGCTTTGCATTCTTGCATCAGAACACACCCCAGTCCAACTCGGGACGCATCACAATATACCTCATAAGGCACTCCCTCTTGTGGTAGACTCAACACAGGTGTAGTGGTCAGTCGAGTTTTCAATTCCTCGAAAGCTTTCTGACACTTGTCCGTCCACTCAAATTTGGCTCCTTTCCGTGTCAGGGCTATCATCGGTGCTGCCAATCGTGAAAACCCTTCCACGAAGCGCCGGTAATATCCCACCAGTCCCAAGAAATTGTGGATCTCAAAGACATTAGTGGGCCTCTTCCAAGATGATACAAACTCAATCTTGGTCGGGTCCACTCTTACTCCTTCAGCAGATTCCACGTGCCCAAGGAGATGCACCTCTCTCATCCAGAAGTCGCACTTACTAAATTTAGCATATAACTGATGATTTTGTAATGTCTGCAACACCACGGTCAGATGTTCCCCATGCTCCTCTCGGGTCTTAGAATATACGAGGATGTCATGAATGAACACCACTACAAAGGAATCCAGGTATGGGGCAAATACCTGGTTCATTAGATGCATAAACACTGCTGGTGCGTTCGTAAGCCCAAAAGGCATCACTAGCCACTCATAGTGCCCGTATCTGCACCTGAATGCAGTCTTAGGGATATCCTCCCTCCTGACCCTCAGCTGATGGTACCCCGAACGGAGATCAATTTTCGAAAACCACCGTGCTCCACTCAGTTGGTCGAATAAGTCATCAATCCTCGGTAACGGATATTAATTCTTTACCGTCACTTGGTTCAGCTTCCGGTAGTCAATATAGAGTCTCAGCGACCCGTCTGCCTTCTTAGTAAACAGTACTGGTGCACTCCAAGGTGATGTACTTGGGCGAATGAAGCCTTAATCTCTAAGCTCCTTTATTTGCTTTTGTAGCTCTCTCAATTCAGCAGGTCTCATTCGGTATGCGACTTGGGAGATAGGTCCCACCCCGGGTACTAGTTCAATTGTGAACTCAGTACTCCTATGTGGAGGTAATTCCACTAACTCTCCAGGGAACACATCCTGGAAGTTCTCAACCACATCAGGCCACGCTCTTTTCTCTAAGTTACCTTCCTCCTCGAAGGTTAGAGTGGCAAGTTTATGGGTAATATTACCCCATAGCTCCCTCATTGGCCCTACTCTTCTGGCATTCTTATCTCATTCACCCACTATAGTACAGGAAGTTTTTGTGGGTGATGGAAGGTCATCCCTCTCTGCAGGTGCTGAGGTAAGCGCGTACGCTCTGCCTTGACTCGCCCCAACACTTTCCTCTATAGCCTTCCCTTTAGCTCCAGCCTGGAGTCCACTTGGACTCCCCTCCGATCCTCCTTATGATTTGGCATAGTTGGAACCAGCCTGACTAGGTTGCCACGAACGTGCTGGCCTCGGAGCTGGGGCTTGAGATTGGGTCCCTCCCCTGCCTCCTTGTGTCACACTTTCAGCTCCCCGATTGTTCCCCTTATTGAAACACATCGTTCTAAGGTGCTCTATCTTCCCACAGCCATGACACGACAGGTGCTGTTTGGGGCACTCATGTTTCAGGTGTCCTAACTGGCCACAACAAGCACACTCTCTGGGAAAACTCACAGCTGAGCCTCCTTGTCCTCCAAAACTATGGGACCTCGGTGGAGCCATTGAAGCTTGGCCCCGGTCCTTGGGAAAAGTCTCAATCCCAGACTCAACCTTCTGTCTCTTGGAATCCCCTTGCTTGTCACGTCCACTCTGTCCCAGCCGCTCTTGATGAGCTTGTCTTCCCTCCTCCAATCCTCTCTCAACAATTTTGGCTGTGCCAACGACTTCTGCATAAGTTTTCAACCTCAGCATTTCTAGCCTTTGCTTCAGGGCAGGTCTGAGTCCCATAGTAAATTTATGGGCCTTCAGATCCTCTCTAGATATTGCCTCTGGGCCAAACCGACTCAGTCCTCTAAAGTCCCGCTCATACTCAGCCACTGAGCGTGAGCCCTACTTCAAGCTGCTGAACTCTTCCCTTTTCGGCCACTGCAGCGACTCTGGGAAGAATTCCTCACAAAATAGCTGGAGGAACTCGTTCCAGGACATGGCCTCCATGTCCCGGCTCCCTGATATGCTTAGCCACCACTCCAAGGCTTCTTCTCCCAATTGGCGGACTGCCAGCCTCACTTTATCTTCCTCATGGGGTCGAAGAAAAGAGAATATGTGCTCTGTTGCTAGAGGTTCAGCTCCTCCCTTGAACCTTGGTGGGTGTTCCTTCCGGAAACGCATCACCACGTCTTCTTCCTCCCGTCTCACTGGCACTTCCTGCCTGCGTGGTGGTTCTGCCTCACGGGGTGGGGAAGGTGGCATTGCCTGCCGTGCCAGCATCTCCTGACGTACCTCATTTAGGATCTCTCCCCTGAGGTCCTCACGCATTCCTTGTACATTCTCGCTCAAAGCTCTAACTTGGGCCATGATCCGCTCTATGGGATCATCACCCTCTACTCGTGGTTCTCCCTCTTGTCCAACCCGTGCAGAAGACTCATCTTCTACAGCTGGGGTAGCTCGGGTTATTCTCCTAGGAGGCATTTTCTACACATTAGATAAGACTAGTGTCAGTATCTCAGGTTACACACCCTCATTCCTATGGACCATGAGGTACTCATATAAGGTAATTGCCCAGAATTGCATAATAACAATTCACACACAGTATCAACTTCCAGCATAAACTTTCAATATCAGTTCTTTAACAAGAACATTCAGTACCAATTATCCAGTACTAACATTCAGCATCAATTATTCAGCTCTAACACTTAGCATTAACACTCAGTATCAACCTTTAGCATCAATCACTCAGCATTCATTATTCAGTATCAAGTTTCAACATCAAGTTTCAGTATCAAGTTCAACAATTATGTTCAGCAACGTATCACACCAGATCATAACATTTATACAAAAATTCAAACTAGTGCCCTAATGCCACGCATGTATGCACCTTAACCCAAATGCAAATGTCCTACTCCCTGGTCTAACTACTCCTGAGTACACCCCAAAAAACCAGATAGGTCCACGGTGATCAGGTGTGCCCTATACTATCTTCTAAGGGTCTCCAAAGTAATCATCCCTCCCCACTATCCTAGGTCCACTAGACCATGACGGCTCTGATACCATATTGTCACGCCCCATTTTCCTTACACGTGGAAACGGTTAGTGACTGCCCATGCCCGCACCTGAAGGGTCAAGGGGTTGGTGCAAGCACCTAGACTGGACTTATGGAACGGGTGTTGTCCCAATACTACACATCCGAGCTAACATGCCAAAGGACATGCCCCTGATTCCAAACCATACACACAATCATCATTCAGTCAAATTACCGTACCATAGTTTACTTCATTTCAAAGAGGACTCAAGTCCATTACAACTCAAATGGGGAAAAGCTTCCAATAAACCCACAATACCAAATTCAGTTTACAAAATAGCCCAAACCAAAACAGAAAGCCACAGATACATTCACAATCAAATAAGGAGGGACCCATAGCCTTTATGGCCAATCACCTCAGCTCTATCACCTATCGCCGACTAGACCCTGCAAAGAGAACAGTTCAAAGGAGGGGTGAGCAAACCACAACTCAGTAGGGATCAAGTCTCCCCGGGCCCATCCCACTCTACTAGAATGCATGTTTAGTGGATGCTTGTGGTAGTGTAGTGAACTAGTTGAAACCACACACAAAAACCATCAAACACATCCCATATTCAAATAGGGGGGGTTCGAGTGATATAACTGTCCCATACTCAAGGCTCCAATCTAGTGATTGTTCCGTACCCAAGGCTCCAGTCCAATGACTGTCCCGTAATAAAAAGGGTTCCAGCTTAGCAGCTGTCCCGTGTGTCATCACTGGTTTTCATCCGGGCCCGTTTGGGGTGAGCTCAAACTAAACCAATGGTGAGAAAATTTAGGGTCGCCACCAACTGTTTTTGGGGTATAGTTGGATACCCTTTACTTTGAGTAGTAAAAAGATGTGGTCTACGTTATCAGAAAAGGGTTGGGGAGTTGGTTACGTGTAGGGAAGGATTAGCACCCCTATAGCGCCCTTTCGGTATCTAATTTAGGAGGAGGTTTTATTTTATTTCTACTGCCATAACTGGGTTAAGTTTCCTAAAAAGTCTATGATTTTTATTTAGCTAAGTTATTTATTAAAGTCATCGTTAAAATGGATTTATCCTAAATTTCTAAAGGGAATCCTAAAAGTTTTGGGTTTTTTGTTTGAAATGGAGAATGAGATCCTATGGGTTGGTTTTGGGTTTTTGGTTTTGCTTTGGGAAATTGAAGTCCTAAAAAATATTTTTTTCCCTTTTTTATTTTCTCTTTTTTTTTTTGGTTTTTTTGGGTAGAAAACATATATTTTTTTTATTTTTTATGTTTTGTAAAAAAACATTTTGTTTTGGTTTGCTTCATTTTTTTCGTTTTTTTTATTTTGGAAATTGAAGTACCAATTTTGATTTTCTTCTCTTTTTTTTTGGTTTGAAAACATGGAAACGTTTGTTTTTTTGTTTTTGTTTTGTTTTTTCAAGGAGACATTTTGAACACATTTTGAAAACATGTTATAGAAGACGTTTTGGAAAAATATTTTGTGACATACCTTTTGTTATTTTTTTTGTGTTTTTTAAAATCTTTGAACCTAAATCTACATGTTTCAACAATTGAAAATATATAGGAACACATATATCAAAATAGATGTGGAGTGTGTGAGTGTGACATCCACAAAAGAAAAATAAAAGCACTCTTTTTTCTTTTTCCCCTTTTTTTTTAGTCATCTCTTTTTTTATGCCTCCCCTTTTTACCTCTTTTTTTTGAGTTTCCTTGCTATTACATATTACAACTTTGTGTGAAATGACAATTACAATCAATAAAACAAAAGAAAATGAATAAAAAGCAAGATAATGAAAAGAAACAACACAACACAACAATTACAAAAAAAAACAAGAGAATAGCGTAAGGTAATCGAAATGAAAAATTAACCCGACTTTATCTTGGATTTGGGGCTCCGATTGCTGCAACGTTGGCGGGAAGGCGTGACTCCTTTCTTGGTGTTTTTGAAAAGAGGTGGCTGGGCGAAATTGGCAGCAAACCTGGGCGTTTTCTGGGACTGAACTCTCCTTCCCCCTCTCTTTCTCTGGACGTTTTTGCAGGGAAGAAACTGGGGCGTTTTTTTTAGGGATGAATCTGAGAGAGGATGGCAGTCAGGGAGACGTTTTTCTTTGGCGTTATCTCTCTCTCTTTTTTCTGGGTTTTGAATCTCTTTCTTCTTCTTTTGAACTCTAGGCGTTTTTTTTATGTCGAGGAGTCTCTCTTTTTTTTTTTTTCAGGGAGGAAGCTGGGGTGGAAATCTCTTCTTTTTTTTTTTTTCGTGGGAATCTCAGGCGTGATCTCTTTCCCTTTTCTGTCTTTCTTTTTTTTTTTTGCTCTCTCTGTTTTTTTGCTCTCTCTGGTTTGCAGGTTTCTTTTCCCACGATGATGGCTCTCTCCTCACGATGATGGCTCTCTCCTCACGATGATGGCCCTCTCCTGCGCAGGAACTGAAGACTGCATCTTAACGGGCTGCAGAAATTTTTTGGCTAGACTCATTAATTGTTGCAATAAATGTTTTGTCGGGTGTATTATTATTTCCAGCTTTATTAATTCATAGATTCGGTGCTTGGTCGGGTGGATAGCTTGTGCCGAAAACAGGGCAGCTCGTGATTGCCTTTTGAATTTTTATTTTAGTAGCACATGTGACTGACAGTATGATTCTTTGTCAGGTGGCCAGCGCAGAAGACGGGTCTCGTGAACAACTAGCGAGAGAAAAACAAAGCCAGCGATAAAAGCCATCAGCGACAGTCAAAAGGCAAAGGGTCAAAATGTCGGCAGGTCGAAGTGTCGGCAGGGCCGAAGTGTCGGTAGGGCCGAAGCTTCGGTGGGACGAAATTTCGGTAGGTCGAAGGTCAACGGTCAACGGGTTGAAGTGTCGGTAGGTTGAAGGTCAACGGTCAATAGGTCGAAGGCTTACAGGCATCTGGGTCAAAGTTCGAAGGTCGGAGTGTCGGCAGGTAAGGTTTATAGGCTTCGCGTGTCCAGGGTCGAAGGTCGAAGTGTCGGCAGGTCAACGGTCAACGGCCAACGGGTCGAAGGCTCGCAGGTCAAGGTGTCGTAAGTCGCAGGTCGGCGTCGTAAGTCGTGGGCGTTGTAAGTCGCGGGGTTCAAAGGTCTGAAGGGGCGAGTCGTGGGTCGGAGTGTCGGCAGCAGGGCTTCGAGGCTTCGAGGCTTCGATGCTTTGAGGCTTCGAGGCTTCGGGGCTTCGAGGCTTCGGGGCTTCGAGGCTTCGAAGGTCAATGGGTCAAAGTGTCGGCATGTCAACGGTCAACGGTCAACCCCAAAGTTTTTTTTTACCTTCTTACCCTTCACCTAAAATGCAAAAATGGATAACTTTCCAGGGATTGTTTGGGGAGATCCGTATTCGCCTAAATTGACGCTTTGAAGAATTTTGCATGGTCACCTTTTCGGGCGATTTGACCAGGGGCATTGACCGTCTTTTGGCAAGTTTCGACTTTTTCCAACGAAAGTTGTTTTGGCCATAACTTCTTCATTTTTAGTCCGATTTGAGCTCGGTCAAGTGCGTTAATCTCCAATTTTTATCCTCTATCACCTGGTGTTGGTCTTGGGGTACTTCAAGGACTTGTAGCAGAAGTCATTAATTTTGAACTCCCCCGTCCGTGTCAATTGTATCCATCTCGTGCAAATTGGGGCTAACATCAATTCCGAACCATTCCTTGGAAGTATGGGATCACTGTGGACCTATTCAACAAGGTATATGGCATGGGCAGAAAGGTATATCAAATGGGGTTAGTATGTCCAACCCGGACAAAATGGGGTCCAACAGCTGCCCCTCTTTGTGCACTGTTTGTATACAAACAGCATACAAAGATAAAAGGGAGTCATTTTGGACGGGTTGGAGCACATACCTGACTTACCTAGATGAAGAAGTGCGATGGTTGGGTCTGTCCCCGGAGTGAAAAGCAGCTTCACGGGCCAGTGGACTTGGATAATACTTTGATGCGGCATCTGAGGCTGCCTACGATGTAAAGATATTGGAGATTAAAAACCTACAACAATGAAAGGCTTGAACTGAAAAATGGAAAAGGCCCACAACAATGATAGGCGTGAACTAAAAGTTGAAAGGCCCACAGCAACGATAAGCTCGAATTGAAAAATGGAAAAGGCCCACAATAAGATGGGTGTGAACTAAAAATTGAAAGGCCCACAGCAACGATAGGCTTGAACTGAAATGGATAGCCCATAGCAACGATAGGCTTGAATTGAAAATGGATAGCCCACAGCAACGATAGGCTTGAATTGAAAATGGATAGCCCACAGCAACGATAGGCTTGAATTGAAAATGGATAGGCCACAGCAACGATAGGCTTGAATTGAAAACGGATAGCCCACAGCAACGATAGGCTTGAATTGAAAATGGATAGCCCATAGAAACGATAGGCTTGAATTGAAAATGGATAACCCACAGCAACGATAGGCTTAAATTGGAAATGGAAAGCCCACAGCAACGATAGGCTTGAACTGAAAATGGATAGCCCACAGCAACGATAGGCTTGAATTGAAAATAGATAGCCCACAACAACGATAGGCTTGAATTGAAAACGGAAAGCCCACAACAACGATAGGCTTAAATTGGGAATGGATAGCCCACAACAACGATAGGCTTGAATTGAAAAGGGATAGCCTACAGCAACGATAGGCTTAAATTGAAAACGGATAGCCCACAGCAACGATAGGTTTGAATTAAAAATGGATAGCCCACAGCAACGATAGGCTTGAATTGAAAATGGATAGCCCACAGCAACGATAGGCTTGAATTGAAAATGGAAAGCCCACATCAACGATAGGCTTAAATTGGGAAAACTTGTTGGAGACATCAAATGGTATTTGGGGAAATGCTTTAAGGAATTGGGGAGTTTGGGAAGTAACCCAACTTGAGCTCCCTCTACGAGTTCACTCAAGGAGATCGCTCTACGAGGTGACCCAAAATGGGAAAAGTTTGTCAAGTGCCAAAGGGATGCGTTTGACTTTGGGGAAATTGCAAGGGAAGAGGTGTACAGTTGAACGAAGAAAGCTAGGATAGCTTGAAGAGAAGTTTACTAAGTATGAGCTCCTAGGATCTCCAGAGGCGGCAACATTCCTGCAATTACAGAGTATGTTGAATGTATGCCAATGATGCATGGAATGCAATATGCTGTATGCGGGGATGCATAAACCTCAACTTGTGGTGAAATATGATGCAATGTGATGCAGTGTGATGTATGCATCGAATGCCATGTGATGTATCACTGAGGGTTTGTCAGGATGAAAATGTCGTTGGAGAGGTTGGTTAACATTTAACTTGTTGGGGCACAATGTTCTCTTTGGATGGAGAGTCCATCCTGTCTTTGCTGGGGAACTCTCTGTTGTGCATGAAGCGTCTGTTAAATTTCGCTTCGCCATATTAAGGACCTTGACTTGACGGCTTCTCTGGGGATAGTGATATTCTGTGGAGATATGAGCACTCTGAGTTGGGGGCCTTAAGTTGTTTGGGGATTTTGAGCTTGGCCCTACTCATAAGGCAATGCTAGAAGAGCTTACTGGGGATTTAAGATGTTCTACTTAAATGTGAAATGAAGACGATGTAACATGATTAAAGAGATAAAAAAAAATTTTGCTGGTTTAATTCCACAAAACATATTTATATCATAAAAAAGTGTCCTATTGTTATAATCGATAAAACAAATCACAAGTCTTTAAAAGTATAATGTACAAATTTGATTCGAGTGTGCCGCAGGTTTGACCAAGTCTTCCACTGTTTGCAGCCGCTGTTTTTTGGATGATGTTGTCTCTATTGCTTGCAACGGACCCTATTTGTTGTGGTCCTGGTCCTTTCAGTTTCTGACCGAACTGATTTCACCCTTCAAGATTTATTGTTGGCTTTGTATTTTACCCTTGGTGCCCTTTCAGGTTTTCACCAAGTCCGCCTTCGTTTTCTTTTTTTGGCTTTCCTTGGAGCTTTGTGTTTTACCCTTGGTGCCCTTTCGGGTTTTCACCAAGTCCGCTCATTACAGGGATGAGAATCTTGTGGGAAGGTATGAGAGTTACGCATAAAACTTTTTGATGGCGTCGCTATTCAATGGATTAGGAAGCCCATCTCCGTCCATTTTGGCAAGGATCAATGCGCCTCCCGAGAAGGCTTTTTTCACAACATATGGCCCTTCATAATTGGGAGTCCACTTGCCTCTATGGTCATGTTGAATTGGTAAGATCTTCTTAAGGACAAGATCACCCTCTTGAAAGCTTCTGGGCTTCACGTTTTTATTATAATTGTTCATCATTCTCTGTTGGTATAGCTGTCCTCTGCAAACTGCTGCCAAGGGCGTTGCCCTCAATTAAATTCAACTGCTCATAACGACTTTGGGCCCATTCTGCTTCTTCGAGCTGAGTATCCTTAAGTACTTAGAGGGAAGGTATCTCCACTTCGACCGGTAGAATTGCTTCCATGCCGTAGACCAAAGAAAATGGAGTTGCCCCGGTCGATGTACGCACTGAGGTACGATAAGCATGCAAAGCGTATGGTAGCTTCTCGTGCCAATGTTCTTGTTGGCTGCCTCGACTGCTCCATTCATCTTTGGGCGATAGGGGGTCGAGTTGCGGTGTTAAATTTTATATGTTTCGCACAACCTCCCTATCATCCGGCTGTTCAAATTGGCAGCATTATCCGTTATGATCTGCTCGGGAAGCCCATATCGGCATATGATGTTGTTCCGCATAAATCGAAGCACCACAGCCTGTGTGACATTAGCATATGATGCTGCTTCTACCCACTTGGTGAAGTAATCAATGGCTACCAAAATGAAACGATGACCATTAAAAGCTTTTGGAGATATTGGTCCGATAACGTCAATGCCCCAAAGCGAGAACGGCCACGGGGAAATCATCACGTGTAATTTGGACGGCGGTACTTGGATTTTATTGCCATAAATTTGACACTTAAGGCATTTGCGCACATGTTCAATGCAATCCTTTTCCATGGTGACCCAATAATAGCCCATTCGCATGATTTGTCTTGTTAATGCATGTCCATTTACATGTGAACCACATTCTCCTTCGTGCACTTCTTTCATTATTTGTGTCGATTCTTCTTTTGCCACACACCATAATAAGACCATGTCATGGTTTCTTTTATATAGAACGGGACCATCAAGATAATAGTTGGATGCTGACCTTCGGATATTTCTTTTATCAGACTTAGAGGCCTCAGCTGGATACTCTTGTTTAAGCAAGTATTGTCTGATATCATTGTACCAGGGATTTTCTTCAATATTTTCATTAATGGCCATGCAATGTGCAGGAGCATCTTGTATGCGGATATCAAAAGACTGAACTTCCAACTTTGTGTCTAGCCGAAGGAGGGAGGCTAGAGTTGCCAGCGCGTCAGGGAGCTGATTGTATTCCCTGGGCATATGCTCAAACGTGATGTCTTCGAATTGCTCGGCTAACTCTGCAACGTACTTCCGATATGGGATTAATTTGTAGTTTCGAGTCTCCCATTCACCCCTTACTTGAAAAATGATGAGTGTCGAATCGCCGAACACTTGTAATTTTTTGATTCCTTTGTTAATGGCTTCTTGAAGTCCCATCACACAAGCCTCATATTCTGCTACATTGTTCGTACAAGGGAAGGTTAGCTTTGCCGCCATGGGAAAATGTTCGCCTTTTGGGGATATCAGGATGGCCCCAACACCGTGACCTAAAAGACTGGAGGCTCCATCGAACCACATTGTCCATATGTCTAATACTTCGGCCGAAATGATGTTGATGTGCTCATCTGGGAAGCCAATAGTCATGGGCTCAAAGTCTTCCAGCGCTCTATCTGCCAGATAGTCGGCTATTGCACTTCCTTTTATGGCTTTTTGAGGTACGTAGATGATATCGTACTCCGATAGGATCAACTGCCACTTGGCGATTCTTCCAGAAATGGATGGCTTTTCCAAGAGATATTTGAGCGGATCATGCCTTGAAATCAGCCAAGTAGTATGATAAAGAGTGTATTGCCTCAATCTTCTTGTTATCCAGACAAGAGCACAGCACGTCTTCTCCAAGGGTGTGTAGTTTTCTTCATTGACGGTGAACTTCTTGCTGAGGTAATAAAAGGTCTGCTCCTTCTTGCCTGTAGAATCGTGTTGCCCCAAGACACAACCCATCGCTGACTCCTGAACGGTCAAGTATAAGATCAGAGGTCTATCCGGTACTGGTGGGACCAAAATAGGTGGATTAGACAAGTATTGTTTGACCTTGTCAAAAGCTTCTTGACACTTGTCATTCCAAATTTCAGGGTTGTTCTTCCGTAAAGTCTTGAAAATGGGTTCGCATGTGGCTGTTAATTGGGAAATAAATCAGGCAATGTAATTCAGTCGCCCTTGGAATCCTCTAACCTCCTTGATGGTCCGTGGTGGCGGCATCTCTTGGATAGCTCGAACTTTATCTAGATCGATTTCAACTCCTTTTTGGCTCACAATGAAACCCAACAGTTTTCCCGACATGGCTCCGAAAGTGCACTTTTCGGGGTTCAATTTCAGCTGATATTTTCGTAGCCTATTGAAGAGCTTGCGGAGTACTTCGATATGATCTTCAGTGCTTCGTGATTTGGCTATCATGTCATCCACATATACTTTGATTTCCTTATGCATCATGTCGTGGAATAGGGTCACCATGGCTCATTGATAGGTTGCCCCTGCGTTCCTCAGACCAAAAGGCATCACATTATAGCACAAAGTGCCCCAAAGTGTTGTGAATGTGGTCCTCTCTTTGTGTTCGAGGGCCATACGAATTTGATTATAGCCCGAGAAACCATCCATGAATGAGAATAGGGCGTGTTTTGCTGTATTATCCACTAAGGTATCAATATGAGGAAGAGGGAAGTTGTCTTTCGGACTGGCCCAGTTCAGATCTCTATAGTCGACACACATGCGTACTTTGCCTCCTTTCTTCGGTACTGGTACAACATTGGCCACCCATTCTGGATTACGGGAGAGACTTAGGAAACCTGCATCCCATTGCTTTTTGACTTCTTCTTTAATCTTCAGTATCATCTCTGGTCTCATTCTTCACAATTTCTGCTGTACTGGCTTGCACTAGGGCTTCACGGGTATGTGATGTTGCACTATATCTATGTCTAATCCGGGCATATCTTGGTATGACCATGCAAAAATGTCGATGTAGCTTCTTAACAGCTCGATTAATTTCTTCCTGATGCCGGTAGTTATCAAAGACCCCACCCTTAATTCTTTTGGTTCGGCTGTTGTCCCCAAGTTCAAAGTTTCTACTGGGTCCTCACTTGGAATGGATAAGCGATCATCCTTTTCCAATAGACGTATGATCTCTCCTGGTAGCTCGAGTGTCTCCTCTACCTCATTCTCGTTAGCTTCAAACACGGGGTGCTCCTAGTTTGGACTTTGGTCAAACCTTTGGCATCTCGTTTCGCCTTCGTATACTATATTTTCATTGACATTGTGATACCTGCTTATAAGAGAATGACAAGTTGGTAACCAAATATGATATGCATATGTTATGAATGGAATGCACCATAAAAGATTTTGCAAAACACATTTTATTGGGAGGTTTAAGGAAAAACAAATGTTCACAGCTTCAAAGTACATTAAAATAGAATATATTAAATCCCAGCGACCTGTAAGCATTACATTATGGGGAGGTCCAGGCTGGTCCAATTGTTCAATGGCTGGTTGGGATCCTCTCGCACTAACTGAACCATCTCGCTTGGTGCGTGCTCATTTGTGTCCAATACGGCTACAGTCCCCGTCTTGGGTTCAGGTTGGCTCTTATGGATAAACCCTCCACTCCGGAATGTAACATTCAAGGGGGGGAAGCTTCTCCTTTCTTTAGGTAATGGTCTTTTCTGCAACCTTGCCATTCTGATTTCCCTCTTCTTGGTAGCTTCCCTTTGTCTGTCAGCTTTTGTAGGGACGTAGCCTAGCCCAAACTTTTCGGTATTTTCTCGGATGGTCAGGGGTTTCTGAATCCCTTGAGCTATCAGGCCTAATCCTTGCCCCGGTTTGTACCCCTGTTTGATCATAGTGACTGCAACCATTTTTGCTGCCTTCGAGAGGCGATGGTCTGGGGCAGAAGCGATATTCACCATCTCAAAAGCCCGATAGGAGTATTCTGGCACATCTTCGTTGCTTTCAATATAAAGAACTGATGCCAATTTGGTGACGAGGAAACTAGTCTCTCCAGAGATGCAGATGAGCTGGTCCCTCATTACAAACTTTATCTTCTGGTGGAGGCTTGATGGCACCGCTCTTGCCATGTGGATCCTTGGTCTTCCCAACAAACAGCTGTAATATGGCGTGATGTCCATCACCTGAAATTCCACCGTAAAAGTAGTTGGCCCAATCATGAGCGGAATATCCAGAGTTCCCACCACGTCACGCTTTACTCCATCAAATGCTCGTACTTTCATCGTACAAGGACGCATATAGGATGCGTCGATTGGAAGTTGCTGCAGTATATGAAAGGGCATAATGTTCAAGGCAGAGCCATTGTCAATGAGTACTCGGGCTATGGTATGCTCCTTACATTTGACTGTAATGTGTAGAGCTTTTATGTGCCCCTTTCCTTCTTGGGGTAGCTCGTCATCTCCAAAGCTAATAACGTTGTTCATGATGAGGTTATTGGCGATTCCATCAACATCTGTCACTGAGACGGTCGGTGGAACGTAGGCTTGGCTTAGAACTTTCAGCAGTGCTTCCCAGTGAGGTTGGGAATCCATCATTAATGAGAGCAAGGAGATACGAGCCGGTTGTCGACTTAGTTGATCCATAATATTATACTCGCTTTGCTTCATGAGTTTCAGAAATTCTATGGTCTCTTCTTCAGTGATTGGTGTTCCTTTCCTTGTTGCCTCCAGTGTTAGCTCAATGTCTTATTCGATAACCTTTTCTTTCCTTGCTTTGTCAGCCACATCAGGGGCATATGCCCGACCGCTCCTGGTCTTCTTTTCTGCTGTGGTGGCTCCCTGGACTATTTCACAACTGTAGTTCCATGGGACTGCTTTATTAGTCTTATAAGGGAAAAAAGCAGGAACACCTATGGTGAGAGGTGCAATTCCATGCGGTAGTTGTGAGATTTCAGTTCTCCCCCCCCCCCCTTGTCTGGCACGAGACTTGAGGCATGGATAGTGAGAGGCTTGATTCCATGTGGCAGTAGCGGGATCTCCGGAGCCTTAACATTTAAGACAAGGGGTGTTGGCACCCATGGCGATTTGTGTGGGTCAACTCCTTGGATCATGTGGCTTTGGTTGTCCGTTCCTCCTCTTGAGAATTCGATCATCCTTTGGTCCATGAGCTTTTGTACCGTGCCAACAAACTCGCTACAGTGTTCGATGTCATGCCCCCGTGACATTTTGTGATAAAGGCATTCTTTCTCCAACTCTGTCCCCTTCTTTGTCTTCAATGTGTCGGGAGCAAGTATATATCCATATTTTGTTGCGATACTAGCCACGTCATGGGAATGTTCTGGAAGCGGATTACTATTCACATTTGGTGTCCCAGCCAGTGCGGAAAAATCCAGCCACTTTGCATCCCTTAATGCCTGAACCTTCCTTTTGAAGGTTATACAGTTTTCGATATCATGTCCAGTTCCCCCTGCATGATATTCACATCTGGCATCCAGCTTGTACCAGGCCAGGGGAGGAGATCTTATTTCTCCCAAGGGTATAGGAGTTACCATCCTTGCTTCTAAAAGCTTGGGATATAATTCGGCATACGTCATTGGAATCGGGTCAAACTCTTGTCGTGGTCGACGAGAAGCCTGATTCGCTCCTGCTTGCTAAGTCGGGGCTCTTGGTTGCCCCTGTCCTTGGAATGAGGCTCCTGATCCTTCCTAAGTTGCTGGCTTTGGTTGCTATGCGTAAGGCGCTCTTGGTTGAAACGGATTTGGTGTCATCGGGTATGGAAATGGAACCCCTCCCTGTGGCAAGTATGGCATGAATTGGGGAGGTGGTGCGAGGTGCGAGATAGGCGGCTACAGGTGACCCTCTATAGTACCCTGGTGCTTGGTAGAATGTTGGTTGTATCGGCGGGTGCGATGGGTATACCAGGTTGGTTTCATTTTCCTTCTTTTTTGTTGGTGGTTGAAACCGTTTTGATGCCTCAGCTGCATCACCCTTTAGCTTTCCTCCTTTAATTCCACTTTCTACACGTTCACCGGATGCAACCAAGTCCGCAAAGCTGTTGGAGACGTTACCTATCAACTTCTCGTAGTATACGCCTTTTAGTGTGTTGATAAAAAGAGTGGTGAGTTCTCTTTCGGTAAGAGGAGGTTGGACCTCCACAGCGGCCTCTCTCTACCTTCGTGCATAATCTTTGAAGTTCTCCTCGGATCCTTTTTCCATGGACTGCAGGGTTAGTCAATCCGGCACCAGCTCGGTGACATGTTTGTATTGTGCCAGGAAAGAGGTAGCTAAATCCTTCCATGTCTTAATGCGGTTTCCATTCAGTTGAAAGTACCAGCGAAGGGATGCCCCGGTTAGGCTCTCCTAGAAACAATGCATGAGGAGCTTGTCTTCACCAGCATAAGCAGCCATCTTTTGACAGTACATGGCCAAATGTGTCTTTGGACATCGGGTCCCGTTGAACTTTTCAAACTCTGGCATTTTGAATTTTTGTGGCAGCACCACTCTAGGGACTACGCATAAGTCTTGTGGGCTGGTCATGCCATAGCTGTCAGTGCCTTCTACGGCTTTCAATCTTTCCTCGAGTCGGCGTAGAGCGGAAGACTCAACATTTTCCTGAGGAGCTGGGGAACCCACCGCTTCGATTACATTTCCTGGTGCAGGCATAGTGAAATGAGTTTGATTTGGGGTTGGAGGTTATGCCATAGCAGGATGGTATGTGGGCGCTTGGCTTGGAGCCAAGTTGGGTGACTGAACGACCTCCTGTCCCTGCTCTTGATGGTGATTGGTAGTTCCCCCTGTCGGAAGTCTTCCTCTTTCTTCATCAATTTTGTGAGCATTTCCATTATTGCAGACATTTGCCCCCGTGTAGGGTTTGTTGTGACTATTCCAACCCCATGAGTCTGTTTCTCTATTTCTTCTGCCATTGGCTGCGGTTGAGGTATTTGATTGCGCCGGGATCTGAGATTGTAAGAGTGCGCAATCCTGGAGGGAGGCTGCTACCCACCTAGGTACAAGGGAATTTTTATTTGATTTTTCATTTGATATGCATGTATGCATGAATGTCTATACAGAGGGTTAAAGAAACAAACAACTTATTGCAAACAAAACACACAATACAAACACGCAATACAAACATACAATGCTGAAATGCCATGTAAAATGAAAGCTATCACTACATGATCTTAAGGCATTCTTCCAGTCATCTCCTAAGGAGCATGGCGCCTCTTTCTCTGGGGTGGTCATTCACTTGCTTCCTCCCTCTGCTTCATTATCATCTCGATCTGTTTTTCCCTCAGTTGCAGCCTTTGAAGAGCTCCTTCTAGAGATACTTCTAGCCTCTGGATCTGCTGCCTTAAAGTCTGATTCTCCTGGAGGATAGCCTTCATGTCTAAAGTTAGCTGTGGCTTGTGCTGTGCCCTCCAAGATATGTATGCGGGGTAAACACCAGGTTTTGAGCTATTGGATTGGATCTTGTGTGGTGTGGACCATGCTTGATACGTCATTTTGATGGTGGGATTTTATTTATCAAAACTATATCGTTTTGATAAGTGAGGTCTATATAAGGAGGAGCTCTCTTTGTTTTAGGTTTAGGGTTTTCGTTGTCAACCGCCGTAGCCGTTGCGAGAGAGAGAGAGAGAGAGAGAGAGAGAGAGAGAGAGAGAGAGAGAGAGAGAGAGAGGAAAGAGAGAGAGTTCTTGAGCACTGCTGCTAGGGTGACTCGCGTGGGTGGACGGCATCTAGCGTGGGAGCGTGAAAGATCCTTGAGGTAGGGGTTCTGTCTCTTCTAGTACCCATTCCAGGGTTAGACCCTGTGGTGGATAATCTGTCGAGTATTATCGTTGTTGTTATAATATATATATATATAAATTCATATAGGTGTAATCTCCTATATGAATGTTGGCCTTCAATGGCATATTTTGCTTGGATATTTGTATATATGCCCGCGAGGCTGGGGATTATGTATGCTAAGTGTTTGTTTTTATGTCTGTGTGACTAAGTTTGAGAGCCTGTGAATGTGTGCACGCTATGTGTTCGATGTTATACCTGTGAGACTATGCAAATCATGGGTTTGATGTTATGCCTGTGTGGCTTTGTGTGTTGTGTGTTTGTTGGAACCCAGTGGCTGTGGAAGCTCAGGACTGTTTATGTTAGCCTGTGTGGCTATGGAAATGTTGGCCTGTGTGGCGCCTGAGAGGCTGTGGAAATGTTTGGAACTGTAAATATGTTGGCCTGTGTGGCGCCTGAGAGGCTGTGGTAATGTTTGTAACTATGGAAATGTTGGCCTGTGTGGCGCCTGAGAGGCTATGGATATGTGAGCCTGTGTGGCTGTGGCAATGGTTGTACCTGTTCTGTGACTTGTGGATTGATACTTAACTATGGAATATAACCTGCTTTTATCTTGTCATTACACTGCACATGCGCACGTTCTCATGTAGATGCTAGCAACATGGGATGGGTTTGGGAGACATGATCCCTACTGAGCTGTGGTTGCTCACCCCTCCTACTATGATGTGTTTTCTTTTAGGAACCTATAGGCGTTAGGTGGAAGATGGTTCCGTTTTGTGGCTTATTTAATGTTATTTGTAGTATGTGATTTTTTGTGAGACCTTGTAACCCCGATGGGGAGATATTGTAAAGGATTTTGTTGTAATAAAGATTTGTTTGGTTTGTGAAAGTTACATGTATCTTAAATTTATTAAATAGTGTCCTGTGTGGGAATGTTGTACCCTACCCCTTTATCCTCCTTGTAGGTAAAGGGGAGTCACGAACCCGTTTCCTCGGGTTGGAAATCCGGGGCGTGACACGTGGTGGTTCGCTGTAACGACCCGTATTTTGGATGTGAGGAGTTAGTCAGTTTTGCCTTTTTAGGTGGAAATTGTTGGGTTTTAGGGAGTTTTCTTTCCACACACTTTGGCTTAATCATCTTGTATGTTGATGAGCGAGCAAGAGGCAAAGTTTGAGCCTAATAGGGAGTGCACGTGAGAATGGCTTTTCACATGCAGTGAGATTTTTGCATAGGAGCCTTCCTGATGTTGTTCCAAGGCTGGTGGTAAAATTCTAGAGCATTTGGAGGTGCCCGTGAGAATGCACGTGAGAATGCTTTCTCACGTGCAGCCTCCATTACCCTTGTTTTGTTGTTCTGATCCTCTTTCGCTAAAGGACCATGGTGAAATTATGAGTGCTTTGTCCTGTGTGGTTGCAAAAAGGTTGTAGTCTGTCATCAAAACTATGTCGTTTTCATGCTGGGATTCATTTAATCAAAACTATGTCATTTTGGGGTTTGAGTTATCTATATAAAGAGGTGAAGACTCCTTGTTCTAGGGTTAGGGTTCTCTTCTGCCACTACACCGTCGTAGAGAGAGAGAGCTAGAAAGAGGAAAGGAAGGAGAGGCGCGTTGTCGCGGGAGCGTCATGCGTGGGGAGGACGGCGTCCAGCGCGGGAACAAGGAGGATCTTCTTAAGGTAGGGGTTCTGTCTTTCCTGGTCTGTTCCGGGGTTAGGCCCTATGGATATTTTGTGAAGTTTCTATTGTTATTGCTATAATACATATGTGTAAATTCATATAGGTGTGATCTCCTATATGAATGTTGGCCTTCAATGGCGTTTTGGTGTGATTCTGACATTGGCTAGGCAGTGCATGTTAAATGTTCGATAAAATGCATGTGTGAATATGTTTGTGTGACAATGCCAGTATGTGTTTGATAATATGCCAGTAAGGCTAGAATTGTGAGTTGGTAAAGGTGTGCATGCCAAGTGTTTATTTTTATGCCTGAATGGCTGGGTTTGTATACTTGTGAATATGTGCATGCTAAGTGTTTGGTTTTATGCCTGAGTGGCTATGTGTATTGTGTTTTGTGAAACCCGGTTGCTGTGGAAGCCCGGGACTATTTTGTGAAACCCGGTGGCTATGGAAGCCCGGGACTGTTTTGTGAAACCCGGTGGCTGTGGAAGCCCAGGATTGTTTTGTGAAACCCAGTGGCTGTGGAAGCCCGAGACTGTTTTGTGAAACCCGGTGGCTGTGGAAACCCGAGACTGTTTTGTGGAACCCGGTGGCTGTGGGAGCCCGGGACTGTTTTGGAAACCCGGTGGCTATGGAAGCCCGGGACTGTTCTTGGAACCCGGTGGCTGTGGAAGCCCGGGACTGCTCATGTGTTAGCCTGTGTGGCTATTTGAAATATTTGTTTTTGCTGATGGCTTACTGTTATATTTTTTGAAATAATTGTATCACGACACTGCACTTGTACACACGGCATGTAGATGCTAGGAGCATGGGATGGGTTGGGGAGACATGATCCCTACTGAGCTGTGGTTGCTCACCCCTCCTATCGTGTTGTTTTCTTATAGGGACCTACAGGCGTTAGGTAGGAACCAAGGAAGATCTACTTGTGGCTTGTTTATAGTTATTGAATTTTGTTGTTTTTGTGAACCTTGTAACCCCAGTGGGGAGATCTTGTTATGTGGAGTTTAATGTAATAAATGTAATGTTTGAACTTAATAAATATTTGGTTTTGTCTCTGAATATAAAATGTGATGCGTACGTTGTATTCTCACCCCTTTATCCAAACCCGGGTAAAGGGAGGGTCACGTTCCAGTCTCCTCGGGTTGGAAATCTGGGGCGTGACAGTATGGTATCAGAGCGTGGTCTAGTTGGCCTAGGGTAGTGGGCGGATCTGGTTATCTTGAGTCCTTTGGAGGAGCCTGGAGGGATGTGCCTGATCAACACGGTCCTCTTTGAGCCTATAAGGTATACTCGGGGTAGTCCAGACCTGAGGTAGGATTTGCATGCATTGGCATTAGGGCACTAGTTGCATTTGTTGTCTTTGTGTGATTGTGTGGGTAACCGAGATAAAGCATGTGAGAGGAAAATATGAAGAACGTGATTTAATCTGTGCAACTCTGATAAACTCTGATTTTATGACAACTTGAGCTGTGTGCTTGTGGAATTGCTGCTTGTGCAATGTGGTTCAATGAGAACTGAAATGTGTGCAGTGTGTGTAATTGCATGGATAAATGGTTTGAACGTGAAAAAGTTTCAATTGTACAACTCTGAAATTTTGTGTTGATTTGAGCATGAAAGCATAGAAAAGAATTTGTGGTATTGAAACTGAGTGCTCATGAACTTGAAGCTTGTAAAATGTGAACGAACGACAAAAATAAAATACAATAAAATAAAATAAAATACAATGATGTTGGTGTTCTATGAATGATTGAGTATGTGCCTTTGTATGGTATTGTGTGGAAGAAGCGATGTTGTGTTCAAAACGATGAGATATCCACTTAAGTATAGATTATATGTGCAATGTAAAGGTGTGAACTTGTATAGTCTGTGATGTGCATCCATGAATTTGTGTAGTGATAATGCATGTTTTGAGGTTAGTTATAGCTCAGAATGCCTAGTCGGTAATGGTATTGAGATTGTTGAGTGATAACCTGGAGCGCTGCCTTTTCGTGGAGCCAATGTCTCCGAAAATTATGACCTGTATGACTATTGAGGTAGCAGAGAAGCCCGCCCCTCGGGCTAGGCAAGTGGGTGAGCTGTAGGATGTAAGTAATGATCTAATCATGGCAGAGGTTGGCATCTTAAGCCTGGTAATTCAAGAGTTGAAGGATGAGATTCGACAACTGATCAAGAGCGAGGTACGCCGAGAGCTATCAACCCACATCATCGGGGGGAGCTTGGGTGAAGATTAACTGAAGCATAGTTGTCCTGATCAGCAGAAAGGGCTCAAGAGGCAGAGACCAGTTTCCTAAAGGGGTTATTCTTGCAGTGGACAACCGGGACATCGGAAAAGAGTATGGCAGGAAGAAGTACTAGTGTCGCATCTGTGGAAAAGTAGGACATCTCCAGACAGTCTGTTTTGGTAAAGCAAGGCATGGTGCTAGAGGACTGGCTCAGCGAGCTAGGGATAAAGCAAAATTCAAACCTTGTTTGGGGGCCGAAGACTACCAAGTGAGGCTAGGAGGAGAGCATGGCAGAACTATCCTTAGGCAAGGGTACGATGTTGATTCTCACGTGTTAACGATAGTGATCGGTTGAGTCTTGTGCTGGATTAGGTGAGGATGGGTGAACCTTTGATTGTTGAGTTTCTAGCAATTTAATATTAAGACACTTGTGATAGAGGGGTATTCTCGTTGGGTGGGCTCTTGAGCCACTGTTTTATGTTAGGTGAGGCTTAAAAGGTCGTTTGAGTTACCATTTTGGATGGACGTAGTTGGGGACCTACTAGAGAATAAATGAGTAAAATAAATAAATATATATATATATGACACCAAAAGACTAATAAATTACTAATGGTTATAAATAGTTGTTGGAAAGAGTTGGTGGTTTTAATGTGGTCTAAAGTGTTAATCGTATCTTTGTGTGGTAGTCAATTTTGGGCGCCCGTATGTGAGGAAAGTAATAAATGTTACTGTGTTACCCCTAATACTCTGGCGTAGGTGAGATTACCTCTGGCCTAGCTAGCCTAGAAAGCTGGAGGCATGAGTTAGTGGCTTGTGGGTAGTGTGTGACCCCGCTGTGGCAACCTTGAGTAATAGAAATGTGTTTTCATGTGAGTAGAGGTTTCTATAGATGTGCTACCTAAGAAGGATGTTCTTTTGGTAACCTTTCCAATTGTCCAGGTTGAGGGAGGAAATTGCCACTAGTATAACCCACTCCTTGAGTAATTGAGATCTAAATTGATTGGCGAGAGTGGTATGTGGTTTTAAGGTTCTTATGGGGGTCCTGTGGAGATGGCTACAAATTCTTGGGGGGCAAACATTGACCACGTGTCATGTTGGTGGTGTGTGAAAGACCTTGGGTAATGTTCATAGGATATGTGGTGAAATGGGTTTGCGTATGTATAAAAATGTGATGAGTTCTGGAACTAGGTTATGAGTGAGTTTATAGGATCGTGCCCAGTGAATCCAATCAGTGCAAGTAGGCAAGCGAGTGAGATTGGGCAGGCCTTGTTTGGGTTTTTCCTCATAATTATGTGTTATGTGTAATGTTGATGTTATTCCTTGTCACATGTGATGGCATGCTAAGTTAAAATGTGAAAGTATTGATGAGTTGTGATTCACAGAATGGAGTCAGATGTGAGTTTTTGCTTGTAAGGGGTATAAGTGCTACTCCTTTGGGGGAGATTGTGTCCTGCGGCTATTATGGGGTCTTCATGCTACATACGTTCTTCTTGAAAGTCTTTCGTGTGCGTTTTTATGCGGTACGTGAGATGGTCCATGCCATCAAGGTGTTGGTGTGTTTGGGAGCTACGTGAATGTCCCGAATCAGGAGTTTGCATGTCTTGTTTCCTGTGCCTACCCGGAGGAATTGCAGTGACCATATTAAGCTGTGGCTAGAGCCTGAGTATTTCTTGGTCCATTTGAGTGTTTTGGTTGGTGTGTTGAGATAGAACGTAATAGTTGATATAGCGGGGTTGGTGGGCCATGAGGTGGAGTATGTCTTGGAGGCAAGGGATTTTCTGGTGACCTGTGAGTGGTGACACAGAGGATTCCATTGTGGTCGTGTTGCAGATAGGAGCGTTTTCAGTGTGGGGAGAACTATGTTGTTCATAACTACTCGGCGTCAAGGGATTCCTATCACATGGCGCATCTGCTGACTTGGTAAGGCATTATCTCTTGGGCTGTATGGTAAGCCTCAGTTGTGAAGGCTGTGTGGGACCTTGGTGGATCTCTATTTGACCGTGATCAAGGAGGTCGATTCTCAAAGTCGGTGATTAGTGATAGCCCGATAGTGGGTTTTGATCTTACCATGGTTGTGTGTGTGGTGCTGCATTTACTGTTTTGAGTTCATCCTTGGACTCCGTTGGGCGCCAAGTTAACTGCAACCGAATGGTTGAGGGCACACTCCATTCTCGTGTTGTTGTGTCCGGGCTTGTACTTCATTCTGCGTCACCATTGGCGTTGGTTGGGTTTCAATGTTCCTTGCTTGAGTGAGGTGGTTTTTGTAGTGATGATGGTGATGCTGAGGTGAGCTCCCTGTGTGGGAATGTGATTGTGGTTTGCATAACGCTATCCTCTTTGTTTGTGTTTCATTGTAACCTCATTGTGTTTACGGTGAGGGTAAGGTCTACATATGCGATGTGGTTGCGTTGTAAATTGTTGGTGTTCGTTGACTTCAAATTCCAATTGGTGGGTCATTGTTGGGTATTGTACATTGTGGCACGTTGGTCCCATTGTGACCCGAGTAGGCATCTCCAGCAGAGAACCCCACTATGCGATGCAGTGACTTCTCGCTCAATCTTATGCGATCTCATGAATGGATGCTTCACGCGTAGGCTTATGTGCTTTGGGAGGTTTCTCAAACTCACTGTTATTAGACTTGCTCACAAGCGTTGTTGTCAGTGTGCTTTTTGGGCCAAGCTCTAGTTCTTGATCGACCCATAGCTGTTAAGTTCGTGTTAACTAAATGGACGTACTCATTTGGCAATTTCTAACAACGTTTGTAGTAATGACTGCATTGTGTTGCTTTGATCTTCTCATTTATATTCTCATGATGTTTGCTACTTGGTTTCTCTTTTCGGGGACGAAAAGTCCAAAGGTGGGAAGGTTGTGAGGAAACTCCCTGCTGATGAGTTTGTATGATGTTGGCGAATGGCCAGTAGAACGTTAAACGTGTAGTAGTGTTTTGTTTGTGAGTTGTTCCTTGTAGTGGTGTTTATGCTGTGAGTTGGTCTGTGACCTATGTGATTTGTTAAACGTGTTGGGGATGGGAGTATATGTCTTACACCGTCGTGACATGTAACTACTTGTGAAATATGTGTTAGCTGAGGAGGAGACATGGGAACATGAGTCCATGATGCGTGAGCAACACCTAGAGTTGTTCGAGGACGAACAATCTTGAGGGTGGAGGGGTGGCTGTTGGCTGGTGTATTTGTATTTCCTTTCAACTTTTGACTTTTATTTGTATTGAATGTGTTAATGAAGTGTGCTTGTGATGGGTACTTGTGACATGTGGATGTGTTTCCATGGATTATGATACATGTGGTGGCACTCTGTGCTATGTGCTATTGTGTACAATGTGCGGTGTATGACCCATTTGGGTGTTGTGGCTTCCTGTGTGGTTTTCCTTGCATGTTGTTTCTTTTTGAGGACGAAAAGTCTTAAGGGGGAGAGGATGTAATGACCCGTATTTTGGATGTGAGGAGTTAGTCAGTTTTATCTTTTTAGGTGGAAATTGTTGGGTTTTAGGGAGTTTTCTTTCCACACACTTTGGCTTAATCATCTTGTATGTTGATGAGCAAGCAAGAGGCAAAGTTTGAGCCCAATAGGGAGTGCACGTGAGAATGCACGTGAGAATGGCTTTTCACGTGTAGTGAGATTTTTGCATAGGAGCCTTCCTGATGTTGTTCCAAGGATGGTGGTGAAATTCTAGAGCATTTGGAGGTGCCCGTGAGAATGCTTTCTCACGTGCAGCCTCCATTACCCTTGTTTTGTTGTTCTGATCCTCTTTTGCTAAAGGACCTTGGTGAAATTATGAGTGCTTTGTCCTGTGTGGTTGCAAAAAGGTTGTAGTCCGTCATCAAAACTACGTCATTTTGATGTTGGATTCATTTAATCAAAACTACGTCATTTTGGGGTTTGAGTTATCTATATAAAGAGGTGAAGACTCCTTGTTCTAGGGTTAGGGTTCTCTTCAGCCACTGCAGCCGTCATAGAGAGAGAGAGAGCTAGAGAGAGGGAAAGAGGGAGAGCTGCTGGTAGCTGTCGGAGCGTCGTGCATGGGGAGGACGGCGTCTAGCACAGGAACAAGGAGGATCTTCTTGAAGGTAGGGGTTCTGTCTTTCCTGGTCTGTTCCGGGGTTAGGCCCTATGGATATTTTGTGAAGTTTCTATTGTTATTGTTATAATACATATATGTAAATTCATATAGGTGTGATCTCCTATATGAATGTTGGCCTTCGATGGCGTTTTGGTGTGATTCTGACATTGGGTAGGCAGTGCATGTTAAATGTTCGATAAAATGCATGTGTGAATATGTTTGTGTGACAATGCCCAGTATGTGTTTGATAATATGCCAGTAAGGCTAGAATTGTGAGTTGGTAAAGGTGTGCATGCCAAGTGTTTGTTTTTATGCCTGAATGGCTGGGTTTGTATACTTGTGAATGTGTGCCTGCTAAGTGTTTGGTTTTATGCCTGAGTGGCTATGTGTACTATGTTTTGTGAAACCCAGTAGCTGTGGAAGCCCGGGACTGTTTTGTGAAACCCGGTGGCTATGGAAGCCCGAGACTGTTTTGTGAAACCCGGTGGCTGTGGAAGCCCGGGACTGTTTTGTGGAACCCGGTGGCTGTGGAAGCCCGGGACTGTTTTGGAAACCCACTGGCTGTGGAAGCCCGGGACTGTTCTTGGAACCCAGTGGCTGTGGAAGCCCGGGACTGCTCTTGAAAACCCAGTGGCTGTGGAAGCCCGGGACTGCTCATGTGTTAGCACTGTGGTCGTTTGAAATATTTGTTTTTGCTGATGGCTTACTGTTATATTTGTTGAAATAATTGTATCACGACACTGCACTTGTACACACGGCATGTAAATGCTAGGAGCATGGGATGGGTTGGGGAGACATGATCCCTACTGAGCTGTGGTTGCTCACCCCTCCTATTGTGTTGTTTTCTTACAGGGACCTACAGGCGTTAGGTGGGAACCAAGGAAGATCTACTTGTGGCTTGTTTATAGTTATTGAATTTTGTTGTTTTCGTGAACTTTGTAACCCCAGTGGGGAGATCTTGTTATGTGGAGTTTAATGTAATAAATGTAATGTTTGAACTTAATAAATATTTGGTTTTATCTCTGAATATAAAATGTGATGCATACGTTGTATTCTAACCCCTTTATCCAAACCCGGGTAAAGGGAGGGTCACGTTCCGATCTCCTCGGGTTGGAAATCTGGGGCGTGACATTCGCGTGGGTGGACGGTGTCTAGCGTGGAAGCAAGAGCGGGAGGACACTTACAAGGTAAGGGTTCTGTTCCTCCTTGAACCTATCCCAGGGTTTTGGCCTTGTGGTAGGCATTCTGTGGATGTTTGGTTATATATCTATATGTAAATCCATATAGGGGAAGCCTGGGACTGTTTTGGAACCCGGTGGCCGTGGAAGCCCAGGACTGTTTTTGGAACCCGGTGGCTGTGGAAACCCGGGACTATTTTGGAACCCGGTGGCTGTGGAAGCCCGGGACTGTTAATGTTAGCCCGTGTGGCTGTGGCAAAGGTTGTTATTGTTCTATGATTTATGTGTTGGCGCTTGACTGGATTATAAATTGCTTATATCTTATTGTCACTACACTGCACTTGTGCACGTCCTCATTTAGATTCTAGGAGCATGGGATTGGTTGGGGAGACATGATCCCTACTGAGCTGTGGTTGCTCACTCCTCCTACTGTAATGTGTTTTCTTTCAGGAACCTACAGGCGTTAGGTGGGAACACCAAGGTGGAAGACAGTTCTGTCTTGTGGCTTATTTAATGTTATTTGTGTTATGTTATTTTTGTGAGGCCTTGTAAACCCAGTGGGGAGACTAAATTGTAATAAGGAATTTGAGAGTAATAAAGGCAAGTTGTTGTCTTGTATACATTTATTCTGTTTTGTGCTTAATAATGATAATTGGTTCCGTCTGTGAACATCTGTTGTGGATGTGTACGATGTCCTGCATGGATATTTGATTGTATATCAACCCCATGCCCGCCGGGTGGGTAAGGGGAGTCATGAACCGGTTTCCTTGGGTTGGAAATCCGGGGCGTGACAATATGGTATTAGAGCATGGTCTAGTTGGCCTAGGATAGTGGGCGGATCTGGTTATCTTGAGTCCTTTGGAGGAGCCTGGAGGGACGTGCCTGATCAACACGGTCCTCTTGGAACCTCTAAGGTGTACTTGGGGTAGTCCAGACCTGAGGTAGGATTTGCATTCGTTGACATTAGGGCACTAGTTGCATTTGTTGTCTATGTGTGCTAAACTGTGATAAAGTTTAAAATGTGCAACTCTGATTTTTCTTGGGATACCTTGAGCATGATGACAAGGAGAAGTCTTTGTTTAATTGAGTTGTGTGAAATGTGAATTAAGCTGTGTGCAATGTGGATTGATGCAATGTATGTGTGTAATTCCATGTGATGGTAGAATTGATAGATGGGGTAGAGGTAGTGACACGTGATAGATTATGAATGCGTTTTGACGGTTGTCTTTCTTACTTCGTGTAGTAAGAATGCCACCGAGGAGAGCGACACGTGCGTCCGGGGCAGTGGCTGATGAGTCATCTGCCCATGAGGGTCTGGGTGCAGGGCAGCCCGCTGGAGGACATGCGCTGTTGTTGGCATAGCTGCGAGAGGGTATCCGACTGGAAGTCCGAGAGCTGAGGGAGGGTATCCGGCAAGAGGTTCGGGAGGAGGTGCGCCATGAGATGGCAGCACAGCAGGTGGTGCCACCGCCACCACCACCAATGGGGGAGTTACCTCATGAGCGTGAAAGTTCGCGTGGTGGCGTACCGATTCGTGTAGAGGAAGATGTGGTGATGAGGTTCCGAAAGGAACAACCTCCAAGGTTCAAGGGAGAAGTAAATCCCGTGGTGGCTGAGCATTGGTTGAGGCAGATCGAGCATGTGTTTTCCTTTCTCCTACCCCGGGAGGAGGATAAGGTAAGACTGGCCATTCGGCAGCTGGAGGTGAATGCTTTGGAGTGGTGGCAGAGTGTCGCGGGGAGCCGTGCAGTGCAGTTCATGCTATGGGAGGAGTTCTTGCAACTCTTCCATGATGAGTTTTTTCCTGAGTCCTTGAGATGGCAGAAGAGGGAGGAATTTGGCAGCCTGAAGCAAGGATCAAAGACGATGCCCGAGTATGAGTGGGAGTTCCAGAGCTTGAGTAGATTTGCTCCCGAGACTGTGGCAAAGGAGGACTTGAAGGCCCACAAGTTCACCTTGGATCTCAGGCCAGCCCTGAGGCAGAGGGTGGCGATTCTACGTTTGAGGACCTATGCTGAGGTTGTGGAGACAGCTCGTATAGCTGAGAGGGAGTTGGATGATGGGAGGCAAGCCCATCAGGGTCGCCAGTTGCAAGGTGGGTCCGAACGTGATTCAGGGTCCAAGAGGCCCAAGACTGAGGAGAGAGATAGCAGTTCCTTCCGCAGTCGGGGACAACCATCTGTGAACCCAGGGAGGTTCACCTTTGGCGGCAGTAGGCAGGGAGGTTCAGCAGGAGGTCTCCCCAGCGGTTGTCATTGCTGTGGTGAACAAGGCCACTTCAAGAGGGAGTGTCCCAAGAAGGACTGGCGATGCAACAGCTATGGACGAGAGGGCCATTTGAGCCGGGTTTGCAGGAGCAACAACAAGGGAGCAGGAGCCATGGCATCCAGCATGAGGAGTGATGCCAGTTTTCGTGCACCAACAGAGAGACCAGCTCGTCAGTGGCAGGCTAGTTAGGCAGGATCCAGTCAGACCCGACCTCAGGGGAGGCTGGAGCGGCAGCAGACAGAAGCTAGAGGCAGCTATGGCGGGAACCGTCCAGTAGGTGAGCCGACCAGTGGCACAGGCCAAGAGAGGGTGTTTGCACTGAATGCGACACCCTAGGAGGAGGCTGAGCTACCACCTCCACCGGCGGAGGGTGGGGCAGGACCATCGGTGATTAGAGGTACCCTTTTGATCTCTCGTACGTTAGCTTCTGTTCTTTTTTATACAGGTGCATCATGTTCTTTTGTTGCTGAGCTTGTAATTGATGGCTTGGGTTTAGTATGTGTTGAGGCAGCGAGACACCTAGTTGTTGAGTCTCCGGTGGGAGGTATGATTGAGGTGCGGCATGTTTGTCATGAATGTTTGTTAACCATAGGAGATGTAGAGCTTAGTTTTGATTTGCATGTGATGCCTTTGAGGACGTTTGATCTGATCTTGGGTATGGATTGGCTTATGACTTTCCAAGCCAAGATAGATTGTTATCAGCAGCGTGTATCCTTCGTGTCACCTGTGGGTGTCTCATGTACCCTGCAGGGGGAGTGGGATTATGAGGCGAGTCGAGCTGGGCCAGTGATGGACCAGTGAGGTGCCATTACCCATAGGTTGGCAGCTCTAACCTTTGTTGAGGAGGGGAAAGTGGAAAAAAGAGTGTGGCCAGCAGTTGTTGACTAATTTCAGGATGTATTTCCTGAGCAGTTGAGGAGTTTACCTCCTAAGAGAAGTGTGGAGTTTACCATTGAGTTGGTATCTGGGACTAGCCCAATCTCCCAAGTGGCATATCATATGGGGCCAGCCGAGTTGAGGGAGCTTAAGAGGCAAATAGAGGAGTTGGTGGACCAAGGGTATATCAGATCGAGTACCTTACCCTGGGGTGCTCCGGTTGTCACGCCCCGAATTTCCAACCGGAGTAAACCGGTTCGTGACTCCCCCTTACCCAACCCGGTGGGCAAGGGGTGGATGTACAAAACAAATATTCACGCAGGTCAATGTATACATTCATGACTAATAGTCACAAAGATGTAAATTAAATATCTTTATTAATCTTCAATCCATAATAAATGTTCACAACCACACATGTCTTTATTATATTCCAAATCCTTTTACAATCTCTCCCCGTTGGGGTTACATTAGTTACCAAAAACAAAACAACAAATTTTAAAAATAAATAAAGCAAACAGGTTTTCCACCTTGGTGTCCCACCTAACGCCTGTAGATTCCTAAAAGAAAACACATCACAGAAGGAGGGGTGAGCAACCACAGCTCAGTAGGGATTAAGTCTCCCCCAACCCATCCCATGCACTTATCATCTATATGTGAGCGTGCACCAGTGCAGTGATGTGACAGAAACTTAACAAGGAAACACACCATACAAACGGGCACAACCTCAGCCCCAGCCACACAGGCTAACACTTTAACCACCTCTCAAACAAGTGATTTAACCGCTTCTTCAGGCCAAGTTATTTAACCGCCTCTTCAGGCCAAGTAATTTAACTTCAAGCCAAGTAATTTAACTGTCTCTTCAGGCCAAGTACCAAACAGTCAAGCACACAACATACACCTTGGTCACTCAGGCATAAAACCAAACACTAAGCATGCACACATTCACAAGTGCACAAACCCAGCCACTCAAGCATAAAAACAAACACTTAGCACGCACATGTTTACAAACTCACAAATCTAGCCACACAGGCATATTACCAAATATGTACTGGGCACATTTATACAAGCATAATCACACAGGCATTTTATAGAACATTTAACATGCACTAACTACCCAACGTCAGGAACACACCAAGACGCCATTGAAGGCCAACATCCATATAGGAGATCACACCTATATGGATTTACATGTAAATATTATAACAACAACCATGGAAACTCTGTAAAATATCTACGCAGGGCCTAACCCTGGAATAGACCGGGAAAGACAGAACCCCTACCTTAAAGAAGATCCTCCTTGCTCCCGTGCTAGACGTCGTCCTCCCTGTTGTACCCCATTTTGACAGCCAGTGCGCAGCACACTATTTTGCCAATAACTTTCTCAATACTCATTGGATCTGAATAAAGTCAATTGCATTAGTTAGATAACATCTTTATCTATCATCTCCAACTGGTTTGAGGGTAATCTGAGTTCTATGCAATTAACTATGAATTTTTGAATCAGACGGGCAGAATGCTCACTTTATCATGTACCTCTATGCGGTATTTCCCACTTTTCTCCTAAATGGATGATCCTTTTGGAGTGATTCCACTTTAAGAAGATAGATAACAGAATTTCGAGCAAAACAAGACCAATTTTTGAAGAAAGTTGGTCTGTGGAGAAAGTTATGAATTTTTGAAGTTGCCCCAGAAATCTGCCAATTTTCCACGAATTTTGGTTCTTCATATGCATGTTTGTCCCACATTGCCAGTTTTGCTTCTCCTTCGCCCAGTATATATACAAAGGCACTCTCCTTACACAGCAAGTGAGAACAAGGGAGCCCCAAGGAAACCCAAGTAGAGTTGCCATGTGGCGATTAAGCCCACGCCTAGAATTTTTTAGAGAAACGCAAAATCCGGGCCAACTTGGTCAAATCTGAGCTAACTTGGTCAAATCCGGGCTAAGCCCATTGATGCGGACTAAGCCCAAATCCAACGGTCAAACATGGTCAAATCCGGACTAAACCCATTGATGCGGACTAAACCCAAATCTAGCGGTCAAACATGGTCAAATCTGGACTATGCCCAAATCCAGCGGTCAAACTTGGTCAAATCCGAGCTAAGCCCACGCCTGGAATTTTTTAGAGAAACGCGAAATCCGGGCCAACTTGGTCAAATCCGAGGTAACTTGGTCAAATCCGGGCTAAGCCCGTTGATGCGGACTAAGCCCAAATCCGGCGGTCAAACTTGGTCAAATCCGGACTAAGCCCATTGATGCGGACTAAGCCCAAATCCGGTGGTCAAACTTGGTCAAATCTAGACTAAACCCATTGATGCGGACTAAACCCAAATCCGGCGGTCAAACATGGTCAAATCCGGACTAAGCCCAAATCCGGCAGTCAAACTTGGTTAAATTCGAGCTAAGCCCACTAATGCGGAATAAGGACTTACTGATGTGGAATAAGGCCACTGATCCGGAATAAGCCCAGATCCGGAGGTCAAACCTGGTCAAATCCGGACTAAGCCTAAATCCGGCGGTCAAACTTGGTCAAATCTGAGCTAAGCCCACTAATGCGGAATAAGGACTTACTGATGCGGAATAAGGCCACTAATCCGGAATAAGCCCAGATCCGGAAGCCAAACCTGGTCAAATCCAAGCTAAGCCCACTGATGCGGAATAAGGACTCACTGATGCGGACTAAGCCCAAATCCGATGGTCAAACTTGGTCAAATCCGAGCTAAGCCCACTAATGCGGAATAAGGACTTACTGATGCGGAATAAGGCCACTGATCCGGAATAAGCCCAGATCCGGAGGTCAAACCTGGTCAAATCCGAGCTAAGCCCATTGATGCGGAATAATCTCATCAGTGTGGAATAAGGACTTGTTAATGCGGAATAAGGACCTATTGATGCGGAATAAGGCCACTGATCCGGAATAAGCCTAGATCCAAAGGTCAAACTTGGTCAATAATTTGGAAAAACTCCAAAATAGCTCCTCTACAGGTCTGGGAGTGACTCCAAAGCACCGAGACTCTGAAAAATCCAGAAAATTCTTTTTAAGTGCATTAAATGCCACCAGTGTCTCGGAACCCCCTTTTTAAGCGTGGGAATTGAGGAGTCTCCGAATATTAAATTCAAATGTCTCGGAACTCCATTTTTAAGCATAAGGACGGAAGACCTCTGTAATTAAATGTCATTTTCCTCGGGACATCACTATTAATTCCCAACGGCTCCAATACATCCGGAAATGCATTCCGCCCTTACCCACCAAAGCGTCTAGGTATAACAGAGGATTAAATAATCCCAAATGATTTATTTATTTTCAGGCATTGGGACTCCTTTTTCAAAGCACGGGAATTGTGAATTATTGTAAATCGCTGGGAACCGAGAATCCCATTTCCGAAGTCATTAATTCATTGGAACGATGTAGTTGACTCATGGGGATTGTAAGGCATCCAATAAATGCCGAGGCACGGGCTGTCTCCCCTGGGATTCCTATAAATAGACTGCCCCAAGAGGCAAGGAGGGCATCAATTATCAAGTAGCAGAAGAGGTTATTCCGAGAGAGAGCTTTCTGACTAGATTTCTTAGAGATAAAAATCAGAGAGGGAGAGAGAGCGTACCCAAGAAATTTTCAAAGAGATATATACTCATTTGCAAAGGGGAAAGCACCCAGAATCACTGTTCTTCACAGGAAGGAGCTGAGATTGGAAAGGCTTCTTTTTTCTAACCTTTGTGTTTTCAGGAAAGCGTCACTTGAAGGGAAAAGGAACTCAAACCTGCATCATTCATTCTTTCAGGTTCTCTATTTTTGTTTATTTTATTTTATTTGTGTTGTTTTCAAACATAAAACCCAAAAATTTCTCTATTTTCTTTTTTTCAGTATTTCTCATAGTTTAAAAAACGAAAATACAAAAAAAAAACAAACATTTTGTATATCTTTCTCTCCTTTATTGTTAAAAAAATATAAAAAAACAAAACTTAAATCTTTTCTAGAAAATTTAAACAAGGCCTGGGCGGTCATGAGGGTTGAGCCCTAGATGCTCACATCCTAGTCTGCCTGGGCCAATATCAATTGTGGCAGTATTTTCTTATTTGAATTCAAATTGCTTTTGTTTTCTTTTCTAAAAAAAAGGAAAATTATTTTTGTTTTCTTATAAAAATGCAATACTGTCACATGGGCCTAGATCCCACATTCTTTTTCTAAAATTAGAATGTCCCTTTTTATTTACTTTATTAAAATCTTTTTCTTTGTTGTTTTAAGGCCTAGATCCTGAAATCTTTCTTTTTTTTTAAAATTAAAAATACAAAAACTCTTTTTTTTAGAATAAATAATAAAGCAAGCAAACACTCATAGATCAAAACTAGGTACCAATTGTGGGCTTTGTGGGGGTGCAAGAGTTTTTCTTCCTTCCCCACACGTAACCGACTCCCGAACCTAATTCTTTGGAACCGTAGACCCTTTCTTTTTCTAGGTGCCCAATCACACCTTTAATTTGTTTGGTGGCGACTTTGTGTTTTTCTTTTCTTTAATGGTTTGTGCGAGCCTTGTGCAGGGATGACTCTAGGATCAACTGAATGAACTAGCATGGAGTCCTTTTCACAAAAGCCAGCAACGAGCCCGGTCAAAAACGGGTGATGACACTCCCCATGCAAGACGCTCCGGCAGCAACCAGCAGCTCTCCTTCCTTCCCTCTCTCTAGCTCTCTCTCTCTCTCTACGACGGCTGCAGTGGCTGAAGAGAACCCTAACCCTAGAACAAGGAGTCTTCACCTTAACCATGCCTCATCCTCCTCTACGCATATGTGTCGCAACACCCACACGTAACAACTCTGCTCTATACCTTTACCACTTATGCAACACATACAACAAGACAATGCTACATTTTCTGCACATTCTCAACACATACAACGAAACACAAGACACCTGATGAGTAGAACGTACCAGTTTTAAACCTTCTCCCCTCCTTTAAACCCACTTCCCACAAGATACAGACCAAAGGAATGGCCCTACCATGCAAAAGCACACCCTTAGTCCCTAGAGAAATGTTTTCCAGATGTGGGTAAAAAGCCCGAACAAGGCCTACCAAATCTTACTTGCTTTCCTTTGTTTACCAATTGGATGCATCGGCCACGACCCTTGAAACCCACTCACAGTTGATGGTTGAGCTCCAAAACACTTCACATTTTGTACATGTGCATACCCATTTCTCAACATATTCTGGGAACATTACTCAAGGTTTTTCACACACCACAAACATGACACATGGCCACTGCTTGACCATCCGGGAACCCATAACACCTATATAGTTACTAACCAAAACTTGCAATGACCACTTTAGCCAACAAGATAACACTTCAAAGACTCTAAGAGCAGGCTATACTAGCTGCATTTTCCACCCTTAACCACAACGCTTGGAAAGGTAACCATAGAAATATCCCTTTCAAGTAGCACTCCAACACATACCTCTATCCACATAAGAACATACCTCTATTATTCAAGGGTACCAAGGAGGGGTCACATGTTACCCACAAGCCATCACCTCACGCCTCAAGCTCTACTAGCTAGCAAAAGGAAGCCTACAAGGTTTGATTATATAAAACCAACACTCACATATCTATCAGTTACTTATTATCCTTCTAGTGTCATAAATATAAATGTTCATTTTTCTTGTTATCATTATATATATATATATATTATTATTATTTTACAAGTCACCAACCACGTCTATTAGCAATGCTAACTCAAACGATCTCCTAAGCCTCACCAAACGGAAAACTGTGGCTCAAGAGCCCTACCAACGAGAAGACCCCTCTATTATAAGTGTCTTAACTTAATTGCTAGAAACTCAACAATCAAAGGTCCACCCATCCTCACCTATGTAACGCCCCCAACTTTGAAACCTCCAAACCGGGTGCGTTAGCGGAAATTAAATATACAAATTTTATATCAACTTCAAACTATTACTTATTTAATCAAACAAACCATTCATTATTACAAATTTCAATCCAAGATCTTTAAGGTTTAGGGGTTTAGAGACTAAGTGTCCATAACCCATTATTACATAACAAAGCACACAAGCAAACAACTTAATAAATCTTTAAAATTTCACATAACTTTATTTCCAAGCACTTCTCGACTCCTTATCCTAGTTTCTCCATCCCTTAATTACCTGGGGTTGGAAAAGAAATCATAAAAAGGGTGAGCTCAAATAGCCCAGTAAGGGTAAACATAAGTGGGTAAGGAAAATCATGAAGATATCGAACATAGGAAATACCATATAACATTTGCACATCATACATGATCAACATTTCACAAGGAAATCATAACATGGAAGATTATGTTTAGACATTGTATCATAACATCATGATCTAGGTTAACTACCCAGATACTGTATCATAACATAACATATTATCAGCTGGATTGACACTCTCTAGTGATGTTCTTTACCCAATGCATTGGAGGTCTATCTGGAACCACCCATCATAACTTACTTTGTCCAACATAAGAGGTTGTAACAACTTTAACAAACATGAAATAGATCATGGAATTTCAATAAAATATTCAAGGTTAGCAAGGATAACCACGAATATTAAAATGGTTATCTACCCCAATCAATAACATAGATTATCAAGAGAGAGATTTGAAAACAACTAATGTTCTCAACAATAAAATAGAATGATAAGAAATATAAAACTCTCATAGTAATAATTTCATAGAAATAAAAGGGAAAAACAAGATAAAGAGGAAGAGAAAATTGGAGATGAAGAAAAGAAAACCCTTACAATAATAATAAAATATAGACTATAATGAAAAAGAAAAGGGGGATGAGAAAAACCCTTACAATCGTTTGTCGTTCTCCGCGTTCTAAACCTTAAAAAATATCAAAACACTAAATTAGCATTAATGCTTGAAAAGTTCAATATCACACATATCTCCTTATATATATATATATATATAACTTTAACTTATATCTTTTAATAGGCATACCGTGCTTGTGGGGTTGAATATTAATTTGGGTTCCCACTTCTATTGCTGTTCCATCTCCTATTTCGATCCCATGCATCGTAAGCCTTGAGTTGTGCACTAACTAGGTTATATGCTTTGAGAGTTTTTGAATAAGATTTACTTCTTGTATTGGGTGAACGGAAAAGACGTGCGATAAGCTTATTTTTCCTACGTGTCTTCCACCTTAACCATGAGGGGATATTAGACACGGGTCTAAAGGGAAGATCAGGAGGAGATAAGGATGGGGATAGCTATGAGGTTAAGCATTAACAATTGGGGTTGCAGAAGAAGAAGGGCGATTGTCGGGGGAATTCATTTTGGAAGTCGTTTCTTACGATCCTCCGCTATCTAGAACCGTAAAAAAAAATAAAAACATAAGTTAATATTATCATCTTTTCACTTGAATTATAGAATGACAATATATGCTATGATAAAATACTATAGTTTAAAATAATTACACATGTATATATAGATATATATGAGGTGGCAAGGCCAACCATGTATGTATATACGAGGTGGTACAACCAATCATATAAATAACATATGTAAGGTGGTAAAACCAACCATGAATATTGTAACGCCCCCAAATTCAGGACCTCCAAACTGGGTGCGTTAGCGGAAATTAAATATACAAATTTTATATCAATTTCAAACTATTACTTAATTAATCAAACAAATCATTCATTATTAAAAATTTCAATCCAAGATCTTTAAGGTTTAGGGGTTTAGAGACTAAGTGTCCATAACCCATTATTACATAACAAAGCACACGAGCAAACAACTTAATAAATCTTTAAAATTTCACACAACTTTATTTCCAAGCACTTCTCGACTCCTTATCCTAGTTTCTCCATCCCTTAATTTCCTGGGGTTGGAAAAGAAATCATAAAAAGGGTGAGCTCAAATAGCCCAGTAAGGGTAAACATAAGTGGGTAAGGAAAATCATGAAGATATCGAACATAAGAAATACCATATAATATTTGCACATCATACATGATCAACATTTCACAAGGAAATCATAACATGGAAGATTATGTTTGAACATCGTATCATAACATCATGATCCAGGTTAACTACCTGGGATACCATATCATAACATAACATATTATCAAGCTGTTGACACTCTCCAAGTGATGTTCTTTACCCAATGCATTGGAGGTCTTTCTAGAACCACCCATCATAAACTTACTTTGTCCAAACATAAGAGGTTATAACAACTTTAACATACATAACATGAGGCATCACATAGAATTTCAATAAAACATTCAAAGTTAACAAGGATAACCACGAATATCAAAATGGTTATCTACCCCAATCAATAGCATAGATTCCAGAGAGAGATTAAAAAGAGACTAATCTAATCTTCTCAACAATGGAATTAGAAAAATAAGAAACATAAAACTCTTACAATAATAATTCCAAATAAAACAAGATAAAGAGGAAAAGAAAAGTCCCTTACAATAATAATGAAATATAGATTATAATGAAAAAGAAAAGGGGGATGAGAAAAAACCACATGAAAATATAGACTTTAATGAAAAAGAAAAAGAGGATAAGAAACCCTTACAATAATAATGAAATATAGATTATAATGAAAAAGAAAAAGGGGATGGAAAAAACCCTTGGAAATATAGACTATAATGAAAAAAAAAAGGGGGATAAGAAACCCTTACGAAATATAGACTATAATGAAAAAGAAAAAGAGGATAAGAAACCCTTACAATAATAATGAAATATAGATTATAATGAAAAAGAAAAAGGGGATAGGAAAAACCCTTTTAAATATACTATAATGAAAAAAAAAGGGGATAAGAAACCCCCCTACTATCCGCTTGTCGTTCTCCGTTTCTAAACCTTAAAAAAAATATCAAAACACTAAATTAGCATTAATGCTTGAAAAGTTCAATATCACACATATCTCCTTTATATATATATATATATATATATATATATATATATATATATATATCATACTTTAACTTATATCTTTTAATAGGCATACCGTGCTTGTGGGGTTGAATATTAATTTGGGTTCCCACTTCTATTGCTGTTCCATCTCCTATTTCGATCCCATGCATCGTAGGCCTTGGTTGTCGCACTAACTAGGTTATATGCTTTGAGAGTTTTTGAATAAGATTTACTTCTTGTATTGGGTGAACGGAAAAGACGTGCGATAAGCTTATTTTTCCTACGTGTCTTCCACCTTAACCATGAGGGGATATTAGACACGGGTCTAAAGGGAAGATCAGGAGGAGATAAGGATGGGGATAGCTATGAGGTTAAAGCATTAACAATTGGGGTTACGAGAAAGAAGAGGGCATGGTCGGGGGAATTCATTTTGGAAGTCGTTTCTTACGATCCTCCGCTATCTAAACCTGTAAAAATAAAAACATAAGTTAATATTATCATCTTTTCACTTGAATTATAGAATGACAATATATGTTATGATAAAATACTATAATTTAAAATCATTACACATGTATATATAAATATATAGGGGGGGCAGGCTAGGACCATGTATGTATATACGAGGTGTTACAACCAATCATATAAATAACATATGTAAGGTGGTAAAACCAACCATGAATATAGTATATATGAGGTGGTAAAACTAACCATATAGATCTACATAATAAATAAGGAAGTAACTTCAAAATTTTAAAATCTTAAGTATTACCTTTCGTAGAACTTCGACGCTTGGTCAGTTCCAAAAGCAAAAGAGGATTTGAGTAGAGTATTTGGGGTGTTAAGAGGGCTTAAGGGAGTGTTTTGAGAGGGAAATTTCGTGGTGTGGCTTGAGGGATTTGTGCATTAAGAGGAGAGGCAAGACACTCCTTATATAGGCAAGGATGGTAGGTGTAATAGTATGAAAAATAGTGTACAAATTTGACTTTGGCATTAAATTAAATTATTTAAAATATATATAATACTTTATTTTCTTCATATTATCTCTTATTAAAAACGTGGTTATCTCCTCCTACCATTAAAAAAATGTTTTAAGACTTTTAAACCTAGAAGGTTCCTTTGGCAGCAAAAGTCCACATTGGTGTACTCCCTACTAATTCAATTATAACATTTTTAATTTTATAGTTTTTGACAAACGGCCAATTGTATTGCATTACTGACTTAAATATCTACAAATGGGTATCAATTTTATAATTTTTAAATATGTATAACAAAAGTTATTGAATTTTAAGTCATACTAAAATGTTTACCCGTTAATACTGAACCTATGTGTAGTATTTTAAATTCAGGAATTGATTGGCTTCCTTTTAAATTCTGAAATTTCTACACGTTTTAGCTAAGTTATAAATGAACACATGGGCTTTGGTTTCATGTCAATTGGATCTGTATAACTCAAGTTATGAATTTTTGAATGGGACCTCCAGAATCTGCCTCATTCAAATTTTTGGGCCTTACCTATGTTTTATACTTTTGGTAAAGTTACGGCTTGTAATACTTACTTACCCATAGTAATTTGGTTTAAGAAACTAAATGACATAATATATAGCATCTAAATGTTTTATGACATATAAGAAATTATTTTATTTTTTTATAACATATTTAATATTTACGCGGATAAAATAATATAATTGCATAATCAATAAACAATAAAGTAAGATAACATTATAGCATAAAATATTATAATCCTAAACATAAACATTAATATCATATTCTATGGCCTTCGTAAAATTTCTTGAATTATATTAGCGTATGTGCGTAGGACGTGTTGTGCTTCGGCAAGAGAGAGCCGCACAACCCTTCGGCTAACATTGTCGTGGTTGTTGCGCACGAATAACCTCAAACTTCTCCCTGTGTCTCGTCGCATTATATTGCAGCCATTGGACACGAGCATTTAGCTCATCTATAGCAAAGCATAGCTTTGTAACTTCAAGTCGTATTGCTCGCCGATCTTCATCTCGTACACTATTCTCGGATGGCGATTTTGAGAACTTGATGCCATAACTCTTATTATTCTTCTTCTTACTTCTATACTCTCTTATAAATAAAATCTCATGCTCATACCTATTTATGGAAGTCCAAACGGATACTATTCATAACGGCTAGTTACTATTCTAACGACTACTTATTAGTCACATGCTATTTGAATGACCATATTGGATGCTTATTTTTATCGTGATAATATCCAAAATATCCTTTCTAACTATTGTTAACAATAACATTATTAATATTTTATTATTATTACTCTTTAAGGAAGAACTTAAATAGCTAAAAATGTTGCGGGTCTTACAAATATAGTATATATGAGGTGGTAAAACTAACCATATAGATCTACATAATAAATAAGAAGTGACTTCAAAATCTTAAGTATTACCTTTCGTAGAACTTCGACGCTTGGTAAGTTCCAAAAGCAAAAGAGGATTTGAGTAAAGTATTTGGGGTGTTAAGAGGGCTTAAGGGAGTGTTTTTAGAGAGAATTTCGTGGTGTGGCTTGAGGGATTTGTGCTTAAGAGGAGAGGCAAGACACTCCTTATATAGGCAAGGATGGTAGGTGTAATAGTGTGAAAAATAGTGTACGAATTTGACTTTGGCATTAAATTAAATTATTTAAAATATATATAATACTTTATTTTCTTCATATTATCTCTTATTAAAAACGTGGTTATCTCCTCCTACCATTAAAAAATGTTTTAAGACTTTTAAACCTAGAAGGTTCCTTTGGCATCAAAAGTCCACATTGGTGTACTCCCTACTAATTCAATTATAACGTTTTTAATTTTGTAGTTTTTGACAAATGGCCAATTGTATTGCATTACTAACTCAAATATCTACAAATGGGTATCAATTTTATAATTTTTAAATATGTATAACAAAAGTTATTGAATTTTAAAATCATACTAAAATGTTTACCCGTTCATACTGAACCTATGTGTAGTATTTTAAATTCTAGAATTGATTGGTTTCATATTAAATTCTGAAATTTCTACAAGTTTTAGCTAAGTCATAAATGAAAAAATGGGATTTGGTTTCATGTCAATTAGATCTGTATAATTCAAGTTATGGATTTTTGAATGGGACCTCCAGAATCTGCCTCATTCAAAATTTTGGGCCTTACCTATGTTTTATACTTTTGGTAAAGTTAAGGCTTGTAATACTTACTTACCCATAGTAATTTGGCTTAAGAAACTAAATGACATAATATATAGCATCTAAACTTTTTATGACATATAAGAAATTATTTTATTTTTTCATAATGTATTTAATATTTATGCGGATAAAATAATATAATTGCATAATCAATAAACAATAAAGTAAGATAACATTATAGCATAAAATATTATAAACCTAAATATAAACATTAATATCATATTCTATGGCCTTCGTAAAATTTCTTGAATTGTATTAGCGTATGTGCGTAGGACGTGTTGTACTTCAGCAGTAGAGCTGCACAACCCTTCGGCTAACATTGTCGTGGTTGTCACACGAATAACCTCAAACTTCTCCCTATGTCTCGTCGCATTATATTGCAGCCATTGGACACGAGCATTTAGCTCATCTATAGCAAAGCATAGCTTTGTAACTTCAAGTCGTATTGCTCGCCGATCTTCATCGCGTACACTATTCTCGAATGGCGTGATTTGAGAACTTGATGCCATAACTCTTATTATTCTTCTTCTTACTTCTATACTCTCTTATAAATAAAATCTCATACTCATACCTATTTATGGAAGTCCAAACGAATACTATTCATAACGGCTAGTTACTATTCTAATGACTACTTATTAGTCACATGCTATTTGAATGACTATATTGGGTGCTTATTTTTATCGTGATAATACCAAAATATCCTTTCTAACTATTGTTAACAATAACATTATTATTATTTTATTATTATTACTCTTTAAGGAAGAACTTAAATAGCTAAAACTTTTGCGGGTCTTATAACCTAAGTCAGTACGAGACTCAACCAATCACTATCTTCTGGAGATGTCCTACTTTTCCACAGATGTAACACTGATACTGCTTCCTACTACACTCTTTTCCAATGTCCCGGTTGTCCACAGCAAGAACAACCCTTTAAGCAACTGGTCTCAAATTGATTTGTTGGGGGATTGACCCCTGTCTCGAAACTTGTGGCCATCTTCTGATTGCCCTCGTCTGCCTCTTGGGATCCTTTCTGCTGATCAGGACAACAATGCTTCAGTTGATCTTCATCCGAGCTCCTCCAAATGATGTGGGTTGACTGCCCTCAGCGTGCCTCGCTCTTAATCAGTTATCGAATCTCATCCCTCAATTCTAGAATAATCAGGGTTAAAGTACCAATCTCTACCATGTGAAGATCATTACTTACAGCCTGCAGCTCTCCCACTTGCCCAGCCTGGGTGGCGGGCTCTTCTGTTGTATGGGTCATAGTTTTTCAGAGGTTAGGTACACGAGGAGGTAGCGTTCCAGGTTAACACTCAACGATCTCAATACCATTACCGACTAGGCGTTCTGAGCCATAACTAATCTCAAAATACACATTATCACCACACAGATTCGCAGATTCACATTTCACAGACTATACAAGTTCACACCTTCACCTTGCACATATCATTTATACTCAAGTGAATATCTCATCGTTTTGAACACCACATTACTTATTCCACACAATACCATACAAAGGCACACACTTAAGCATTCACATATCTCACCTAGTCATTTTCAGAATATCAACAGTATTATCTCTATGTAGTTCGTTCACATTGCACAAGTCCACTAGTACACAAATTTCATACCACATATTCTTTTTTTTTTGTAGTCATGCTTAAGTTGTCACAATATATCAGAGTTGCACAATTATTTTTTTTTTCATTTAAAACATTCCCACAGTTATCCATACATTCATACATAAACAACAAATGCAACTAGTGCCCTAATGCCAATGTATGCAAATCCTACCACAAGACTAGACTATCCCAAGTACACCTTAGAGGCTCCAAGAGGACCATGTTGATCAGGCACGTCCCTCTAGACTCCAACAAAGGACTCAAGATAACCAAGTCTGCCCACTACCCTAGGCCAACTAAACCATGCTCTGATACCATACTGTCACGCCCCAGATTTCTAACCCGAGGAGACCGGAACGTGACCCTCCCTTTACCCGGGTTTGGATAAAGGGGTTAGAATACAATGTACGCATCACCTTTTATATTCAGAGACAAAACCAAATGTTTATTAAGTTCAGACATTACATTTATTACATTAAACTCCACATTTCAAGATCTCCCCACTTGGGTTACAAAGTTCATAAAAACAACAAAATTCAAGATCAATAAGCAAGCCACAAGTAGGTCTTCCTTGGCTCCCACCTAACGCCTGTAGTTCCCTGTAAGAAAACAACACGATAGGAGGGGTGAGCAACCACAGTCTCGGGCTTCCACAGCCACTGGGTTTCACAAAACAGTCTCGGGCTTCCACAGCCATCGGGTGTACAAGCAAACACGCATCACACATGGCCATACAGGCATAACATCAAACACTTAGTATGCTGTCACACAGGAATAACATCGAACACTTAGCATACATATATTCACAGGCTCACAAACCCAGCCACACAGATATAATCTCACACATAATATGCACAGCCATACAGGCATAATTTCAAACACTTGACGTGCGTGGCCTCACAGGCATAATCTCAAACACATAATATGCACACCCTCACAGGCATAATTTCAAACACATAATATACACAGCCTCACAGGCATAATTTCAAACACTTGGCAAGCATATATACATATATCCAAACAACACGCCATTGAAGGCCAACATCCATATAGGATATCACACCTATACGAATTTACATATAAATAATATAATAACGAGGACGATATCCAACGGTTCATTCACCACAGGGCCTAACCCCGGATTAGGTATAAGAAGACAGAACCCCTACCTTAAAGAAGATCCTCCTTGCTCTCGTGCTAGATGTCGTCCTACCCACGCAAGACACTCCGGCAGCAACCAGCAGCTCTCCTTCCTTCCCTCTCTCTAGCTCTCTCTCTCTCTCTCTACGACGGCTGCAGCGGCTGAAGAGAACCTTAACCCTAGAACAAGGAGTCTTCACCTCTTTATATAGACAGCTCAAACCCCAAAACGACGTAGTTTTGATTAAATGAATCCCAGTATCAAAACGATGTAATTTTGATGACAGACTACAACCTTTTTGCAACCACACGGGACAAAGCACTCATAATTTCACCATGGTCCTTTAGCAAAAGAGGATCAGAACAACAAAACAAGAGTAATGGAGGCTGCACGTGAGAAAGCATTGTCACGTTCATTCTCACGGGAACCTCCAAATGCTCTAGAATTTCACCACAAGCCTTGGAACAACATCAGGAAGGCTCCCATGCAAAAATCTCACTGCACGTGAAAAGCCCTTCTCACGTGCATTCTCACATGCACTCCCTATTGGGCTCCAACTTTGCCTCTTGCTTGCTTATCAACATACAAGATGATTTAGCCAAAGTGTGTGGAAAGAAAACTCCCTAAAACCCAACAATTTCCACCCAAAAAGGCAAAACTGAGACTAACTCCTCACATCCCAAAATACGGGTCATTACAACCCACGTGGTGGAGAAGGGGGGGGGGTAGGATACAATACTCCCACACAGGACATCATACACTACACAGTTGATATTCAGAAAGACAAAATCATAAATTTATTAAATTCAAATCAGGATAAACGTTTACAAATCCACATGCCTTTATTATAATAAAATCACTTTACAATATCTCCCCACTGGGGTACAAAGCCTCCCAAAAATAATAATACAAATAACATAAATCAAAACCATAAACAGAACTGTTGTCCACCTTGGTGTTCCCACCTAATGCCTGTAGGTCCCTGAGAAAAACAGAACACAATAGGAGGAGTGAGCAACCACAGCTCAGTAGGGATCAAGTCTCCCTAACCCATCCCATGCACCTAACCACTACATGAGAATGTGTACTAGTGTAGTGCTATGGCAGTAGTAAACATAAGTAAAGCACACCACTCAAATGGGCGCAACCACAGCCCCAGCCACGCTGGCTCCACAGCCTCACAGGCTACCAATTTCATAGCCTTCCAGGCTAACAATTTAACCGCCTCTCGGGCAAATATTTAACCGCCTCTCGGGCAAATGTTTAACTGCCTTTCAGGCAAATAGTTTAACCGCCTCTTAGGTAAACAGTTCCCATAGCCTCTCAGGCTAACAATCATATAATCCAACACATAACATACATTTCTGCCGCACAGGCATAAAATCAAACACATAATAAGCATAGCCACATAGGCATATTATCCAAACACATAATATGCTTAGCCTCACAGGCATTTTATCAAACATATAACATGCACACATTCATAGGCTCACAAACGCAACCACACATGCATAAAATCGAACACCTATCATGCAGGCATACTTGCACAGGATAATAAACATCCACATAGGAGATCACATCAAATATGTCATTGAAGGCCAACATTCATATAGGAGATCACACCTATATGAATTTTTATATATATATATATATTATAACAACAACGATAATACTCGATAGATTATCCACCATAGGGTCTAACCCCGGAATGGGTACTAGAAGAGACAGAACCCCTACCTCAAGGATCCTTCATGTTCTTGCCTCCACGCCAAACGTTGTCCACTCCCGCGAATCACCATAGCAAAAACTGAAGCTCTCCTTCTCTTTCTCTCTCTCTCTCTCTCTCTCTCTCTCTCTGTGTGTGTGATGGCTGTGGTGGCTGATGGAAAACCCTAAACCTAAAATAAGGAGACCTCCACCTCTTTATATAGACACCTCAATATCAAAACGATGTAGTTTTGATTTAGTGAACCCTAACATCAAAACGACATAGTTTTGATGACACATCACAACCTTCCCGCATCCATACACGCCAAAAAATCCATAATTCAAACATAGTCCTTTGGGAAAGATTACCAAAACAACAAAACCAGGGTGATGGTGCAAAAATATGGCTGCACGCCATAATGCACGTTATATCCCCATATGACGTGCAGCTCCAAATGCTGTGAAATTCTATCCCAAGCTTCCTTGCATCATGTAGAAGGCAGGCATACAAAAATCTCCTTGCATGTGACATCCCCGTATCGCGTGCATTGTCACGAGCACCTCCGAAAGGTTACCTCTTGGGCTTATCTCTTACCCCAAACTTGCCCATCAACATACAAGGTATTTTACCTAAGGTGTGTGGGAAGAAATCTTCCAAAAACTCACTCAAACGGAAAAACTGTGACTAACTCCTCACACCCCAAAACACGGGTCATTACAAGCTTGCACGACACTTCCACATGGTCTTCTCTCCTTTTGATTTGGTGATCATGTCATCGACGTAGACCTCCACTCCTTATGTATCATGTCATAGAAATGGGTTACCATAGCCCTTTGATAAGTTGCTGCAGCATTTTTGAGTCCGAAAGGCATGACGTTACAGCATAAGGTGCCCCATATAGTAATGAACGTAATCCTCTCCTTGTATTTAGGATCCATCCGAATTTTGTTATAGCTAGATAAACCATCCATGAAGGAAAACATAGCATGTCTTGCGGTGTTGTCCACCAATATGTTAATGTGAGGTAACAGGAAGTTGTCTTTTGGACTAGCCTTGTTGAGGTCATAGTAGTCCACACACATACAAACTATCCCTTCTTTCTTTGGGACTAGTACTATGTTGGCCACCCATTCTGGATAGTGGGCCACACTAAGGAAATCAACATTCCATTGCCTTTTGACTTCCTCTTTGATTTCTAGTGTCATTTCTGGTCTTATTTTCCTTAGCTTTTGTTGGACAGGGTTGCATTTAGGCTTCAAAGGCAATTGGTGATGCACTATATTTGTATTCAACCCAGACATATCTTTGTAGGACCAGGCGAATATATCAATGTAGGTCTTTAGAAGTTCAAGTAGTTGGTTTTTGACATCATTAGGGATCAAGGACTCTAATCTTAGTTCTTTAGGCTCAACAAGTGTCCCAAAATTCATAATTATGACGGGGTCTTTACTAGGGATGGTGGGCTGATCTTCCCTTTCTAACATACATTTAATGTCTTTAGGCAGCTTAGGGTCTTTCACTGTCCCAACTTCCTCTGCCTCAAATATTGAGTGCTCCTAATTTGGATCAAGGTCAAATCTTAAGCAACTTATTTATTCTTTACTTACTAAATCTTTAATTTTATCATACTTATTCGAAAAAGTTTGACTTATTCAACCATTTAAGATAGTGCATGTGCTATGAGATGCAAGAGAATATTTTTTAAAAAGGATTCATTTTATAGAATTGGAGCTTTGTCGACAAGAAAAAGGAGCATCAGTCATACAACCAGTTCTTTCAATCTTCTCTTGCATACAAAGTAGTTCCATTCTGCTATTGCTTGATCTTCATCTTTTTCTTTTGCCCCTAAAGTTGATGACGATGTTAAGAAAGAATAATAACTATGATGAAGAGGAGAGGAAGTCAGATCAAGCAATGAGAAGCACTTTTCCATAATCGCTCAAACTCTTCCCTCCAACCTCTCTTTCGCTCCCCCATCTCACACCGAGAGAATCACTTCAACCACTTAACAATAACGTGTCAAACTATTATTATTAGTTATTTATTTAAGAAAAAGCTTCCACAATTGCATCCCAACGGTTACAGCTGCTCCCAATAGCCCCAAATAATTAACATTTGACCTTAATGTATTTATTTTGAAAGCGTAGGGAACAAAAATAGGGACCGACCAACCCAAACGCGTGAGGCAAAACTACACAAACGGTGCGGACCAATCAAATGTGTTAAAAATAAAAACATCCGTCAAATTCATCTTCAAATTTGTGTAGATACGGACAATGCATAAGCTTAAAATAATTATAGAATCATTTGGTATATGTTTTTACTTTTAATACTAATGTATGAAAATTATATATGATATTTAAAAAATAATTACATATCAATTATTGACAGGATAAAATTATGATACAACGATTGATTAATTCATTCCATCAATTTTTTTTATGTTTTAGTTTTATTATTCGAAAAATTATTATAATTAAAGTTTGAATTTTAAAATTTAAAAATAAATTTTATATGATTAAAGAGAAAATATGTTATAAAAAGCTTGTGATTTTTAAATTTGAATCCCACAAATATATATATCTTAAGTAAGAAAGTAAATAAAAAATTATCATTATTCCATCAAAATGATTTTAAATTTTAAAATAAGAAACAATTGAAAATTTATATATATATATATATATATATATACATTATTCAAATCATAAATTGAATATAGTATTATGTGAAAATGGGTATATTAAATATTTTTAAAATTTTCAATTTTATTTTTGAAAATAAAAACTTATTTTTAGAAAATAAATATTGAAATATGAAACTAAATAAATAACAAAAAGAGAATCAAGAATTGTAAGGAAAGACATGAATCAGAACATCCAGAATGTATTAAAATTGTGTATTAACATTATTCGTTCAACTATTTATGTATACATGTGTCTTGGGGAGAAATTTTCATTCTACCCTTAATAATAAAAAGCAGCTTGTACTTTCAATCAATTTTTTTATTAAATTTTAGACTTCTATTATAGTTTCATTGAAAAGCTACTATTTTATAATTTGAATAAAATTAAAATAAGTATTTTAAATTTTATTTTTTAAATTCAGCAAACTCTAATTTTAATAAAAAATTAAATACCATACTACAAAATTAAAAACACACGCCAAACCCACATTCCCACATTAGCCCTCGGGTTTGACACAATCAAACAAGACCAAATTTGAAAGGGATTTTGTTCCCGTGCGCAATTATATAAGGTTGGAGGTATATGGGATGAGGCTGGTTCATAACTTCATCGTGCGCGCGTGCTTTGCCTGTGCAGCGTCAAGATGTTTGCCTTGCGGCGCCAAATTTCCAACGTCTTTCACGGACTATCTCTGGGGACTTCTATCAAACGTCTTCCGATCCTCACAGCTGCGCCGCTACGCCCCTTTCCTCGCAGCACCAAAACCCAGTGCACCACGCCCAATATCCTCAAATTCCCCACCTTGGAAACCCTAAACTCTCGCCAGCAGGAGCAAATCAATCTCTACGTCGATACTCTTCTTCGATGGAACCAAGTACTCTCTCTCTCTCTCTCTCTCTCTCACACACACACACACACAGGAAATCGCAGGCCTAAAAGATTGAGGGATTGAGCCTGTTGTGCAGAAAATGAATCTAACTGCAGTTTCAGAGGTGAACGAAATCATGGAGAGGCACGTGAAGGACTCTCTTGCGGTTATACCTCCAACACAGGAATCCTACATTTCGCACTGTGGAGCTGTTTGCGACGGCATCACTCTTATTGATGTCGGTAGCGGTCCAGGCCTTCCTGGATTAATCTTCGCTATCGCTCGCCCGGGTGATGCGTGGTTTTTCGCCCTATCATATTCTATGTTTTTTCATGTTAGCTTGTAGCTTGAATAGTTGATGTTGTGCTTTGTCTAAAGTTGTTTTTGTCATCTTCATTTTTCACCATTATGTAGCAGGATAGCAGATTATGTCTTTTAGTATGTGTAATTGATTAGTATAAGTTTTGGTAAAAATAAAAATAGTCATTATTTGTTGATATTGCTACAGTTTGTTTTTTTTGGACATGTAGGTTGGAACATAACGCTTTTGGACTCCATGAACAAGCGTTGTGTTTTTTTGGAGCATTTAGTCAGCCTTCTTGGATTGTCAAACGTGCAAGTTGTGAGGGGAAGAGCAGAGGTGCACATATGCTCGCCTTACTTTTTTTTTTTGTCCCTCTGCAGTTGATGTCGGATGCATATCCATCTAATGATTTCCACATGAATTTGTATTCATGTAATTATCTTTGAATCGTTTGCTTGTTCAATATTGGTTGTGTTCCCCATTTAAATTTCTACTCACGGGTAATGGAGAGAATTTATTGCGACTTCTAAAATTTATTTTTACACTGTGTAAGCAAACGATGGACTTAACTAATCTTGCCATGTTTAATATGTTTTTGACAATCTAAGCCATGATATGTCTCCGTTGCTTGATATTTTACTCATATGAGACAAGTGTTTGAACGTGACCATTATGATATACATCTCAGTTTGGTTAATTCGCTGCTTGATATGTTTCTGTAAGTACTTGTACTCCATGCATGCATGGAGACTGCTCTTAATTGGCCAATTTTTGCATGCTACCCTTGCTAAGGGAAATATCTGAGACCATTGGCATAGCCTGTATATACAAATTTCGATTTTGCCATTTTCCTTACTCTGTGATCCGAGTAAATTTTTAGTACTTGGATTGAAGTGATCAACACATTTTGTCAAACTGATATGCAGATTCCAGTTTGTTTAATTTACTGGCTTGATACCCTTTATTTTCTCATTATTTTGAAACAAATAGTGGAGTTTTACATGGAAAAACACTGTATCTGAATGGAAAATGTAAAAAATTCTATCTAACTTTGATTTCGTACTAGTTAATGGATGATCACGTCTGTACACATCCATGATTCTTTTATAATAGTTTTTGTCAATTATCTTAGTTCCTTGTTCCTTCTCCAGTCCTGTCAATAATACATAGCTTAAAGGTTGGTTTGTGGCAGGATTTGGGAAGAAATCTTGGTTTTAGAGAGACATTTGATGTAGCGGTAGCTAGAGCAGTTGCAGAAATGAGAACCCTGGGTACAACTTGTCATCTGTCATTTTTTATTTCTGAAGAGCTTTCATTCTTGCATAAGCTTGATTGCATTTGCATTGTCTTTTATTTAGTGGAGTATTGCCTTCCTTTGGTTCGTGTTGGGGGTTTGTTTGTGGCAGCAAAGGGCCATGATCCACAGGTAATAGCGTTTTTTTTTTGTTAAAAAAGAAACTTATTGGGATTAAGGCTTGTTGGTTTGGTGTAGTTGAATCAAATTTTGGGAAATTGAAATGGTTATGTATAAAAGATCATTCAGGCTAATGCAAGAATATTTTATGTTCTATTAGTAGCTAGATTATTTCCTTCAGACTAGTAAATTGCATTGGGATAAGGTTTTCCAGCATCCTGTTGTGAGTTATTTTTCTATTTAATCTCGTTGCTTTGGAATGAATACATATAGACATAGATATTTTTCATTATGTCACGCTAAAGTAGGCTTTTGTGTCCAGATTTTGTTGGGCATAGAATGTCCCATCCAGATTTAGCAAAATATATATGCATATATTGGGAAATTGTGGAACCTACATAGGTAGCTCTCCTTAAGCTGTCATTGTTTGTGGGACCCATAATTGTGGAGGATTACATTGTTGTAAATACAAGAATTACCATGAACAAGCAAACAAGGGCATGTTCTTCCGTGTCCATTAATGGAGGGATTTTCTTTAGAAAATAATTTAAAAGGCATTGTTTGTGGTGAGTTTTGCTCACTGGTTTAATGAACTTTTTTCTTCATTTAGGGATTATGAATGATATCTTGAGGTTTTTATATCTAATAACTTCAGGCATTTTCAATTGCAAATAACTGCTTGAGCCGCCATAAAATGAAGTGACAAAGTAATAAAGGGTTCTGTTTATATGCAAAAAAACAAGTATTTTGCTTCTTTTTCTTTTGATCAATGTATTCTTTTTTGCCCTATGATGGAATGTGTGTGTGTGTGTATAAAAGCTTGTGCAAATGCTTCGTACTACCTTTTGTACATCCTACTCTTAAATAACTGGATATCATGGCGAAATGCTTATTCTATTGTTATATTCATATGCTTATGGATATGAGCTCTCAACTGGTTCCCTCTTGGATACTTATACAGGAAGAAGTTAAAAATGCAGGCAGGGCAATTCAACTTATGGGAGCTTCTCTTTTGCTACAATGTGCAGGTAATTGTTGAAACACAACGGGAATGTTAAGCTTTAGCTTCATATTCAGCTTGGATTAACCTTCAAAATTTCTATTACAGAGTTCTAGAATATAGTAATTTACTGAAATTGCAGCGTTATGACCTAGTCAAATGCTTCCTTATTGAAGGGAAATTGACTTTTTACTGTATCCAGTTGAATCACATAGTCCTCGTGGACAACGAACTGCCATTGTGTGCTTAAAAAATCAGTCCACCCCAATGAAGTATCCCCGTGAGCCAGGTATACCTGGCAAATCGCCTCTGTAAATATTTTGCAACAGATTTTTCCCCTCTTTTATTCTTTTAAACATTTATATTATATGGCTCGGTGCTTGAAATTTTGAGTTGTTTAGTGTAATTTTAGTGGGCAATAACATCCTGAAAGATATATTGTGGTGCTTTAGTATGAATTGAGTTATGGATACATTTCTTTTTAGATTTTTCATTTATTAAATGTTGGAATATGTAATAGAGGCAGGATGATTGTATGGTTTCTTTCTTAAAACAAATAATATAAATATTTAGATACAGGTAGCATTCCTTGCAGTAGATTTTTATTTTATTTTATCACAAAGCTAATTTTTATGCTTATATTTTAGTTGTACCTCACCGGATAATCTTCTATGTGAACTTCAATCTCTGAGGTAAGCCAAGCATTGATAGATGCCAATCATCTGTCTTTCTGTGGAACAAAATGGTCTGTCTAGATCTCTAAACCAATAAAGAATAGGGTTGGTGAAAGAATAAAAAAAAGTGGATACTATGCATGTTGATGATACTTAGTGACAGAGGTAGGGCAGATAGCGGAATCGTAGTTACAATCCAATCTATCTTTTTGTTACCTGGCCAAATTCAACTGATGTTGCAAGAAAGAGAGGGTGAGACTCAGACTGTACCGGACCATGTCTAGACTCTATTTAATAGGTCAATTTGTTGCTGTTCAATTATTGTATACAGTTTGTCACGTTTCTTTTATCCTTAATGGCAAGTGCTTAATTGAAATTGCACTTATTCATTTAAAACTCTTCTCCACTTACTGAGTTCACTCAGCTACCATTGGGGGTGTTTTATAGGTTACTGGTATACTTCCTGTTGACACAGGCAAAACCTGATTCTACTCCATCCCAGAGTTCCCGTTTCTCTTTTTATCATGAAAGTTCAACTTCTGGCAAGAGGGATGTGATATTAGTAGCAGCCCTTAATTGGCTTGCTCTTGCCTATTCATTTAAGCTATTAGTTAAAATGATTTGTTCCGTTTTACCTGCACGATAGATGTGAGTCACTTCCCAAGATAGAAGATGTAGCTTCATGTTCTAACCTTTTTGTCAATTTAGGTTATCGTTTTGTTGCTTTTGGTGGATGGGATATAGGAGGGCTAGGGCTGCAAACGAATCGAGCCGAGCCGAGTAGTAAGGTGTTTGAACATGTTCATTATTATTCATTAGCGAACCGAACCGAACACGAGCCTTAAATTATGATGTTCACGAATTGTTCACAAACATTACTTTTTTGTTCACGAACGGTTCACGAACATTTGTTCACAAAACTTGTTCACGAACGTTTACAAACATAATTATAACATCATAAAAATCTAAAAAAAAATCAATATCGTAAATTTATTCAAAAAAATATAATTAATTAAATGTTAAGCTATATTATCTTTGTTTAATATGTTTAAACAATTGTTATATATAGTTCACGAAAATATTATAATAATAGTAATAATGAAGAAATAAATTAAAAACATATATTTATATTTAATAAAACAACTTTTATACATATTAATTGATTTTTTAATTTTTTGTTCATAAATAATTTTCACGAACACGAACAATATTTACGAACTGTTCGTGAACACTTGTTCGTGAACGTTCGTGAAGATGTTCACGAATATCACAATGGTGTTCGCGAACTGTTCACGAATGATACTATTCCACATGAGGAGAGGTCTCCCTTGCAAAGTCAGTGGATCGCTCCACATGAACACTGTGCCTAGCGGGCTGTGATGGAGGAGGAACATTGGTTGCCCAATGACCTCTGGTACTGATCTCCAAACCCCTTCACGATGCAATACTCTTAACACCCAGTGAGAAGGAAAAGTGATGCTATCCATGGAGGAAAAATGCAAAGCAGGCATGCTTTGAAATATCAAACACAAAAGTCTGCCATTCATCTGCTTTGATGAGTTTTTCTTCCACCATTTAAAAATGGTAGTGGCCCAATCCACATTTAGCATATGATCAATGCTATACATTAACTCCAGGTGTGGCTTAGGCACACTATCTATCCCACTGGTTTGAATCAATAAGCATTTCCCTACCAGGTAGGCTAGGCATCTAAATCTTCCAACAAAACCATTCTTGGTATACTGCCTTCGACTTTGAAATTTTCTAGCATAGTTGCATGTAGTACCAAATTCTCCTAGGCTTAGCTGAGGAAAGCTATCACTGGGTGCAGGGAGGTTAAAGCAATGTCTAATAATTTCAGGGGTAATTCTGACATAAACCCCTTGCACAACCCCTATCAGTTCATCCTTACTCACATAGACAGATGCATAAAATTCTTGTAGGGCGAGTAGGAAATAGCTGGTCAGCGATACTAACCTTTGTAATCCCGGATTTTGAATTTTAAGAGCCACCTCTCTAACCCAGCTGACTTTGAAGCCTCCAAAGCCTGCATATCAAGAGCATGCCCCAAGAGTATCTCCTCCTCAGGTTGGCTATTAGCACTAGGTGAGTGCACCTCCTCCTGGCCGATCCTCCTTGTGCGCACCATCTTTGGAATGAGAATAAAGAGCAAAGAGCAGAAACCGAAGAGCAAGAGAGCAAAAGAGCAGAGTTTCTCTAATACTCGGATCCGGAGTGATTTTGGTGTGGAAGCCTTTGAAGATGGCCTCTCTTTATATACCGTGCGAAGGAAAGATGCTCCAATTGGCGTGATACACGTGCCCTTAAATTTTCAGAGTGTTCTGACCAAAATAGCCCTTGCACGTGAATTGGTTGAATTGGTGTGCAGGTCAGAATCGTCCCAAACTTTGGTGGTGGGTCCCCCTTAGCTGGCAAGCAATAGTCCCTTCTGCACGTGAATTGTTTGAAGCTTCTAGGAGGGCTAAAATCGGTAGTTTGTATTTTTGAGCCTCCATATGACAGCTAGAAATTCACGTGCAAGAGTAAACGTGATTCACAGGGTCTTCATCTACCATTCCAGAAGTTACAGCTCAAAAGGAGGTGCACGTGAATTGGGCAATTCACGTGCAAATTCACGTTCAGACCCAAACTGGCCCAAATTTCTCCACTTAGTTGCTTGTGCATTATGGACCATCTTTAAGTCTTGCACGTGAATTGTTTGAGCCCATCTTCAAGCACTTTTGGGCTTCACTTGCTCCTTGCTCCTTGACTTTGACTTTAAAAATAATTCCACAAGTTCAGGACCCAATAGTTTGCTCATCCTGCAAATGGTTAGTTAAGAAAGGAACAAAGTCTCCCGCACAATGGTTAGCTTACAAACAAATTTATTGAATAAAATAAATAAAAGAAAATAACATAAAATAAAACATAGCAATAAACATTGGGTTGCCTCCCAACCAGCGCTTTATTTAAAGTCTGTAGCTAGATTTTCAGTTATGATCATGCAATGGTGAAAGAGAGGGAATCAACTATCTCCCTCTCGAGTTGAATCAAAGTATGGTTTCGATCATTGCCATTCACTCAAAATTTCTTGCCATCTACAGCTTGGAGCTCAAAGCTCCCATATGGCTTCTTATCAACTATCACAAAAGGTCCCATCCACTTGGACCTTAATTTTCCAGGAAATAATCTCAACCTTGTGTTAAATAGAAGAACTTTCTGCCCTAAGGTTAAAGGTTCATTGTTGAGTTGCCTATCATGCCATTTCTTAGTTCTTTCTTTGTAAAATTTAGCACTATCATAGGCATCCAGCCTAAGCTCATCTAACTCAATTAATTGAGTCATCCTAAGCTCCTTCGTCTCTTGTGGGTTAAAATCTAACTTCTTCAAAGCCCAATGAGCCTTGTGTTCTAGTTCCACAGGCAAGTGACATGCCTTACCATATAGAATACGGTAAGGTGACATCCCAATGGGAGTTTTGTAAGCTGTCCTATATGCGGCTTCATCAAGCCTTTGAGACCAATCTTTCCTATTGGCTCCAACAGTTTTCTCTAAAATGACCTTAATCTCTCTGTTGGACACTTCTGCTTGTCCATTAGCTTGCGGGTGGTAGGCTAACGACTTCCTATGAGTCACACCATACTTGTTCAATAATTTGTCAAACAATTTGTTGCAAAAATGACTACCCTCATCACTGATTATAGCCTTTGGTGTCCCAAAATGGCTAAAGATGTTCCTAGTAAGGAAGTGAGTCACAACCCTAGCATCATTCACTATAGTAGGAATAGCTTCTACCCACTTAGACACATAATCCACAACAAGCAAAATGTATGAATACCCATCAGAATTGGGGAATGGCCCCATGAAGTCAATTCCCCAAATGTCAAAAATTTCAACTGGAAGGATTCCAGTTAAGGGCATCTCATTTTTCCTAGACAGACCACCTACCCTTTGACATCTATCACACTTTTTGATGTGGACATAGGTGTCATTCACAATGTGAGGCCAATAAAAGCCACACCGCATGATTTTAGCCACGATTCTTTGCACCCCAAAGTGGCCCCCATAATGTGATGCATGACAATGATGTATTATGTCATCTACCTCCTCCTCAAGGACACACTTTCTAATGATTTGGTCGAACACCTCCTATAAAGAATTGGGTCTTCCCAAATGAATTTCTTAGCATCCACTAACAATTTCTTTCTCCTGGTGGTAGTCTAACCGCTTGGGTATGAACCCAGGTGGCTAAATAATTTGCTATGTCGACAAACCAAGGAAGATGATGCACCTCAAACAACTTCTTATCAGGAAAGTCATCTACAATGGGTAGAGACTTAGGTGCATTCTCCACACGGGAGAGGTGATCACCACGAAATTTAGGGCTCCCTTTGTGTCTCTAATTTCAAGGTCAAATTCCTGTAAGAGGAGAACCCACTTAATCAAGCGTGGCTTAGCTTCTTTTTTAGCAAACAAATATTTCAATGCAAAGATGATCGGTATAAACAATGACTTTAGACCCAAAAAGGTAGGGTCTAAACTTGTTGCGACCATAAACCACGACTAGCAACTCTTTCTCGGTGGTGGTATAGTTCTATTGAGCATCATCTAAGGTCTTACTAGCATAGTAAATGACCCTAAACACCTTTTCTCGCCTTTGCCCTAAGACTACCCCCACAACGATAATCACTCGCATCACACATTAGCTCAAAAGGTGAGCCCAGTCGGTGTGACTATAACAGGGCGATGACTAACTTATCCTTGAGGATGTTGAAAGCTTCTAAGCAATCTGCATTAAACTCAAAGCTTGTGTTTTTTTTTAACAACCTACTCTTGGGTTTTGCAATTTTTGAGAAGTCCTTAATGAATCTCCTATAAAAGCCTGCATGGCCAAGGAAACTTCTCACTCCTTTTTCATTGGTTGGAGGTGGCAGAGTCTCAATAGTGGAGATTTTTGCCTTGTCTACCTCCAAACCATGTGCAGACACCTTGTGCCCTAGAATTATCCCCTCAGTTGCCATGAAATGGCATTTCTCCCAATTTAGGACTAGTTCCTTCTCCTCACATCTCTCTAAGACCACATCTAGATTTTTCAAGCACTTGTTAGTAGGAGGAACCAAACACCGAAAAGTCATCCATGAAGACCTCCATGATCTCTTCAACCAAATCCTGAAAAATGGCCATCATATACCTTTGAAAGGTGGCAGGGGCATTAGAAAGCCCAAATGGCATTCTCCTAAATGCAAAAGTGCAAAAGGGCACGTGAAGGTGGTCTTTTCTTGGTCCTCGGGCTTAACCGTGATCTGATTATACCCGGAATAGCCATCTAACCTATCCAACATTTGGTCAATGAAAGGAAGAGGAAAATGATCCTTCCTAGTAGCCTTGTTCACTTTCTATAGTCAACACACACTCTCCACCCCGTCACAGTGCGAGATGGGATCAATTCATTTTTCTCATTTTTAATCACGGTCACGCCCCCTTTCTTGGGCACAACATGCAATGGACTCACCCACTCACTATCGGAAATAGCATAAATTATACCCATATTTTTCCATTTTAAAATTTCTTTTCTAACAACTTCTTTCATGGCAGGGTTTAATCTTCTTTGTTTTTTAGCAGTGGGTTTAAAATCATCATTCATCAAAATTTTATGCATGCAAATCCCTGGACTAATACCCCCAATGTCTTCAATGTTCCATCCTAGGGCCTTTTTGTGTTTCCTAAGGACTTCTAGCAATTGAGTGCACTCCACATCATTCAAATTAGAAGCAACAATGACAGGGAATTGATTTGTAGAGTCTAGAAATTCGTACCTTAGGTGTCCAGGCAGCTCCTTCAGTTCTGGAGCTAGAGGCACGTCATCTTCTTTCTCCTTCTCAGCTTGCTCTAGAGAGTTTGTAGTTTGCTCATCTTCTTCAACTGTCAAGTACATCTCTTCATTTTGTTGAGCTTCTATAAGCTGAAGGGCTCCATTATTGGTGGTGGTAATTTTTTCTGCCAAGTAGTCTTCCACCATTTCCTCAAGGTCTTCAACCCAAAGGCAGTCTTCCTCCTCTTGACCTTGCAAAGCCTTCCCCATGTGAAAGACTAAGGTCTCCTCATTAATTCTCAGAGTTCGCTGCCCTTGAGCAACATCAATCAATGCATAACCCGTTCTGAGAAACGGTCTTCCAAGGAGTAGCTGAACTCCTCTATCTTCTTCCATTTCCAAAACTACAAAGTCCGCTGGAAATATGAAGGAGCTCACTTTGACTAACACGTCTTCAATTATTCCTTCAGGCCTTCCAGTAGACCGGTCAACAAACTGCAATGATATAGAAGTGGGCTTCATGCCCTTAAGCCCAAGCTGCTTGTACAAAGCAAAGGAGATCAAATTGATGCTGGCCCCTAAATCACATAGGGCCTCGGCGTTGCAAGCATTGCCAATCACACAAGGGAGATTAAAACGCCTGGATCTTTATGCTTGATGGGCAAACTCTATTGAACAACACTGCCTCACCTCGTTAGTGATGGCCACCGTCTCATGAGGCCCATATTTTCTCTTCTTCTTCACAAAATCTTTGATGTACTTTCTGTACCTAGGCATCTGCTCCAAGATTTCCACAAATGGAATGTTAATTTCAAGCCTCTTGAACAAACTCAGAAAGCGCTCATGCTCTTCTTCAACCCTCTGGTTCCTCGGCCTCCGAGGAAATGGCATAGTAGGCCTGAGCTCTTGCCTCTATTCTTCAGCTATTCTGTCTTGACTCCGTTCTTTGGTCCTTCTTTTCATACACTCTTTCTTCACTTTATCCGATTTTCCTTGGTCATCAGCTTCCAAGGGTCTGCTCTGTTCTTCTGGAATTGCGTTCTTCTTAGGCTCTTCAACTTTTTTCAGTGCCTTCCCGCTTCTTAGAGTAATAGCCTTGCAGCTCTCCTTGGGGTTCACCTCAGTATCACTTGAAAAAGATTTAGCTGAGACTCCTTGATTTACATTCTGGGCCAAACTCACAAGCAGCTTTTCTATATTCTTCATTGAAGATTCCATGGTGACTACCCTTTTCTCCAAATTATCCTCTCTTTTGGTTGGCTCATCCACATTCGATATACCCTTCCTCTTTCTTGTTGAGGCCGAGGTCAGTTTCGCTCGAATCCTGGAGGTGGGTGTAAATAATTATCCGTAGCATACGGATTCTGCTTCATCCCTGGGGGCACATATTTGTACTGAAATGAGGTATCTCCCCCTCGGTTCTGGTTTTTCTGAAATGGCTGAGATTACTGCTGGTTCTGGTTGTACCCTTGTTGTTGTTGTTGAGGATAAAATTGCTACTTCTGATACAAGCCCTTTCCTCCAACATAATTTGCTTCTTCAGCTCCACTCACCACGCTCAACTTCTGGTAAAGCTTGTTGTGATCCTTCAACTTTAAGAGCCAATACTTCCATGTCTTTCACTAAAGCTTGAATCTGTGCTTGCATATCATTGGAAGAATTATCAACTGAAGTTATCTTCTCCCTTGGCTTTAAAGTACGCACATTAGACCACCGCCAATCGCCTAATGACGGCCTTTTCAAGAGCTCTGTCTTTGCGTCAGGCTCTAGATTCATCAAGCATCCTCCAGGAATGCATTCACCTTGTCTTGTGAGTGGGACCGAAGACCGTGTGTAGAAAGATTCAATTTGAATCCACCGAGGTCTTCCATGATCGGGCATCTTCTCACTAAGTCTTTGAAACGCTCCCAAGCTTCATGAAGAGTCTCCATCTCATCTTGCCTGAATCTGCTAATCTCCCCTCCGAGTTGGATTACCTTGGAAGGAGGGAAGTACTTTGACATGAACTTGGTCGCATCTCCTCCCAAGTGTTGATTGAACCTCGCTGGGCAGATGTTAAACCAGCCAAGAGCTCTATCCCTTAAAGAGAAAGGGAAAAGCCTTAGCTTTATTGCCTCCTCCAATACATTGTTGATCTTTATGGTGTCGCACATCCGGTAAAACCTCATCAAATGCTGGTGTGGATCATCCACGGTGTTTCCTCCAAACGCGTTGTTGCTCACCATGTTGATCAACACCTGGCTTCAACTAAGCTATTTGCTTGGACTCTTGTCTGCCGAATCCCAGAATAATGGTCCGACATCATCGGTCTCGCATAGTCTAAGAAGGTTCAGGGCATAAACCTATTACCCTCTTATTCCTGGATATTGACCATTGTAATTGGCCCCTCCTTGCGGTGCACCACCATCAGGGCCTTAAATCTGCCATCAATTGACCTACTTGAATGCTCTAAGCCTTGCAATGCTTCTTCACCTCACGTCTTGCTTTCACGGACCGAGGCTTATCTAGCAGAGAAATCGACCCCGTGACATGCTTTCCTAGCGCTTCTACGACGAGCTCGAACAATCTTTCAGGTTCCCGATTAAATGGTATAAACTCCTGTCTTGGCATGCACAACTAGGAATTCCTCAAACACTTGGTGTATGTTCCTGTAAAACAACAAGAACACACCCAGGACTCCGAACAATGTAAAATAAACAAATAAAGAACACAAAATAACAGAAAATAAAAGACAAAATAAAACACTAAGATCAGAATTCAAACAATTTCACTCAATGTTGATTTTAAAAACTAGTTAACCGTTGAATCCCCGACAACGACGCCAATTTGACAAACGGGTATTTCGTGAGCGAAACCCAAGTGAGGGTTAAGCTACTGTCGTTTAAATCCCTTCTTAAAATATTAATTCCCTTAACTAATGCTAACTAGAATAGCGACAAGAAAGGGGTCGATCCCATAGAGATTACCAAGTTATCTAGCTTTAACTCAAATCACCAAATTAATCTTGCTTAAAACAATGTCTCGGCAAACAAAATTGTGTTTTAAAATTACTTTACTGAAAACAGAATTGCAATTGAAATAACTAAAAACGTTGGATTTAGAAGCAAGGATTAAGGCATATAGGGTCACAATTTCACCTCCCTATGTTATCTCTACTGGTTCATGGTATTAGGGTTGTCTGATTTAAAACATGCTAAACATAAGCCAAGGACAACAAATGGTCATTGAGGTCCTTTTAAGAGTTGTATGCCAGAATGGTCATCTAAACACACAAACATGCAAAGCCAATAAATCATACTTGCAAAAGGATAATGATCACACCAATTACAAATAAGTTATGAATCTCAATCCGTCCCATACTAGGGCTAAGAATACCAAGGTGTACATCCAAAGATAGAAATTAAGAACAGATTCATAAAACATGCAAAACTCAATCATCCAAACCCAATATTCATAAACACAACAAAGCAACAAGGGGGCTATATTGCTCCCCTAGATTATAAGAACTACTCACGCATGATTACAAGCAAAACCATAGTAGTAAAGTTAAACATCTTCTTCTAATCCACGCGCGCAACAAGGCTTCAAATCCAGGCTCCAAAATCCGCGACGGGTGACTGCGACGGCTGCTCTCCTAGGTCAAGGAGCAGCCTCCAAGTCGTGAAGCCTCTCTCTCTCTCTAAAAACGTGTAGGGGGTCTAGGTTCCATAGCATGGGGCGTGGAGCCTCTATTTATAGAGGTTGGATGGCCTTGAGGTGTGTACACTAGCCCATCTATCAAAACGACATAGTTTTGATAAGTGACACTCTAAACTTTAAAATCTCTATCTTCCATCCAAAATTTGGACATGGGCCTCCAGGAACAAATGATCAGCATGGAAAAACGATAGGATCGGTCCAAAAATATCTTTGCACGTCAATTTGCACGTGATATGGTGAATTCACGTACAACTCCAAATCAGCTCAAACTTCTTCCCAAGCTTCCTTGCATCCTGTAGAGGCCTGAGAAGCAAAAATATGCTTGCACGTGAAATGGGTGAATTCACGTGCAGCTCCAAATGCTCTGAAATTTCTGTGGTAGGTAGAGGACATCATTCTAAGCAACGTTTGTTCTTGCACGCCAATTGTTTGAGGCCATCTACTATATCAAAAGTGGGCTCTAAAATCTGCCAAAACAGCTTAAAAACGCATGTATTTGTAAATAGCATCTTCCTAGGGGTTAGAGAAAATATATATGATATATGAAGCAATAAGACTCTAATCATGCTCTTAAACATCCTAAATAAACACTAGAATAACGGCATAAAATGCACGTTATCAACCTTATGAACCTACCAATTTTGGCTCCTCCGACACCTAACGAACCTTTGATCATGTATTTGACGGTTCGGGATACATCCATGGGTTGCATACTCGGGCAGCTTGATGAAGCACAGAAAAAGGAGCAAGTCATTTATTACTTGAGCAAGAAATTTACATCGTGCGAAGAGAAGTACACTCGCTTAGAGAAAGCTTGTTGCGCTCTCGTCTGGACAACGCGAAGATTGAGACAGTACACCCTCTACCATACTACATGGCGCATCTCAAGACATGACCAACTCAAATATCTCTTAGAAAAATCGGCAATAACGGGGAGGATTGCAAAGTGGCAACTACTTCTATCCGAATATGACATCATCTATGTCCCACAGAAGGCCATCAAGGGAAGCGCCATAATAAATTACTTGGCAGACAGGGCCTTGGAGGATTATGAGCCCATGAACTCTAATTTTCCAAACAAATACATTAAGGTCGTTTAGGAGAATCACGAATCAAATACGTGGGTCCTGTGGTTTGATGGAGCCTCAAATTTATCCGGTCATGGCATTGGGGCAGTATTAATCTCCCGAACTGGTCGACATTATCCCATGGTCGCCAAATTGGCCTTTCCTTGCACAAATAACATCGCAAAATATGAAACCCGCATAATAAGTTTCCAAGAAGCCTTAACCAAGGGAATCACAAAACTGCAGGTCTTTGGCGATTCAGCCTTTGTAATCTATCAAGTCCGTAAGGGGTTAGAAACCTAGAATCCCAAACTCATTCCCTATCTAGAGATGATATGTGATATGGCCAGGCTATTTGATGAAATCTAATTTGAACATACATCCCGAGAACATAATCGGATTCCCGATGCCTTGGCAACTCTGGCAGCCCTCCTTCGGTTGGATACAAGCTTAAAAGTGTCCTCTTTTGATATCTGCGTACAAGAGGAGCCAATATACTACATGATGGCTAGTGCGGATGCTAACACAAAGTCATGGTATCATGACATCAAACAATATCTACTCACAATAAAGTATCCTGCAGAAGCCTCAGAATCGGAAAAGAGAAATATCCGACGAACAAGTGCTAACTACTACTTTGATGGGTCAGTCCTTTATAAACGTAGTTACAACATGATGCTACTACGGTGCGTTAAGAAAAATGAATCAGCTCAGATCATCAACGAAGTCCACAATGGTAGTTGTGGAGCACATGTGAATTGACATGCACTATCCCGACAGATCATGAGGATGGGCTACTATTGGGTTACCATGGAAAAGGATAGCATCAATCATGTGCGTACGTGCCTTAAATGCCAAGTTTACGGGGATCGAGTCCAAGCACCTCCATCCTATTGGCACATAATAACATCTCCTTCGCCTTTCGCCATGTGGGGAATGGACGTTATTGGAGCCATTTCACCTAAGGCTTCTAATGGTCACAGATTCATCCTAGTGGCGATCGATTACTTCACCAAATGGGTGGAAGCAGCTTCCTATGCCCAAGTTACTCAATCAGTGGTGGTTAAGTTTCTTCAAAGCAACATTATTTGTCGTTATGGGCTTCCCAAGCAAATTATAACTGACAATGCTGTCAACTTGAACAATCGAATGATGGACAATTTATGCGAGGGGTTTAAAATCCGACACCACAATTCTACACCATATCGTCCTAAGATGAATGGAGCGGTTGAGGCAGCAAATAAAAACTTCAAGAACATCATTCAAAAAATGACTAAGACATACAAAGATTGGAACGAGAAACTTCCGTATGCACTGCATGCTTACCAGACCTCTGTGCGAACATCACCTAGGGCAACTTCTTTTTCCCTAGTCTATGGTATGGAAGCAGTCCTATCCATCGAAGTGGAAATCCCATCTCTCAGAGTTCTTAAAGATACCCAGCTGGATGAAGCAGAGTGGGTCAGAGACCATTTTGAGCAGCTGAATCTGATCGAAGGAAAACGTCTCGCCGCAGTCAGTCGAGGCCAGTTGTATCAAAGGATAATAACCAGCTTCAACAAAAAAGTAAAACCCCAAACCTTCAAAGAAGGAGACTTGGTCTTGAAGAAGATACTGCCGATACAACATGATCACGAGGGCGAGTGGACTCCAAACTATGAAGGTCCATACATTGTAAAAAGAGCAATCTCAGGAGGCGCCCTAATCCTCACAGGAATGGACGGAGTTGAGCTATGAAATCCTGTAAACAGCAATGTTGTAAAGAAGTTTTATGCTTAACTTCCCTTCTAAATGGGAATCGTATTGCCATTTACTATGAATGAATACATCACCATTTCAGAACCCTTTATCCCCATTTGAATCAAAATCTCATGCTTTGGTCCTTCACATAAATGCGCCAAACCTTGTCCTCACTATAGGCATATGGCAATCAAGTTCGAGTATGACCCGACAAATGAAGTTTGTGGCCCAAGAGCAGACTTGGTGAAAACCTGAAAAGGCGCCAAAGGTAAAACACAAAGCTCAATAAAAGAAAAAGAAAGGCGGACTTGGTGAAAACCTGAAAGGGCTCTAAGGGTAAAATACAAAGCGATCAAAAACAAGTGCAGCGACATTAGGATCCATGATCTTCTAACAAAGCCAAGGTGGGGTACAACTCTTGAAGGTCCCCAAACAGACGGTCGCAGGGAGATGGTCACGCTACTTTCAAACCAGGGACTAGGATGTGAACCAAAGGACTGGTCAAATCTTAAGCATACTCCGATTAAGTTAACAAGACATGTCTTTCGAAGCTATTGTCCTTGTTCTACAAAAGGGAGTTTAGTTTAACTTTGTATGATGATAAACAAATTGTTCCCTATGCAATGATGTAATTGTAAGTGCAAAATGTCTTATCAAATAAATATGGTTTTTTCCTTTTAAATCATTTTAAAATCGTTCATTCCCCAGCTGGAGTTTCTTAAACTTTGCTTATCTGTGAGGTTTGAATGAGGCAACAGCAAAGCCCTAGACCTTTGCCTTAAGAGAAACCATGGCTCAAGATTCTTAACAGTTTGCTCCCCAATAGGAGAAGTGAATGCCAAGTCATTCGATAGAGTACTTTTCGGAAGAAACAAAACCAAGAACTTCTTAAAATTATATCTGCCCCACATTTTTTGCACCTCATGCATATTTCCAAAAGTTTTATGCATCCCCCGCACCTCATGTATCAACTACATTTCACGCATCATTCCTACATATGGCATGTTTGCTGTCATCCAATTGTAAGACTTTTGTCGTAGCACCGCATCCCAAACTCCCCAGTGGATAGGCCTTAGAGCTCGCATCAAGAAGTGGAGAAAGTTTCATCCCCAACATAGAAACCATCCATTTTCTGCAACCAATTTACTGGATCTAAATTCCGAGCCAAGGCGAGTCCCAATTGGTCACTTCATAGAGCAATGTCTTAGAGTGAACTTGTAGAAGGAGCCACGAGAAGGTCTACCATTCGTCTTGGCCCCATCAACCCAAAGTCCTATTTCCTGTATCCGACCCTAGATGTCGTCCCTTCCAAATTGTCAGGTATTGTCCGTAGACATCTTACCTCCAGCCCAAGATGTTGTTTACCTTTATTCGACCCTAGATGTCGTACCCTCAAAGCCATGCTCACCCGCATGCTAAATATCCAAAGCCATGCTCACCTGCATGCCAAGTATCCAAGGCCATGCTCACCCGCATGCTAAATATCCAAAGCCATGCTCACCTGCATGCCAAGTATCCAAGGCCATGCTCACCCGCATGCCAAATATCCAAAGTCATGCTCACCCAAATGCCAAATATCCAAAGCCATGCTCACCCGCATACCAAATATTCAACGCCATGCTCACCCGCATGCCAAATATCCAAAGCCATGCTCACCTACATGCCAAGTATCCAAGGCCATGCTCACCCGCATGCCAAATATCCAAAGTCATGCTCACCCAAATGCCAAATATCCAAAGCCATGCTCACCCGCATACCAAATATTCAACGCCATGCTCATCCGCATGCCAAATATCCAAAGCCATGCTCACCTGCATGCCAAATATCCAAAGTCATGCTCACCCGCATGCCAAATATCCAAACCCATGCTCACCCATATGCCAAATATCCAAAGACATGCTCACCCGCATGCCAAATATCCAAAGCCATGCTCACCCGTATGCCAAATATCCAAAGCCATGCTCACCAGCATGCGAACCACTCCAATGCCAATCCCTGAAAAAGAGAGTCAACTTGTGAAAATGGGCACAAGATTATCTTTGCACATTGTTCACACACAAACAATGCAAAAAGAGGGGTAGCTGTTGGACCCCATTTTGATTGAGCCAAATCACAACCGAACTCAACGGAAAAGCCCAAGAATGAGAGCCATTTCTGAGAGACCTCAAAATGCCCCAAGGTCAGCACCAAAGGATAGAGGATGAAATTTGGAGACTAACACACTCGACCATGGCCAAATCCGACTTGAAACGAGGAAGTTATGCCCAAAATGGTTTTGGTCATGAAAAGTCAAGCTTACGAAAAGACGGTCAATGCCCTTGGTCCAACCGCACGAAAATGTGACTATGCGAAATTCTGCCAGAGTCAATTTAGGCGAATCCGAAGACTCGTAGAACGCTACCTTGAAGACTCTCTGAAACACAGCCTCGAAGGCTCGTAGATTTGAAGCCTCGAAGATCTCTAGAGCATTGCCTCGAGCACTCACAAACTCGAAGCTTCGAAAGCTGAGACCTTTGACCCTGCGAGGCAACCATGCGACCTTCGTCCCTGCAAGGCAACCTACGAGCTTCGACCCTGCGAGGCAACCTGAGACTTTCGACCCTGCGAGGCAACCTACGACCTTCGACCCTACGAGGCAACGTGTGACCTTCGACCCTGCGAGGCAACGTGCGACCTTCGACCTTGCGAGGCAACCTACAACCTTCGACCCTGCGAGGCAACCTGCGACCTTCGAACCTGCGAAGCGACCTACGACCTTTGACCCTGCGAAGCAACCTACGACCTTCGACCCTGCGAGGCAACCATGCGACCTTCGACCCTGCGAGCCAACCTACGACCTTCGACCCTGCAAGCCAACCTGCAACCTTCGACCCTGCAAGCCAACCTACGATCTTCAACCCTGCGAGGTAAACTGCGACCTTCGACCCTGCGAGGTAACCTACGACCTTCGACCTTGTGAGGCAACCTACGATCTTTGACCTACGAGGCAACCTACGACCTTCGACCCTGCAAGGCGACCATGCGACCTTCGACCCTGCAGGCTTCGGCTGGAAACTCCAAAACGACGCCGTTTTGCTCCTCTTTTAAGTGCATAGTAAAGCAAGCGCTACTTTTGTCGGAATTGAACATAATGGCTCAAAACACGTGTTTTAAAGGCTGGACTCTCGTAAATGCATTATTCAACGCCTGGGACTCGTTTTCACCTTGTAAATGCATATGTCACTTTTGGGACTCGCTATTGACACCTGGGAACTCCAAAAATCCCGTCATTTAATTCTCCAAATTCCCAAGTAGTCGTCTGTCCCTTCCAAAAACCTCTATAAAAGGGTCATCTGCTCAACGAAAAAAAAGGGGGGAGAATGAGAGGTTAACTTCTAGCCATATAGAGAGTTTAGCAGGGAGTTCAAGAATTCGGCAGGTGAAATCCCAAAAAGCAACTTGCAAATTCTAGGTTCCCATTTCTGAAAAGAGGGAAATGTGGTGTCGTTCTTGGAACAAATTCTTGCTGACAGGAGATAACAAATAGATATCTCTCGCCACCTTTGCGGGATTTTGTCCTCACATTCTTCAAACATTCAAAGGAGGGAGTAAGGCACTAGCAGGAACATCAACTCCGATTACCAGGTTTTTATTCCCTTCTCTCTCACATTCTTCATCGTAAACTACATCAAGAATCTTATCTTTTTTATTCAAAAATAAAAGAATCATTTTAGAGGCCCAGTGGCCGTGTGATTGAGCTTTTATGCTCATATCCTCGCCACTTGGCCAACATTGCATCTGGCAGTGAATCTGAGCTTCACAGTATGCTCTTCACGTCACCAAACCCTGTTTTTTTGTTTTCTAAGATAAAACCCCAGGTTCTTTTTGAACAAATCTAGGCACCGATGGATGTGGGATTAAGCCCTATGCTTATTTCTTCACCGCCTGGCCGACATCAACTGTAGTAATGAATTCGAGGTCCATGTCGCGCTCTACATACTACTGACTTTCTTTCTGTTTTCCTAGATAAAACAAAAGAATAACATTCTATTTTTCTAAATAAAACTACCCCATTTTTTCAATGAAATAAAAGGAAAGAAAGGAAAATTAAAATAAGCAAGCACCCATAGACAAAGACTAGGTACTAATTCTGAGTGTTGTGGGGGTGCAAGAATTCTTCTTCTTTCCCCACATGTAACTGACTCCCAACCTATTCTCCAGAACCGTATACCACTCTAGGTGGTCAAGCACACCTTTATTTCTGTTTGGTGGCGACTATGTTTTTCTATCTCTCTTTTTGGTTTTGTGTGAGCTATGGCAATGATGCCTCAATGACCAAATCTCCATCTAAAGGAGTAATCCCAAGCCAGTCATGAGCCCGGACGACACCGAGTGATGATAGTACCAAGGAGTCTTTTTCACAAATCTCGCTACCGGATTCGTTGGTTTTATTTTCAAGCAGGCGATTATCGGGCGTGGACAAGATAGTTTGAAGGGAAGTCCAGTGTTGAAGCTTCATCAAAGCCAAAGTTGGTTTAGTTAATTTGTATTTGTTTCTTTATGACCTTTTACCTTATTTATATTTATACTTGATGTAATTTTTAGTATTTTCTTTTTTGTGTTGTTGGTATATGTTATATTTTCCTTGTATTTCCCCTTTTTTTTTATATTGTTGGTATATGTTGTATGTTGCAATATGTAAAGTATAGTTAAAAAAAGAGGAAAAAGAGGCAAAAAAAAAATGAGAAAATGAGAAAAATGAAAAAGAAAAAGAGCGTGACTTTGTTTATATTTAGTTATGGATGTCATAATTATACACTTCATATTTATTTTGATATGTGCGTTCATTTATTTTGATATGCATTTTTAAGTTTTGAACATGTGTAGATTTGGGTTCAATTTTTTCAAAACAAAAAAAGTAGTTTTCAAAAAAACAAAAAAACAAAAAAACTTTTTCAACCCAAAAACAAAAAAAAATTGAAAAAGCATATTTCAATGTTTTAGGACTTCAATTTCCAAAACAAAACAAAAAAAATCAAAATCTAGGGTTTCATTTCCACTTAAATTTCCAACAACAACAACAACAACAACAACAACAACAACAAATGAAAAAAAATGAAAAACCAAAACCTTAGGATTTCATTTTCCACTTCAAATAAAAAACCAAATAAAACTTTTATTTTCACTTTAAACATTTAAGGTAAATTAATTTTAACCATAACTTTAAAAAATAACTTAGTAAATAAAAAGCATACCGTGACAATGACCTTTGTCATGGGTAAGATTATTTTTGCATGAAAGGCTTCTATCTAATGTGATAAAGTCTTGGGTGAAGTTTCAGAGCAAATGGAGATGCCCGTGATAATGACCTTTGTCACGGGCAAGAATGTTTTTGCATAGTCACCTTTGATCTATTATGCTGATGATTTTTCTCTTCTGGAGCTTGATCAAATTCTGCTTGGTTTAAGGTGTTTTTAAGGTTTGAATGAAGAATAAGGGTCACTTACCAAAACTACATCGTTTTGGTAGCGACAACAGCTGGCATTAGGGCACACGTTATAAAATACCTGCTGCCCTATAAAAGGAGGCTGAAACGCAGACAGAGGCTAGAACGGATTGAGGACTTCAAGAGAAGCAACATTGGAGGTTGGTGTAGCGTGTTCTTGGCAGGACAAGAAAAGGGCTGGAGCTTCTATTTTCATCTCTCTATTCTATTCTCTCTCTGCTGGTACATTTGTTATGCCTTATTCTGAATTTTCTGGGTTTGTAAACATGATTATGGGGTAAAACCTTATTTCTAGGGGAGCAATGTAGCCCCCAAGGTCTTGTAATGTTCTGGATTACGGAATTTTGCTTGCTATTATATGAAATTCTGGGTTTTTAATTAGTTCATTAATGTTTAATGCAAAGTCTGATGTATGCATGGTTATATTATCTCAGCCATTGTCTAGGGTTGAATTTGATGAACTAGATTTGACATTACATGATGGATCAAGTCTGTATTTGTTGAATTGGTTGTTTTCCTTTGAACACTTTTATTCTCATGGATCAAATGGTTTAAAAGACTTAAACTTCCCTTTTCATGGACCAAGTGTTTGGGCAGTGGGTGATGACCATTATAAACGTGGAATTAATTAAATGTTTTTAAGCAAGTGTTAAAACCAGAATATTGCAAGGCTGTGGGTGGTGAAATTGTGAACCTAGAATCACTTAAACTAGCTGAAAACCTCCGTTGAAGCATTGGTTAAACCCATTCATTTCCCTAGATTTTGCTGAATGTACAACTTCTGTAGATCTACTTAAATTACAAGTGTAATCAATTGTCTAGACATAAGCTTAAGCTTGGTGCTTGCTGCCTAACAGCAAGGCTACCTCCCTGTGGATTCGACAACTAGAGTTTTAATACTCCATTTTATTACTTGACCAGTGCACTTGCTACAAAGCCTATCAAACAAATTTATTCAGGTCAATGCAGACTACACCTTAAACTACTTAAAGTAAAGGGTATCCAACTGTACCCCAAAAACAGTTGGTGGCAACTCTAAATTTCTCACCATTGGTTTAGTTTGAGCCCAACCCCAAAAGGGCCTAAACAAAAATCGGTGATGACAGCCGGCGACTCCGTTAGGGACAGTTTTCATTTTAGAGAGTTAGGTCTAGCACTAGGAATAAGTGGTTAATTTCTTTTGTATATATTTAACTACCATGGTAGTTGTTATTTCTAAGTGTAATTATGATATACGCTTTAACTGCCATAATAGTGTTTTATTTTTTAACTGTAATTGTGATTTATTCATACACTTTAACTGACATGATAGTTGTCATTTACTGTTTCCCTTACCTGTTGCATTCATGTATAACCCTATACCTGGGTTTATCACATTCTAGGATAGCGAGGTTTAGTACGGTCCCTAGCGCATTGATCATTATCCATAATGGGGCCTCGGACTCCTCACTCAAGCTTGAGGTTCTTTTAAGGCTCGTCCTTTTAAGACCCCCCCTCCGGTAAATCTCATGGTGTACGGAGCAGTCTATAGAGAAAGTTTGAGAACCAACGAATAAGATAGGTCTACCAATAGAAGTCCATTAGGGGCATTGACCCACATGTTGTTTGCTCATTCCATGCCATGCTAACCTTTGTTTTGTAGGGTAGTCCTTAGGTCATCCCCTGCATATATTATTTACTTTATTATATTCTCTTCTACTCTATATGTGCCTTGATAATTGTTTAAACTGTCATCCTAACATGTCATCATGCATAACACGATATTCATATAGGCATGGCAACTTTCAGTCATCTCCTAAAAGGCTTTCAGGATAAGGAGGCTGTCGCAGTAGTGGCCCAAGCATCTAGGGACATCCAACCTCACCTGGGAGATTTTCCACGAGGAGAAGCCCACGAAGAAAAACATGTTATAATAGAAGATCAGTTGGACTACACTAAGGAGGTACAGACGATATGGAGTCAGTGGTTAGACGAAAGGAAAAGCATCTATATATAGCAGTTTGGGTATTTGCTCCATGTGACCAAGCTACTAGCCAACAAGGATTTGCTTGGGGCAGTAATATATTTCTGGGAGCCTCAACGGTGGTGTTTTAACTTCAATGGCACGAATCTTGTTCCCACCATAGAAGAATACATAAGATTACTGGATATCCCAGTTGAAGAAAACAAAGGAAGTTTTATTTACTGGAGCCCAGAAGATCATGTCGAAGGGCCTTTGCTGAGATAATGGGAAAGCCAGTATGGGACTCACTAGCGGCCACAATATATGGTGGGCAAGAATATCTTCCATGGGTAACAGTCAAAGAAATGATACAGACCGCAATAGAAGTAGGGGCACACAAATTGCTTACACTAGCTAGTCATTTTCCTGAGATTCCCAGATATGCACTCAGAGAGGGGTGAATCAGTGTATAAATATAATTTTTACCCCTTCTCCTTTTTACCCTTAATGATCTCTTTAGTCTATTCAATTTTTGTGTTTGTATGCCAAACAAAAGGAACAACAATGAAAAGGCACACAACAATTACGTGGTTCACCCTACAATGTGTAGAGCTACGTCCACGGCGTGATTAACAATTTGCTAACCACAGAATCTCCACTATGCGGTCTAGGATAGCACAGTACTACCCAAGGCTCATTGCCTCAATACAAGTTTAGGGTCTCTGCCCTTGGGTTCACTACCCAATTACAATCAACACAAATATAGCTAAACCTCAATGGTTCTAGCTTTACAAAGAGTATAAGAATGATTTCTCAAATCTGAAACACAACCAAGCTCACTGTCTCAACAACCTAACCACAACCTGATAGAACCACTAACCTGTGAGAAATCGAATTGAAGCTCTTGTTGTTGAAGTTTAACCCTTCTCCTTTAAGGTTCCTCCTTCTGACCTCTTGAATGATCAGAACACACCTATTATGACTGATTTATGATCTTCAATTGATGTTCAATCACTATAGCTCTCTTTTTCTCAAATATTATCAATAAAATTGCTTTGCAGCTCTCTATCTTCCACTTCATGGGTTAGGATGAAATTCAGGTATATATATTGTTGGACCCCATTTTGTCCGGGTTGGACATACTAACCCCATTTGATAAACCTTTCTGCCATGCCATATACCTTGTTCAACAGGTCCACAATGATCCCATACTTCCAAGAAATGGTTTACCCCAATTTGCACGAGATAGATACAATTGACACGGACGGGGGAGTCCAAAATTAATGGCTTCTGCTACAAGTCTTTGAAGCACCCCAAGACCAACACCAGGTGATGGAGGATGAAAATTGGAGACCAACGCACTTGGCAAAAGATGGTCAATGCCCCTAGTCAAATTGCCCGCAAAAGTGATCATACAAAACTCTCCAAAATGTCTATGTGGGCGAATACGGGTCTTCCCAAACAATCCCTAAAAGGTCGTCCATTTTTGCATTATGGATAAGGGTAAAAAGGTAATTAAAAGTTCAAAAAAAAACTTCGGGGTTGACCGTTGACCGTTGACCTGCCGACACTCCGACCTTCGACTCGCCACCTCGACCCATTGACCTTCGAAGCCTCGAAGCCCCGAAGCCTCGAAGCCCCGCTGCCGACACTCCGATCTACGACTCGCCCATTTGGACTTTCGAACCCTGTGAAGATGCGACGCCTCGAGACTTACAACGCCAAGACTTACGATGCCAGGACTTGCGACGCCTTGACCTGCGAACCTCCGACCTTTGACCGTTCGACCCTTGACCCTCGAAGCCCCGCTGCCGACACTCCGACCTTTGACTTGCCGACACTTCGACCCGTTGACCGTTGACCTTTGCCCCACCAAAATTTTGACCCACCGAAGCTTCGTCCCTACCGACACTTCGACCTGCCGACACTCCGACCTGCCGACACTTTGAGCCTCTGACCCCTTTGACCTTCGATGGTTGGCGCTTCTCGCCGGCTGTTCACGAGACCCATCCTCTGCGCTGGCCACCTGACAAAGAATCAATTTTGCAACAACCCTGTTAGTCACATGTGCTAAAATACAAATTCAAAAGGGAATCACGAGTTGCCCTGTTTTCCGCACAAGTTGTCCACCCGACAAAGCATCAAGTTTGCAAATTAAAATACTGCATCCATAATACAGCATTTAATGCTGCAATTAATGACAGTCCAGCCAAAAAATTTCTGCAGCCCTTTAAGATGCAGTCGTCCGTCCCTTAACAGAGGGAAAAAGAAAAAAGGACAACAAAAAGGGAAGAGGAGAAGAGAGAAAAAGAGAGAGCCATCATCGTGAAAAAAAAACACACAGAGAGAGCCATCATCGTGGGAAAAGAAACCTGCAAACCAGAGAGAGCAAAAAACAGAGAGAGAAAAGGAAAAAACAGAGAGTTGAAAAAAAAGAGAGAAACTCAAAAACCAGAAAAAAGAGATCACTCTTCCACGCCTCCCTGACAGTCATCCTCTCAGATTAAACGCCCAGTCTTCTGCAATCAACATCACTCTTTCATCCTCTTTCCCTCCTGTCTCACTCCAGCTGTCACGCCCCAAATTTCCTTCCCCTTTGGAAATGGGTAATGACTGCCCATGCCCGCACCCGAAGGGTCAAGGGTTCGGTGTAAACACCAAAGTGAGGACACCTACCGCGGGTGCTGTCCTATCCCTGTATCACTTGTCAACATGCCAAGGGGCATGTACATGTTTCCATGCCAACCACACCACCACAATATACATACATACGGTATTCACAACCCAAAACATCAATTACATTGCTCAGAGGTTTCAAGCTCTTTTACAACCCACTAGGGAACAAGCTCCCAATAACAAAACCAGGGTACACAGTTCAAGCAAACAGAATCTCAAATACAACGAAATAACCAAATGTATATATATATAAGGCCATACAGCCTCAGCGGCCTACCAACTCAGCTCTTCCGCCTATCGCCTGCTAGGTCCTGCAAAGAACAGTTCATAGGAGGGGTGTGCACACCACAGCTCAGTAGGGATCAAGTCTCCCCAATCCCGTCCCACTCGAAAACTATGCATGTTAAGTGGATGCATGTGCTCGTGTAGTGACCTAAGCTAAAACAATAATCATCACCCAGTAAACACGCCTCATACCCCTGCCTGCACAGGAGGGCAAAGGACACCCCGCCACCACGGCAACGTGACATGCCACACCAGGCAAATGTGAATCTCATCTCAAGGGGTGCAGTATAATGACTGTCCCATACTCAGCTCAATTCCCCGCGTTTCTGGGGTTCTTATCTCAACTCCCCGCGTTTCTGGGGTGCTCAACATACACATTTCAGCATATACAACTCAACAATCTCAACTCAATAAACATAACTCAACAAACACAGTACAAACATGCAACTCATTTAGCATACAAAAACTCAACTCAGAATGTAAAACAACAGATAGTCTCAGAACAATGAAATCATTACATATAACATCACCTAACTCCTCATGGTCCCTAAAGTCCACACATTTCTCACTCTCATAGTCTGGACCATCAACAACCTTTCAAAGGAAGCTTATCCACCTCAAGGGGAGCCCAAAACAAGCTGCACGTGACAACCTATTGTCACGTGCAGAGGCAAATTAACTCCAAACATTATTCTAACCATCCCAGAAGGTTTAGGGTCGATTTTTAGCCAAAAACAAGGTTGCACATGAAAAGGTCATTTTCACGTGCAGAGGTATTTTAACTCATATGCCTCTAAGGAAGCTCCACCTAAAATTTCGGGCTATTTGGAGCAAGAATGAATCTGCAAGTGAAAAAGGCTTTCTCATGTGCAGGTTCCAAAACCTCCCTTTTATCATTCTAATCATTTTTCCTTAAAGAACCAACCTCAAATTCGTCTTAGTTTAGAAGTTATTGAGGTTCTAACCCCATAAACCGGGTCTAAATCCAACTCTGGCCTCACTCTCATTTGATTTCCCAATACCAGAGGCCTTAGCCAAGCCAAATACAGGGTTTTCCCAAAACTTCTCATCTACATAATCCCAAGACAATGGGTATACAAATGACCCCTAACCCAAAAGTATAAATAATCTCACACAGAAATTCAGAAATTTAGAAAAACTCAGACAAAAACCCCAGATCATCCATAGGCTCAAGGTAGAATTTAGAAATTCAATATATATATAAAAGGTCCCTTCTCAACATCCCAGATCATCACATAAATTTTATTCTAGAAATCTGTAAGAGAGAGACGGCAATTAGAGAAAAACTTGAAATCCCTACCTCAAGTGTTGCAGAAAAGAATAGGGGAAAAGAATGGAGCGATCTGTATCCCTACTGCCTCAACGCCTCTGGCCTCCCGTCGTCTGTAGGAGATCCTTGATCGTCAGAAACCCCTCCACTCTGGGTCGTCTCCCTCTGGATCGTCTCTCTCTCTCTCTCTCTCTCTCTCTCTCTCTCTCTCGGGCGTGTATGTGTGTGACGGCTGGAGGGAAGGTAGGGTTTGGTCCCCTTTTCTTTTCCTATTTTATTTCTTTTTATTTTGTTTTTAATAGAAACCCAAGACCAAATGCAGCCCAATGGTTAAGTAAACCCAAGAAGAAAGGCAAAACAGCCCACTCTCTCTCATATTGGGTTTTTCCCTTGAAGGGAGGCCCAAAGCTCAAAATACAAACCCAGGTAATTTAAAAGGGAATATAAAATTATTTGTGAAATCCCAAAAATACCCCTCAGGGCCTCAAATCCCAAATTTAGTCCAAGTACAGTCAAAATTCACCATTTGACGAGCACATCATTGTGCTGATATTCATTTGTTAAAATAAGGTCTCTAACTCAATGCTGTCTCTAAGGCCCCTTAAACACGGGTCCTTACATCTCTGAGATAGCCCAGCCCATACCCGTCACAAGAATTTTGTCCGCTTTGGCCAACCAGTCTTGGGCCTCGCCCTCATGGCCTGCTCCACACGGTTTTGTCTTTGGGCCTTGCCTAAAATGCATCCCTGTGAGGTGAGGTATCCGTCCCCTCCTATAAGGCGGACTTTGTTCTCCTCAGCAAGCAATGTGGGACTAACACCCACTCATGGGTCATTACAATCCACCCCCTTAGGAGGCCCACGTCCCCGTGGGACCATGGCACACCGCTCCGGGTCTGGCTCTGATACCATCCGAGATAGCCCAGCCCATACCCGTCACAAGAATTTTGTCCGCTTTGGCCAACCAGTCTTGGGCCTCGCCCTCATGGCCTGCTCCGCACGGTTTTGTCTTTGGGCCTTGCCTAAAACGCGTCCCTGTGAGGTGAGGTATCCGTCCCCTCCTATAAGGCGGACTTTGTTCTCCTCAGCAAGCAATGTGGGACTAACACCCACTCATGGATCGTTACACCAGCTCCCTTTTTTTTCTCAGCAAGAAAAAACACAAAAACAGCCCCAACTTCAGCCCTTTTTTCTGCGTGTTCAGCAAGCAAAAAACATAACAGACACCAATCCTGTTCCAATCCCCTATTTCTCACGCCTACCCTCCTTATTTCCAGTCATCAAAAATCTCAAACCCAGAAAATACACCACTCCACTCTTCAAATACCAAGAAATCCCCCTCACAAACCTCGATGTCAGATCTTGTTGGTTCTAAGCAAGTGATTATCAGCGCCGATAGGAGTTCAAACAGAAGATTGGTGTTGCAAGCTTCAAAGTCAGTTCAACCCTTATCTTTTCATTACTTTTTTAGCTTATTTGTATTAATGTTTGATGTAATTCTTAATAGTTCCTTGTATTTCTTTTCCTTTTACTTGTTACATTGTATTTTGTTTTCTTTATTGTATTTCCCTTTACTTTGTATGTTGTAATAGGTTGTAATAGATAAAGTATAGCAAGCAAAAAATCAAAAGAAACTCAAAAAAAAGAGGCAAAAAAGAGAGGTATATAAAAAAAAGAGATGAAAAAAAACAAAAACAAAAAAAGGGGAAAAAGGAAAAAAGTGCTTTTATTTTTCTTTTGTGGATGTCACACTCACACACTCCACATCTATTTTGATATATGTGTTCCTATGTATTTTCAATTGTTGAAACGTGTAGATTTAGGTTCAAAGCTTAAAAAAACACACAAAAAATAACAAAATGTTTTTTTTTTCCAATACGTTTTTTATAAAAAAATTTGCCAAATATGTTCAAAATGTCTCCTTGTAAAAAAACAAACAAAAAAAAAAAGCGTTTGTGCAATAAAAATGTTCCAAAATGCTTTCCAAAACAAAAAAACATGAGACCCGTACGTTTTCCAAATCCATTTAAAACAAAAAAAACATGTTTTACCTTCCAAAAACAAAAAAAAAACAAAACAAAAACAAAAAACAAAAAAAAAAACAAAACAAAAACAAAAAACAAAAAAGAAAGCAAAACCAAAACCAAACGTTTTTTACAAAACATAAAAAAAAAATGTATGTTTTCTAACCCAAAAAACCAAAAAAAAAAGGGAAAATAAAAACCATTTTTAAGACTTCAATTTCCAAAAGTAAAACCCAAAAACCAAAACCAACCCATAGGCTCTCATTCTTCACTTCAAATAAAAACCCAAAACTTTGAGGATTCCCTTTAGAAATTTAGGATAAATCCATTTTAACCATAACTTTAACAAATAACTTAGCCAAATAAAAATTGTAGACTTTTAGAAAATTTAGCCCAGTCATAGCAGTACAAATAAAAGAAAAACCTCCTCCTCCTCAATTAGATACCGAAAGGGCGCTGTAGGGGTGCTAATCCTTCCCTACACGTAACCAACTCCCGAACCCTTCTCTGATGACGCAGACCACACACTTTAAACTACTCGAAGTAGAGGGTATCCAACTGTACCCCAAAAACAGTTGGTGGCGACTCTAAAACTTCTCACCATTGGTTTAGTTTGAGCTCACCCAAAACGAGCCCGGACGAAAACCAGTGATGACATCTGGCGACTCTGCTGGGGAATTAGAATAAACACTTTAGAGAGTTAGGTCTAGAACGAGGATTAGGAGGATATCTTTATTTATACTGTTGTATACATTTAACTGTCATACTAAGTTGTTTTTTTAGATATAATTGTGATTTACTTATTTTTTATACAGTTGTCGTTTAAACTGTGATTTCTTTATACGCTTTAATTACCATGATAGTTGTGATTTACTACTTTCCATACTTGTTGCATTCATACATAACCCTATACCTGGGTTTAACACAATTTAGGTTAGCGAGGTTCAGTACGGTCCCCAGCGCGTTGATCATTATCCGCAATGGGGCCTCGGACTCCCCACTCAAGCTTGAGGTTTTTTTAAGGCACGTCCTTTTAAGATCCCCCTCCGGTAAATCCCATGGTGTACGGAGCCCTCTATTGAGGAAGTTTGGGAACCAACGAATAAGATAGGTGTAGCAATAGAAGCCCATCAGGGGCATTGACCCACACTTTGTTTGCTCATTCCATGCTAACCCTTGTTTTGCAGGGTAGTCCTTAAGTCATTCCCTGCACATATTAGCTGTTTTTACTATTAGTTTATTCTTTTTCCTGTCTAACTGCCTTGATATATATTAACCTGTCATCCTAACCTGTCACCATGCATAACACAATATTCATATAGGCATGGCAACTTTCAGTCATCTCCTAAAAGGCCCTCAGGACAAGGAGGCTGTCGCAGTGGTGGCCCAAGCATCTGGAGACATTCAACTCCGCCTTGGAGACTTTCCGCCAGGGAAAACCCACAAGGCAGAACGTGTTATCATAGAAGATCAGCTGGACTACACTAAGGAGGTGCAAGCAATATGGAGGCAGTGGTCAGACGAAAGGAAAAGCACATACATACAACAGTTTGGGGATTTGCTCCATGTGACGGAGCTACTCGCCGATACAGATATGCTTGGAGCAGCCATATATTTCTGGGAGCCTCGACGGCGGTGCTTTGACTTCAACGGCATAGATCTGGTTCCCATAATAGAAGAATACAGAAGATTATTGGACATCCCCGTGGAAAACAAAATGAAGATCTATCTACTTGAGCCCAGAAGGTCATGTCGAAGGGCCTTTGCTGAGATCATGGGAAAGCCAGTATGGGACTCACCGGCGGTCACAACCTACGGTGGGCGAGAATATCTTCCACGGGCAACAATCAAAGAAATAATACAAACTGCAACAGAAGCAGAGGCACACAAACTGCTTACACTAGCTATATATGGGCTAGTCATTTTCCCGAGGATACCGGCCCACATCGATGGGGCAATTGTAGATTTGGTCCAGCAGGTGCTCAAAGAATGTGACCCTACTCCTGCTATCTTGGCTGAAACCATCCGATCTCTTACTTACCTGAGGGGTAAAGGCTCGGGACAGTTCATGGGGTGCCTATCTCTCCTGTGTACCTGGTTGCAAGGTCATTTCCCCTGTAGTGTTCATCGTTTCCCTGCTGTTTATCAAGTACCAGCCACAACACTACTAGATATTCTACTCAGCAAGTGGAGCCTACCAAAAGACTTTGAGAGCTGGAAAAAGAAGTTGGAAAATCTCACAGAAGCTGACATTACCTAGACTGCTCCTTGGATGCCGGTGGTCTCGATGACATATAGCTGCGGGGACTACAATTGGGTTCCACTTTTAGGTCCCTGGGGAGGAACTGCATATGCACCACTGCAGGTGGGAAGATAAGTGGGGCGTCATCAGATTATTCCCGTGCTCTTTGGCATGGAAGAGTGTGACTTCACTTACAGCAGAACCATGCTCACAGAAGAAGGCAAGAAGATGTATCAAGAATGGTCCACACCACACAAGATCCAACCTAACAGTTCAAAACCTGGTGTTTTCCCAGCATACATATCTTGGAGGGCACAACACAAGCCACAGCTAACTTCATACATGAAGGCTATCCTCCAGGAGAATCATACTTTAAGGCAGCAGATCCAGATGCTAGAAGCATCTCTAGAAGGAGCTCTTCAAAGGCTGCAGGTGAGGGAAAAACAGATCGAGACGATAATGAAGCAGAGGGAGGAAGCAGGTAAACGACCACCCCAGAGAAAGAGGCGTCGTGCTCCTTAGGAGATGACTGGAAGAATGCCTTAAGATCATATAGTGATAGCTTTCATTTTACATGGCATTTCAGCATTGTATGTTTGTATTGAGTGTTTATATTGTGTGTTTTGTTTACAATAAAGTTGTTTGTTTCTTTAACCCTGTGCATAGACATTCATGCAAACATGCATATCAATTGAAAAATCAAATAAAAGTTCCCTTGTACCCAGGTGGGTAGCAGCCTCCCTCCAGGATTGCGCACTCTTACAATCTCAGATCCCGGCGCAATCAAATACCTCAACTGCAGCCAATGGCAGAAGAAACAGAGAACAAACTCATGGGGTTGGAACAGTCACAACAAACCCTACAGGGGCAAATGTCTGCAATAATGGAAATGCTCACAAAACTGACTGAAGAAAGAGGAAGACTTCCAATAGGGGGAACTACCAATCACCATCAAGAGCAGGGACAGGAGGCCGTTCAGTCACCCAACCTGGCTCCAAGCCAGGCGCCCACATACCATCCTGCTATGGCACAACCTCCAACCCCAAATCAAACTCATTTCACTATGCCTGCACCGGGAAATGTAATGGAAGCAGTGGGTTCCCCAAGGTGGTGCAAAAGCTCATGACATCGCAGAATGTACTGAGTTTCCCAAGGTGGTGCAAAAGCTCATGGACCAAAGGATGATTGAATTCTCCAGAGGAGGAATGGACAACCAAAGCCACATGATCCAAGGAGATGATTCACTCAAATCGCCATGGGTGCCAACACCCCTTGTCTTAAACGTTAAGGCTCCAGAGATCCCGTTACTGCCACATGGAATCAAGCCTCTCACTATCCATGCCTCAAGTCTCGTGCTAGACAAGAGGGGGAGAATCGGAAGCCCACAACTGCCGTAGGGAATTGCACCTCTCACCATAGGTGTTCCTGCTCCTTTCCCTTATAAGACTGATAAGGCAGTCCCATGGAATTACAGTTGTAAAGTAGTACAGGGAGCCACCGCAACCGAAAAGAAAACCAGGAGCGGTCGGGCATATGCCCCTGATATGGCTGACAAAGCAAGGAACGAAAAGGCTGTAGAACAAGACATTGAGTTAACACCGAAGGCAACAAAGAAAGGAACACCAATCACTGAAGAAGAGACAATTAAGTCGGCAACCGACTCGCATCTCCCTACTCTCATTAATGATGGATTCCCAACCTCACCGGGAAGCACTGCTGAAGGTTCTAAGCCAAGCCTATGTTCCTCCAACCATCCCGGCGGCAAATGTGGATGGACTCACTAGTAACCTCATTATGAACAACGTCATCAGTTTTGGAGATGACGAGCTACCCCAGGAAGGGAAGGGACATATAAAAGCTTTGCACATCACGGTCAAATGCAAGGAGCACACCATAGCCCGCGTACTCATTGACAACGGCTCGGCATTGAACATTATGCCCCTGCATATACTACAACAACTTCCAATTGATGCGTCCTATATGCGTCCCTGTACGATGAAGGTACGGGCATTCGATGGAGGAAAGCGTGACATAGTGGGAACTCTGGATATTCCCCTCACGATTGGGCCAACTACTTTTATGGTGGAATTTCAGGTGATGGACATCACGCCATATTACAGCTGTCTGTTGGGAAGACCCTGGATCCACACGGCAGGGGCAGTGCCGTCAAGCCTCCACCAAAAGATGAAATTTGTAATGGGGGACCAGCTCATTTGCATCTCTGGAGAGACAAGCTTCCTCGTCACCAAGCCGGCATCAGTACCTTATATTGAAAACAACGAAGATGTGCCAGAATGCTCCTATCGGGCGTTTGAGATGGTGAATGTCACTTCTGCCCCAAATCATTGTCTCTCGAAGGCTGAAAGAATGGTTGCAGCCACCATGATCAAGTAAGGGTACAAGCCAGGGCAGGGATTAGGTGCAAAGGCTCAAGGGATTCAGAAACCCTGACCATCCGAGAAAATACCGGAAAGTTTGGGCTAGGCTACGTCCCTACGAAAGCTGACAGACAGAGGGAAGCTATCAGGAAGAGGGAAGTCAGAATGGCAAGATTGCAGGAAAAGCCAGTACAAGAATAAAGGAGAAGCTTCCCCACCTTGAATGTTACATTCCGGAGTGGAGGGTTTATCCATAAGAGCCAACCTGAGCCCAAGACGGGGACTGTAGCCGTATTGGACACAAATGAGCATACACCAAGCGAGATGGTTCAGTTAGTGCGAGAGGATCCCAACCAGCCATTGAACAATTGGACCAGCCTGGACCTCCCCATAATGTAATGCTTACGGGTCACTAGGATTTAATGTATTCTAGTTTAATGTACTTTGAAGCTGTGAACATTTGTTTTTCCTTAAACCTTCCAATAAAATGTGTTTTTCAAAATCTTTCATGGTGCATTCCATTCATAACATATGCATATCATATTTGGTTACCAACTTGTCATTCTCTTATAAGCAGGTATCACAATGTCAATGAAAACATAGTATGCGAAGGCGAAACGAGATGCCAAAGGTTTGACCAAAGTCCAAACTGGGAGCAGCCCGTATTTGAAGCTGACGAGAATGAGATAGAGGAGACACTGGAACTACCAGGGGAGATTATACGCCTATTGGAAAGGGAAGACCGTTTCTCCATTCCAAGTGAAGACCCAGTAGAAATAGTGAATTTGGGGACGGTTGCCGAACCAAGAGAATTGAGGATGGGATCCTTAATAGCTACTAACATCAAGAAGAAGTTAATCGAGCTGTTAAGAAGCTACATCGACCTTTTTGCATGGTCATACCAAGATATGCCAGTGAGGCCGGAATGCAAGCCAGTTTAGTAGAAATTGAGAAGAATGAGACCGGAGATGATATTGAAGATTAAAGAAGAAGTCAAAAAGCAATGGGATGTAGGTTTCTTAAGTGTCTCCCATTATCCAGAATGGGTGGCCAATGTTGTACCAGTACCAAAAAAAGGAGGCAAAGTACGCATGTGTGTTGACTATAGAGATTTGAACTCGGTCAGTCCGAAGGATAACTTCCCACTTCCTCACATTGATACGCTAGTGGATAATACAGCAAAACACGCCCTGTTCTCATTCATGGATGGTTTCTCGGGCTATAATCAAATTCGTATGGCCCCGGAACACAAAGAGAGGACCACATTCACGACACTTTGGGGCACTTTCTGCTATAATGTGATGCCTTTTGGTTTGAGGAACGCATGGGCAACCTATCAGCGAGCCATGGTGACCCTATTCCACGACATGATGCATAAGGAAGTCGAAGCATATGTGGACGACATGATAGCCAAATCACGAAGCACTGAAGATCATATCGAAGTACTCCGCAAACTCTTCAACAGGCTACGGAAATATCAGCTGAAATTGAACCTCGAAAAGTGCACTTTCGGAGCCATGTCGGGAAAACTGTTGGGTTTCATTGTGAGCCAAAAGGGAGTTGAAATCGATCCAGATAAAGTTCGAGCTATCCAAGAGATGCCGCCACCACGAACCATCAAGGAGGTTAGAGGATTCCTAGGGCGACTGAATTACATTGCCCGATTTATTTCCCAATTGACAGCCACCTGTGTACCCATTTTCATGACTTTACGAAAGAACAACCCAGAAATTTGGAATGACAAGTGTCAAGAAGCTTTCGACAAGATCAAACAATATCTGTCTAATCCACCTATTTTGGTCCCACCAGTACCGGATAGACCTCTGATCTTATACTTGACCGTTCAGGAGTCAGCGATGGGTTGTGTCTTGGGGCAACACGATTCTACAAGCAAGAAGGAGCAAGCCACTTATTACCTCAGCAAGAAGTTCACCATCAATGAAGAAAACTACACACCCTTGGAGAAAACGTGTTGTGCCCTTGTTTGGATAACAAGACGATTGAGGCAATACACTCTTTATCATACCACATGGCTGATTTCGAGGCATGATCCACTCAGATATCTCTTGGAAAAACCATTCATTTCTGGAAGAATCGCCAAATGGCAGTTGATCCTATCGGAGTACGATATCATCTACGTACCTCAAAAAGCTATAAAAGGAAGTGCAATAGCCGACTATCTGGTAGATAGAGCGCTGGAAGACTTTGAGCCCATGACTATTGGCTTCCCAGATGAGCACATCAACATCATTTCGGCCGAAGTATCAGACATATGGACGATGTGGTTCGATGGAACCTCCAGTCTTTTAGGTCACGGTGTTGGGGCCATCCTGATATCCCCAAGAGGCGAACATTTTCCCATGGCGGCAAAGCTAACCTTCCCTTATACAAACAATGTAGCAAAATATGAGGCTTGTGTGATGGGACTTCAAGAAGCCATTAACAAAGGAATCAAAAAATTACGAGTATTCGGCGATTCGGCACTCATCATTTTTCAAGTAAGGGGTGAATGGGAGACTCGAAACCACAAATTAATCCCATATCGGACGTACGTTGCAGAGTTAGCCGAGCAATTCGAAGACATCACATTTGAGCATATGCCCAAGGAATACAATCAACTCCCTGACGCACTGGCAACTCTAGCCTCCCTCCTTCGGCTAGACACAAAGTTGGAAGTTCAGTCTTTTGGTATCCGCATACAAGATGCTCCTGCACATTGCATGGCCATTGACGAAAATACCGAAGAAAAGCCTTGGTACAATGATATCAAACAATACTTGCTTAAACAAGAGTATCGAGCTGAGGCCTCTGAGTCTGATAAAAGAAATATCCGAAGGTCAGCATCCAACTATTACCTTGATGGCTCGATTCTGTACAAGAGAAACCATGACATGGTGTTATTACGGTGTGTGGCAAAAGAAGAATCGACACAAATAATGAAAGAAGTCCATGAAGGGGAATGTGGTTCACATGCAAATGGACATGCATTAACAAGACAAATCATGCGAATGGGCTATTATTGGGTCACCATGGAAAAAGATTGCATTGAATATGTGCACAAATGCCTCAAGTGTCAAATTTATGGCGATAAGATCCAAGTACTGCCGTCCAAACTACACGTGATGGTTTCCCCGTGGCCGTTCTCGCTTTGGGGCATTGACGTTATCGGACCAATATCTCCAAAAGCTTCTAATGGTCATCGTTTCATTTTGGTAGCCATTGATTACTTCACCAAGTGGGTAGAAGCAGCATCATATGCTAATGTCACACAGGCTGTGGTACTTCAATTTATACGGAACAACATCATATGCCGATATGGGCTTTCCGAGCAGATCATAACGGACAATGCTGCCAATTTGAACAGCCGGATGATAGGGAGGTTGTGTGAAACATACAAAATTCAACACCGCAACTCGACCCCCTATCGCCCAAAGATGAATGGAGCAGTCGAGGCCGCCAACAAGAACATCAAGAACATTATCAGAAAGATGACTAAAACGTACAAAGATTGGCATGAGAAGCTACCATACGCTCTGCATGCTTATCATACCTCAGTGCGTACATCGACCGGGGCAACTCCATTTTCTTTGGTCTACGGCATGGAAGCAGTTCTACCGATCGAAGTGGAGATACCTTCCCTCCGAGTACTTAAGGATACTCAGCTTGAAGAAGCAGAATGGGCCCAAAGTCGTTATGAGCAGTTGAATTTAATTGAGGGCAAGCGCCTGGTAGCAGTTTGCAGAGGACAGCTGTATCAACAGAGAATGATGAACAATTACAATAAAAAGGTGAAGCCCAGAAGCTTTCAAGAGGGTGATCTTGTCCTCAAAAAGATCTTGCCAATTCAACACGACCATATAGGCAAGTGGACTCCCAATTATGAAGGCCCATATGTTGTGAAAAAAGCATTCTCAGGAGGCGCATTGATCCTTGCCAAAATGGACAGAGATAAGCTTCCAAATCCAGTGAATAGTGATGCCGTCAAAAAGTTTCATGCTTAATTCTCATACCTCCCAACAATCCCTGTAATGAGCGGACTTGGTGAACACCCGAAAGGGCACCAAGGGTAAAATACAAAGCTCTAAGGAAAGACAAAAAAAAAAAAAAAAGGTGAACTTGGTGAAAACCTGAAAGGGCACCAAGGGTAAAATACAAAGCCAACAATAAATCTTGAAGGGTGAAATCAGTTCAGTCAGAAACTGAAAGGATCAGGACCACAACAAATAGGGTCCGTTGCAAGCAGTAGAGACAACATCATCCAAAAATAGCGACTGCAAACAATGGAAGACTTGGTCAAACCTGCGGCACGCTCGAATCAAATTTGTACATTATGCTTTTAAAGACTTGCGATTCTGTTTATCAGATTATGAGAATAGGACACTTTTTATGATATAAATATGTTTTGTGGAATTAAACCAGCAAAAATATTTCTTATCTCTTTAATCATGTTACATCGTCTTCATTTCACATTTAAGTAGAACATCTTAAATCCCCAGTAAGCTCTTCTAGCATTGCCTTATGAGTAGGGCCAAGCTCAAAATCCCCAAACAACTTAATGCCCCCAACTCGAAGTACTCATATCTCCATGGGATATCACTATTCCCAGAGAAGCCGTCAAATCAAGCTCCTCAATATGGCGAAGCGAAATTTAACAGACCCTTCATGCACAACAGGGAGTTCCCCAGCAAAGACAGGACGGACACTCCATCCAAAGAGAATGTTGTTCCCCAACAAGTTGAATGTTAGCCAACCTCTCTAACGACATTTCCATCCTGGCCAACCCTCAGTAATACATCACATGGCATTCGATGCATACATCGCATTGCATCATATTTCACCACAAGTTGAGGTTTATGCATCCCCGCATACAGCACATTGCATTCCATGCATCATTGGCATACATTCAACATACTCTGTAATTGCAAGAATGTTGCCGCCTCTGGAGATCCTAGGAGCTCATATTTAGCAAACTTCTCTTTAAGCTATCCTAGCTTTCTTCGTTCAACTATACAACTCTTTCCTTGCAATTTCCCCAAAGTCTAAACGCATCCTTTCGGCACTTGACAAACTTTTTCCCCTTTTGGGTCACCTCGTAGAGCGATCTCCTTGAGTGAACTCGTAGAGGGAGCCCAAATTAGGTTACTTCCCAAACTCCCCATTTCCTTAAAGCATTTCCCCAAACTACCAATTGATGTCTCCAACAAGTCTTCCCAAGTTAAGCCTATCGATGCTGTGGGCTTTCCGTTTTCAATTCAAATCCCCTATCGTTGTTGTGGGCTTTCCGTTTTCAATTCAAATCCCCTATCGTTGCTGTGGGCTTTCCGTTTTCAATTCAAGCCTATTGTTGGTGTGGGCTATCCATGTTCAATTCAAGCCTATCGTTGCTGTGGGCTGTCCATTTTCAATTCAAGCCTATCGTTGCTGTGGGCTATCCATTTTCAATTCAAGCCTATCGTTGTTGTTGGCTATCCATTTTCAGTTCAAGCCTATCGTTGCTGTGGGCCTTTCAATTTTTAGTTCATACCCATCATTGTTGTGGACATTTTCCATTTTTCAATTCGAGCCAATCGTTGCTGTGGGCCTTTCAACTTTTAATTCACGCCCATCATTATTGTGGGCCTTTTCTCTTTTTCAATTCAAGCCTATCGTTGCTGTGGGCTATCCATTTTCAATTCAAGCCTATCGTTGCTGTGGGCTATCCATTTTCAGCTCAAGCCTATCGTTGTTGTGGGCCTTTAATTTTTAGTTCACACCCATCATTGTTGTGGACCTTTTCCATTTTTCAATTCGAGCCTATCGTTGCTGTGGGTCTTTTAACTTTTAGTTCATGCCCATCATTGTTGTGGGCCTTTTCTCTTTTTCAGTTCAATCCTGTCATTGTTGTAGGCTTTCAATCTCCAGTATCAAGCGGCCTTAGGTGCCTCATCAAAGTATTATCCAAGTCCACCGACCCGTAAAGCCCTTTTTGCCTCTCGGGGACAGATCCAAATGTCGCATTCTACTCTTACCATGTGCTAGGTAAGTCAGTAAGTGCTCTAACCCGTCCAAAATGACTCCCTTTTAATCTTTGTACACTGTTTGTACACAAACAATGCACAAAGAGGGGCAACTGTTAGACCCTATTTTGTCCGGATTGGACATACTAACCCCATTTGATAAACCTTTCTGCCCATGCCATATACCATGTTGAACAGGTCCACAATAATCCCATACTTCCAAGAAATGGTTTACCCCAATTTGCACAAGATGGATACAATTGACACGGACGGGGGAGTCCAAAATTAATGGCTTCTGCTACAAGTCTTTGAAGCACCCCAAGACCAACACTAGGTGATGGAGGATGAAAATTAGAGACCAACGCACTTGACCGAGCTCAAATCGGACTTAAAATGAAGAAGTTATGGCCGAAACAACTTTCGTTGGAAAAAGTAAAGCTTGCCAAAAGACGGTCAATGCCCCTAGTCAAACTGCCCGCAAAAGTGATCATGCGAAACTCTCCAAAATGTCTATGTGGGCGAATATGGGTCTTCCCAAACAATCCCTAAAAGGTCGCCCATTTTTGCATTATGGGTAAGGGTCAAAAGGTAATTAAAAGTTAAAAAAAAAAACTTCGGGGTTGACCGTTGACCGTTGACCTGCCGACACTCCGACCTTCGACTCGCCACCTCGACCCATTGACCTTCGAAGCCTCGAAGCATCGAAGCCTCGAAGCCTCGAAGAGTCGAAGCCTCGAAGCCCCGCTGCCGACACTCCGACCTATGACTCACCCCTTCGGACTTTTGAACCCTGTGAAGATGCGACGCCTCGAGACTTATGACGCCAGGACTTACGACGCCAGGACTTGCGACGCCTTGACCTGCGAACCTCCGACCTTCGACCCTTCGACCCTTGACCCTCGAAGCCCCGCTGCCGACACTCCGACCTTCGACCTGCCGACACTTCGACCCGTTGACCATTGACCTTCGCCCCACCGAAATTTCGACCCACCAAAGCTTCGACCCTGCCGACACTTCGACCTGTCGACACTCCGACCTACCGACACTTCGAGCCTCTGACCCCTTTGACCTTCGCTGGTTGGCGCTTCTCGCTGGCTTGTTTTTTTTCTCGCTGGCTGTTCACGAGACCCATCCTCTGCGCTGGCCACCTTACAAAGAATCAATTTTGCAACAACCCTGTCAGTCACATGTGCTAAAATACAAATTCAAAAGGGAATCACGAGCTGCCCTGTTTTCCGCACAAGCTGTCCACTCGACAAAGCATCAAGTCTGCAAATTAAAATACTGCATCCATAATACAGCATTTAATGCTGCAATTAATGACAATCCAGTCAAAAAATTTCTGCATCCCTTTAAGATGCAGTCGTCCGTCCCTTAACAGAAGGAGAAAAAAAAAGGACAACAAAAAAGGAAGAGGAGAAGAGAGAAAAAGAGAGAGCCATCATCGTGAAAAAAAACACACAGAGAGAGCCATCATCGTGGGAAAAGAAACCTGCAAACCAGAGAGAGCAAAAAACAAAGAGAGAAAAGGAAAAAACAGAGAGTTGAAAAAAAAGAGAGAAACTCAAAAACCAGAAAAAAGAGATCACTCTTCCACGCCTCCCTGACAGTCATCCTCTCAGATTAAACGCCCAGTCTTCTGCAATCAACATCACTCCTTCATCCTCTTTCCCTCCTGTCTCACTCCAGCTCCCTTTTTTTTCTCAGCAAGAAAAAACACAAAAACAGGCCCAACTTCAGCCCTTTTTTCTGCGTGTTCAGCAAGCAAAAAACATAACAGACACCAATCCTGTTCCAATCCCCTATTTCTCATGCCTACCCTCCTTATTTCCAGTCATCAAAAATCTCAAACCCAGAAAATACACCACTCCACTCTTCAAATACCAAGAAATCCCCCTCACAAACCTCGCTGTCAGATCTTGTTGGTTCTAACCAAGTGATTATTAGCGCCGATAGGAGTTCAAACAGAAGATTGGTGTTGCAAGCTTCAAAGTCAGTTCAACCCTTATCTTTTCATTACTTTTTCAACTTATTTGTATTAATGTTTGATGTAATTCTTAATAGTTCCTTGTATTTCTTTTCCTTTTACTTGTTACATTGTATTTTGTTTTCTTTATTGTATTTCCCTTTACTTTGTATGTTGTAATAGGTTGTAATAGATAAAGTATAGCAAGCAAAAAATCAAAAGAAACTCAAAAAAAAGAGGCAAAAAAAGAGAGTTATAAAAAAAAAGAGATGAAAAAAAAAACAAAAACAAAAAAAGGGGAAAAAGAAAAAAAGTGCTTTTATTTTTCTTTTGTGGATGTCACACTCACACACTCCACATCTATTTTGATATATGTGTTCCTATGTATTTTCAATTGTTGAAACATGTAGATTTAGGTTCAAAGCTTAAAAAAAAAACACACAAAAAATAACAAAATATTTTTTTCCAATACATTTTCTATAAAATGTTTTTCTATAAAAATTTTTCCAAATATGTTCAAAATGTCTCCTTGAAAAAAAACAAACAAAAAAAAACGTTTGTGCAATAAAAATGTTCCAAAATGCTTTCCAAAACAAAAAAACATGAGACCCGTACGTTTTCCAAATCCATTTAAAACAAAAAAAACATGTTTTACCTTCCAAAAACAAAACAAAAACAAAACAAAAACAAAAAACAAAAAAGAAAGCAAAACCAAAACCAAACGTTTTTTACAAAACATAAAAATATGTATGTCTTCTAACCCAAAAAACCAAAAAAAAGGGAAAATAAAATCCCTTTTTAGGACTTCAATTTCCAAAAGTAAAACCAAAAAACCAAAACCAACCCATAGGCTCTCATTCTTCACTTCAAATAAAAACCCAAAACTTTTAGGATTCCCTTTAGAAATTTAGGATAAATCCATTTTAACCATAACTTTAACAAATAACTTAGCCAAATAAAAATTATAGACTTTTAGAAAATTTAACCCAGTCATAGCAGTACAAATAAAAGAAAAACCTCCTCCTTCTCAATTAGATACCGAAAGGGCGCTGTAGGGGTGCTAATCTTTCCCTACACGTAACCAACTCCCAAACCCTTCTCTGATGACGCAGACCACACACTTTAAACTACTCAAAGTAGAGGGTATCCAACTGTACCCCAAAATAGTCGGTGGCGACTCTAAAACTTCTCACCATTGGTTTAGTTTGAGCTCACCCCAAAATGAGCCCGGACGAAAACCAGTGATGGCACCTACCTCTCTTGTGTACCTGGTTGCAAGGTCATTTCCCCTGTAGTGTTCATCGTTTCCCTGCTGTTTATCAAGTACCAGCCACAACACTACTAGATATTCTGCTCAACAAGTGGAGCCTACCAAAAGACTTTGAAAGTTGGAAAAAGAAATTGGAGAACCTCACAGAAGCTGACATTACCTGGACTGCTCCTTGGATGCCAGTGGTCTCCATGACATATAGCTGCGGGGACTACAATTGGGTTCCACTTTTACGTCCCTGGGGAGGAACTACATATGCACCACTGCAGGTGGGAAGACAAGTGGGGCGTCATCAGATTATTCCCATGCTCTTTGGCATGGAAGAGTGTGACTTCACTTACAGCAGAACCATGCTCACAGAAGAAAGCAAGAAGATGTATCAAGCATGGTCCACACCACACAAGATCCAACCCAACAGCTCAAAACCTGGTGTTTACCCCGCATACATATCTTGGAGGGCACAACACAAGCCACAACTAACTTCAGACATGAAGGCTATCCTCCTGGAGAATCAGACTTTAACGCAGCAGATCCAGAGGCTAGAAGCATCTCTAGAAGGAGCTCTTCAAAGGCTGCAGCTGAGGGAAAAACAGATCAAGATGATAATGAAGCAGAGGGAGGAAGCATGTGAACGACCACCCCAGAGAAAGAGGCGCCGTGCTCCTTAGGAGATGACTGGAAGAATGCCTTTAGATCATGTAGTGATAGCTTTCATTTTACATGGCATTTCAGCATTGTATGTTTGTATTGTGTGTTTTGTTTACAATAAAGTTGTTTGTTTCTTTAACCGTCTGTATAGACATTCATGCATACATGCATATCAAATGAAAAATCAAATAAAAATTCCCTTGTACCCAGGTGGGTAGCAGCCTCCCTCCAGGATTGCACACTCTTACAATCTCAGATCCCGGCGCAATCAAATACCTCAACCACAGCTAATGGCAGAAAAAACAGAGAACAGACTCATGGGGTCGGAACAGTCACAACAAACCCTACAGGGGCAAATGTCTGCAATAATGGAAATCCTCACAAAATTGACTGAAGAAAGAGGAAGACTTCTGACAGGGGGAACTACCAATCACCATCAAGAGCAGGGACAGGAGGCCGTTTAGTCACGCAACCTGGCTCCAAGCCAGGCGCCCACATACCATCCTGCTATGGCACAACCTCCAACCCCAAATCAAACTCATTTCACTATGCCTGCACCGGGAAATGTAATGGAAGCGGTGGGTTCCCCAACTCCTCGGGAAAATGTTGAGTCTTCCGCTCTACGC